>JAJHZJ010000049.1:3427177-4027177 GCA_023548195.1 Bettongia penicillata ogilbyi | reverse complement strand
TGTCTATATCAAGGTAAGATCTTGATGATGAGTTGTAGGTCCCAGAGAAGAGAACCAACTAATCTCAGAAGCTATGGATGGCTTATAAGGCATGAAAAGAAGTCTGGAAGGAAGAGATGAATCTCTAGATCTACTTATCCCCATTCATCCATGCCACCTACAACAAGCACCACATTGGGTAACATAGGCAGGAAATTTATATTTTTTAAATATTATTCACCCAATGTAATAACAGTATGACAATATTTCAGCTAACCTCAATAGAATTTTAGCATACTGATAGTTAGGTGGGCCTGGAGTCAGGAAGTCCTGAGATCAAAAACAGCTTCAAACATTGACCAGCTGTATGATCTTGAGTGAGTCTAATTGCCTCAGTTTCCTCATTCATAAAATCGGGATGGTAATAATAGCTATGAGCACAAAAATGAGCTAATATATGTAAAATACTTTGTAAACCTCAAAGTACTAGATAAATTTTAGATATTAAGACTGAAAAAAAGAATATAGGCCACTATATAAAAGGACATCTATATCTCAAGAAATCACAACACTTATTTGAGCCAAAATTGCCCTGGTCCAAAGTGACACAGGCTTAGCTGAATGTCACAGCAATATATCCTATTACTACCCCTATAAGGGGATGCCTCAGGCAAGGATTATTCATGAGACAAACTGTCATAAGGCTGACTCCTAGGGTTCCTCCCTGCATGGAATTTTTCTGGCTATTCTCCTGGTTTAGACTATGTTTCACAAATCTCTGCCTAACCCTCTAGGCTAATCATATTTCTGAAAGTCTTTTGGCTGAGATGTCTGTTCCTTCTCTCAGTTCCTGCCCTTCTTCCTTTCAGCTATGTTTCCTCCTTCTAGGCCAAGTTCCCTTTAAAAAGTGGCACAGCTCCCACACCTGGCAATCATGAAGACACCACAGACATCCTTTACCTTAATTCAGAATAAATTCCTTTAATTACTGCAGAAGAAACTTGAGCAAATAAAGTGTTCCATGAGTAACAGATAGCTTTACAAAACTGAAGCTTATGACAGGATCAAAGAATCATAAAAAGTCAATTAGGAGGCACTCAGCAGGCCAAACTTTACTCTTTAATATTACCCTCTTATAACATCACTGAAGATGGGGAAGACAGAACGTTTAACATCACTCTCCCCATCTTCTTTTCTCCAAATGCTCTGATTTGTCAATGTTCTTCTAAATTTGGCACCCAGCAACAAAACACAATACTCCTGGTATGCAAGGACCCTGGAATACACAGGAGGGTCTACTGTGCAGGTTCTTAGATCTACTTTTTCAAAAGGAAAGTAGCTTTTGAGGGGTCAACAACATGCTTCAATCAAGAACATGTATCATTCAATTGGTTAAGGGGAAAAAGTCAGCACCTTGAATTTCAAAGAAAATACAAACAGAGAAACAAAGATCAACCAACAGACAGGGCTTCCAGCTGTCAGACCATAATCGATAGATACATCACAGATCAACAAACCGATAATGGTCTGACCACATACACCTAGTTACCAGAGAGCAAAGCACCAACATCTGAGTTTTCAAAGTTGGAGGGCTTCTAAGCAGCTGCCCAGAGTCTTATCTGGCCAAACAAATACTTCCAATGTGTAAGCCCCAAAGTAAAACCTCACCTCAGAGGATTTATACAATTTTCAGAGCCAGAGGGGACCACAATCCTAGAGAATCAGTGCCTCATTAGAAATTAACAAAAGATGTGGGCCTCCAATGGATGGAGAAGGTCTTTAACTCTCATAATCACCATTTCACCTGGACAGAGTTGTTTTGTTTTGTTTTTTATTGCTGTTCGGTTGGTTCAGTTGTGTCTTTATCTTTGTGACCCCATTTGGGGATTTCTTGGTAAAAATACTAGAGTGCTTGGCTATTTCCTTCTCCAGTTCATTTTACAGATGAGGAAACTGAGACAAATTAAGTGACTTGCTCAAGATCACACAGCTACTAAGCGTCAGAGGCTGCATTTGAACTCAGGACCTTCCTGACTCCAAGCCTAGCATTCTATCCGCCTAAAAGAACAATCATTTTCTGCATTTTGAATGATAACCTTCTCAATGTAACCTAGGAAAGCATAATTTATTTTGGTCCGTCATGTCACATTGTTCAAACATATTGCTCAGATGTGGTGACCCTGTCAAACAAGAACATTTTCTGGGAAAAAAAAATATCTTTATATCAAATATATTTGATAAAAGGCTAATAATTAAGATATATAAAAAGAGCTAACACTAGTATATAAGACCAAGACCTATTTCCCTAACATATAAATAGCAAAGGATATGAATGGCTTTCAAAAGAATTATAAAATATCAGGCATACTATATAAAAGATAACTCCAAATCTCTAGTAACAAGAAAATGAAGTAAAAAGCAACTGTGAAGTTTTAATTTATACCTGGGTTATTAGAAAATGAATGACTAAAGAAAAAAATGGTAATGCTAGAGAGGCTGTACAAGCAAGACAGACACTAATATACTATTAGTGATGCTATAAATTAGTTTAATAACTATTATTCAAAATTCGATAATAATTTTTCAAAAATAATAAAACACCCAATAATTTTGTGGACAAAATTATGTGAAAAAAATCACTAAATTCTCCATAACTTTTTGTTCAGAGATTCTAAAGCTGACCATATATCCCTAAGAGAGTCAAAGGCAGAAATAAAGTCTACATATATACAAAAAAACCATTCATAACAGAATTTTGTGCTAAGGAAAATCTGGAAGCAGTCAATCTCTATTAATTGGCAGAATAACTGAACAAACGTGGAATTCAAAAAAACATAGACAAAATAAGGAAATTTGTTTTCCTCCTTTTGTTAAGCTAAGAAACTACAGTTAATAAGTCTCACAATACCATCAGAACTGGCTTCTGTCTTGCTTGGTTTTGGGGGAGTGTTTTCGCATAAAAATTTTATTTGTAGGGGCAACTAAGTGATGCAGCACGTAGAACACCGGCCCAGGATTCAGGAGAACCTGAGTCCAAGTCCAATCTCAGACATTTACTAGCTATGTGATCCTGGGCAAGTCACGTAACCCTGGTTGTCTCTCCATCCCCTACTCCCACCACACATCCCACCTCCCAAAAAGAATCTTCATTGCCTCAAGGGGATGTTCATGGAAGAAAGGTAGAAGAACAGGGAAGTTACATTTAGAAATGATTATGACATAAAAAACCCCACAAAGCATCAATAAAACATTAATTCTAAAAATAAAAAGGAAATGAGGCTAATGTTGTCTGCTCTGTACTTAATAAAGCATTTTAATCTGGTTATGGCCACACTTGAGAATGTAGCAGGCTGCCTGTTTGACATCTCTGTTTTACAGGAAGTCTTTACTAACCCTCTTAATTCCAGTGCATTTGCTCTTGATTATTTTCTGCTAATCCTGGACATAGCTTATTGGTACACACTTGGTTGCTTTTCATTTTCTCATCCTTCCAGGACAAAGAAAATCTTTTGCATCATTTTGCATCCATAGCACTTAGCATATTATCTGGTATATTGTAGGCACTTAATAAATGACTTCCTCCACCTGTACATACTACTAAAAACTTGATTAACAGGAGCTTCTGAACAAGCTAACATATTTACAGTAATATTTCTGTCTTTTCTCTCAAAATGATGATTCAATCTGTTCAGACACCTGTATTTGACAGTTAGAGATGCCCGCCATGCCCTAACACAGAGAGAAGAAAACAGAAGCTAATCACAGTCATCATTCCACACATGTAACTAGATGCATCCTTTTTCCTTCTTGCTGATCATATTTCTCTCTGCATTTCCCCACCCACTTGGCTCTCCACTTGTATCTATAGCATGACAACAAACATTTCAGCTTTCCTTATTGCTAAGGTAATTTGTCTGAGAAATATTTTATAACTGTTATCTGTAAACTCTGTCCAGATTTCAAGTTTGATTCATGCATTCCTTCTGAAAACATTTATTCACTGAACTGGCATTTCAGCTTTTTCAATTTTGTCTTTATGGACAGCGATGACTGATCCATTTTAAAATATGTGAATATGATCCAATGACAATTATACACTCACCTGGTTATTGAGCCACTCATAAAAATTCTTTTCAAATTTTCACATGTATTTGACTCAGTCAAGGACACTACTATAAGCTTCATCTGGTTACTGGCATTTCTGTGCTTTTAATATTCAGTCTTCATGACAGTTTCAGCTGACCTTTTCAAAAGTGACCAATCAAATTCCTTCAATGTTATACTTCCCTTTTTTCATATTTTCTAGAAAAAAATTATAATTTTGGTTTCTTTTTACAGTTGCTATAATTCTGTTGCTAATTGGCATTTTTTACCATGCACTTAGAGTTTTTTTGGGAAAATTTTCCTATCCAATGTCTCAATCTCTGCTTGTTGTATTTGAAGATAGGTTTGTTAAGTAAAATTTTGTCAGGAGTTCTAAGGTAGACTTTGCAAGACCATCTGGAAACTTTATTCTGACTCATTTGCTGAATAAAGTCTTATTGTGTGTGTATGTGGGGGGGGTACTTTGTATTGCAATATACAGACATTCATTTGCATACTATGCCATATTCTCAGAAAAGGAAGGTTTCATGGTATACAAGAACACAGGCTATACAGAATATTTAATTCTGACAAATCAATGAGGAATTATTTGAAAAGTGCATTGTGAGTTACTAAATTATAAGACAGACAACATCAGAAAATAGAATTATCATCACTCAAGATGACTCCTTTAGAGGCAATAATATTAGTTTGGATGTATTAATTTCCAAAAGATTATTTCCAATAATTATGTCTCCATCATTCTTATTTCTGAGGAACTGCATTACTATGAAGTTATAATAATAAGACATGTAACTCCTAAGTCAAACTGGTCTTCTGAAAGCTCAGCTCTGACTGCGTCACCCTCCTTCAATTCTCATTCAGTAAATTCCAGCAGCTCTATGACCTCCAGGATCGAAAATGACATCCTCTGTTTGGGTTTTAAATCCTTCATAATGTGGCTCCTTCCTACCTTTCCCTTCTTCCTTCATTTTCCTTCCCTTTCCCTCCTCTCACATCTAAAAGGTGTAGGCAAGTATTATAACAGAAAACAAAAGTTGCCTGTATTTAGAGACTAAAGCAAATGAATATTTGAGATTCTGGATCCCACAGAACTCATTCATTTGTCAGAACAACTATCTTTTGATTGTAACTTACATCTCGGAGTTGAGTCACTCCACTTGCTGTCCTTGCCAGTGTGACAAGTTCATCTTGCATCTTGTCCACCCATGATTTGATGCTGCAGAGATGAGAAAAGAGAAAGAATGTCCCATCAGATCAATGGCATTTGACTGGAAAGATCACAAACACAGAGGCTGACAGTTTATACTTAGGTGGCAGATCTATCCCGAAGTCCCCTTGATACAGAAAAGAATGTATTTTCAATAGACTCTCTTTTCTTTCTTTGCTTCCTTCACCCTCTCCCTCTAATTATGTATTTGTTTGTTTGTTTTCAGGTAATCCAGGGAAGATCTAAAAATATCTCAAAACCAATGAGATTTGGGAATAGCTTAGAATCACAGAAACAGAATTTCGGAAGTAGATGGAGATCTTAGAGATCACAGGATGCAACTCAGTGGATAGAACTTTGGGCTTGGAGTCAGAAATACCTAAGTTCAAATCTTGCTTCAGAACAGGAGTGGGGAACCTGCGGTCACATGTGACCCCCTGGGTCCTTAAATGTGGCCCTTGGATTGAGTCCAAGTTTTACAGAACTCATCTTTTTCAAGGGATTTAAGTCAAAGGGTTGCACTTGAGGACCTAGAGTGCCACATGAGGCCTTGAGGCCAAAGCTTCCCTACCCCTGCCTCAGACACTTACTAGCTATGTCATCCTGGGCAAGCCATACCTCTGTCTACCTCAGTTTCCTCAACCCTCAAATGGTGCCAATAATTGTATCCTCTTCACATGGTTATGAGAATCCAATGAGATAAAATATTTGTAACATGCCTAGCATAGTAAATGTCACTTAGTACGCATTCAGTAAATGCTTCTTTCCTTCTCTCTTAATTTTCCAGATGAGAAACTAAGATTATTTTGAGTGATTTGGTCAAGCTTATAAGGCAAATGTGAACAGTAACAGGAGCTATAGAACTTATATCTACTGATTCTGAGACATACAGAAAAAGCAAACAAGCATAAAAACCTTGACTGCTTCATATTTATTATGAGTCCACCGTGTTTTAGGCATTGCACAGAATTTATCAAATAATTATTCATACCCTTTCAGTTTAAATTTGAAAGCAATTAATCTAGCAGGCATTTTAAGCTGTACCTAATGAATTTTCACAGAACCCTAGGAGACCAAAGACCCAGGCCAAGTCATTGCTCTTCTATTTAGGGGCAGTATGACCTCATACAAGTCTATCTTTTTCTAACTTCGCTGAACTTCCAGCTCATTCATCTCTAAGATGGAATTAATGTCTGCTTCACAGAACTGGCATAAGAAATCAATGATAAAATATGCTATGTCAAACTTCTATGAGAAATAAATCAGATGTTACCAAAAATATAGAGCATTGTTATAATTGTTAATATCATATGATTACATGTCTAAAATTATTGTCTACATGAGATATTTTAGTGTTGGACTTATACTCCATCAACATTTAAGAAAAACATTCAACAATCAATAGAAATTAATTTCCCAGCAGCACAGACTTTTGTCCTCTTGCAACTTTACCTATTTAAGGAGACAACTAGCCACAACTCACACAACCACTGGTGATGTCAATGACTTGATGAGTTCTTCCCTCTCAAGTATTGGGAATGCTTGATTTACATGTTTATCTTCTCACAATGCAGTATATTTTTTTCCTGAATTTGAAAGGAATTCTACATTTTTTTCTATCAATAGTAGATTGAAATTCCTTTCTTTTTGTTTCATGAGATTAGGGCTAAAAATTTACTTCTACTCTCAAGTACATGGTAACTAGTATGTGGCAAGATAATAAATGGCAAGAAAAATGATTCTGGGATTAAATATGCATTATGGATGATTCACACATAGATTGTAGGGGGAATACTAGTCCTCTCTTCAAATAATAAAAGTTTCAAGAGGAAAAAAATCAGGAAAAAGAATTCCTGGAGAAATTGTTCACTTAAAAAATTACAGTATAAAAAAATGGCAAGAGAGATTTAAATGATATACCAAAGAGTATGTGGGTAAAATTCAAAAAGAGATAAAATGCCTGGAAGTAAGCACAACTGTTTAATTAAACATAACTAAAAACCCCAGTAAAACTTGGGAGATGAATTTACAAAATTAGGAAAAGGGTTATGATGATTTCAGTGAGAATGATACATAAATATATGAACAGAAAAGGAGATGAAAATCAAAGAAACCAAGGTTAAGAACATGGCAGGACTAAAAGATTATGAAAAAAAGGAAAGTAAAATGAGCAAGTTAGAATCACACTGAAAGATATTCATTTATTTATATACTACAATAATATTCAATGGTATTCATGATGATTTGTATATTTAATCTTAACCAAATTACAAGCATTAACCTATATTCCTGGAATACTTTTTTAGGAAAAGTAATTTTGTCTATTTTTCACCAAAATTAATAAAATTCATAAATTTACAAAATGTAAGAGCTGGAGGCAGAGTTGGACTCATCTCAAGTTAGACTGATAAGGCACCAAGTTCTTGTGTACCCACTATCTCTTAGTCTTAAGCAATGACAATCAATCAAAAGACATGGCATGAGAGCTTGCCTCTCCAGACTCAATATATTTAATCAGAGGTTACTCTCAGGTTGGTCATGCTTCTACTCAGTTCCCAGGACAATAAAGAAAGGAAGAATTTTTGAAATCCATTTAAATTGGAAAATCAGAAACCTTAATAGGCTTATAAAGAAATAAATTTGACTCATCTTAATTTGGATCAACGTAAAACTTGATCAGTTGACAGTCATCTTGACTTGTGTCTTGCCATTGGACTTCAATGCCAATGGACCAGTGCAAAAAGAGTTAGGCTGAGGACTTTGTGCAGCTCTGTGCCTCAATTAAATCCAATTCATGCACAAGTCAAAACATCACTCCCAAATGTCATAGGTCTTTTTGAAAAATGAAAGACAAAAAACGTTGCAAAACTAATGAATATAAGGCATAGGCAAAATGTGAAATCTGAACCTAACTGAGCATGCCATCATTACCAATATTCACTGATGCGTCACTGTTTTGCCTGAAAAATAATTCAGGCTACCTCTTTCCAGCCCCTTCTTTGATTCTATGTAACAAAATCTTGCGTAAATTCTTCAATCATCTCATAGGGTTTTAAACTATATGTAATGATTTTACTCTACATGCTTTTCATATACAAATATAATTCTTCACCAAAAATTCCTAGGGAAATTTTTTTTGTGTGCATAAACCTTATTCCTAATTTTTCAAATTTACATGAATTCCAAGGTTATCTTTCAAAAACTAAAATATGACAGACAACAAAACTGTTTTCATAACTATTCATGCAGTGCCACATAAAGAGGCAAATATATACACACAATCATCATTCTCCCCCTCTTGAAATTATTTCATATTATCTTGTATGTAGTTCATATTTACTTGTGCACATATTGTGTTCCTACTCCACTCCTATTCCCTTTTTAAGTGTAAATACTTGAGTGCCTAAAGGGCAGGGGCTATTTTGGTCTTTATATTCCTAGTACACAGCACAATGCCTTATACTGCAAAGGTCCACAATTATGCCTCCTATATATAGGCTGTACATAATACAGATTATATAATTATTTATAGATTTTATGTGTATTGAAACTTTTTTGTGAAGAGTATTAGAAATTCATTTTTGTTATAAAGCATGTTCAAATCACCCATATCTTTACAGAGAAGTTGGAGAACAACGGGGCTGATTTCCAACATCCTAAAAACTCAATATCACCTATCAATGACTTCTTACTGAGCAGTTTCCATTCCTGACATCTTTGATTAACAAAGGGAAATTTCAATTTATGAACTATTTCTCATTCCTTAAAAGACATCTCTCCTAGGAGAGTGATGTACACTGAAGTCAATATCAGTTTTCTACACTGAGAAGGGTAGGCTTTGGGAATAGGAAATGCCAGACAATCCCAATACTCCAAGATTTCAACTTTCATACACAAGCCTTGTTTCATATACAAGTCTTGTTTTGCAAACAAGAGCTCTTAAAAACCATGACTCCAACAGAAATCTTTATACTTCAAATGTCAGTGCTGTGACTTGTGTAAAACAGTCAATTATTGAGAATTCTTGCTCTGGAATTTTGCTTCATTCTGAATGATCTACAGAGTGGCCTCAATTCTTCATTAGGTCTCCAATGCTATACCAGCTATGCAGTAAGCAATGAAATTAGGTTCGAATTTACAACAACCTATAAATATATCTATATCTCTATGTATTATCACTTAGCACATCTAAATTATAGTTATATATAACATGTACTACATTTATATATATATATATATATATATATATGAAGACAACATATGCTTGTTGTCTTGGAACAAGCATTTGTTGGAAGATTAATATGGTCATTTTTTTTTCCTTTCCAGTTTCACAAATGAAAATACAGTATGCTATTTTGTTGAGGAAGAACACATAACTGTGCATTCCATTTTTCATGATGCTTGGGACTAGGTGTCACAATAGATAGAGAACTAGATCTGGACTCAAGAAGGCCATCCTTCAAATATAGCCTGGGACACCCTCTGTGTGACTCTGGGCAAGTTACTCAGTAGCTCTCTGCCTCAGTTTCCTCAGTTGTAAAATGAGGTTAATATCACCTAATGCCCAGAATTGTTGGGAGAATCAAATGAGATTTTTGTCAAATGTTTAGCACAGTACATAGTTGGTACTTAATAAGTTTGTTCCCCTCTCCCCATATCCTGTTCAATAAGAGAAGTTTTATTTTAAATGGAGACATGAGTAAGCCAGTATTCTGAGTGAGGAAGTTATTGTCACCAAAGGTTCGCACAAATAATCTACCTCAATAACCTCTGGTCTTTTCTTGACAAGTTTCAGGAAAATTTTTGCTTTATGAGATAGAAGACCTCAGGAAATATCTGAAGGAACTCTTAGTCTATGACATATTACCATAGATTTTTGTATAGTTCATATTCCTGACCCATAATGACTGTACAGAAGAAGACTGAAAGAAAGACAGAATGTGTGGCATTACTGACCTTTGAACAAAGAACTTAGTATTAGGGAAAAATAAACCAGACAGAGACAGAGAAATAGGTGTTTTTGTTCATGATCTGAACTAGAGGGCAGAGCCCTCCATTGAAAACACTCTGAATCAGTCTTACTAAGCCCCCTGACTGTGACAGGCACAACACATTGCTCATTCTTGAAGGCTATTGTTCAGTCATGTCAAACTCTTCATGATCCCACGGACCATAGTATGCCAGGCTCTTCTATCATCCACTCTCTTGAAGTCTGTCCAAGTTCATGTTCCTTATTTCTGTGACACTCTCTAGTCATCTCATCTTCTGCCATCCCCTTTTCCTTTTGCCTTCAATTTTTCCCCCACATCAAGGTCTTTTGCAATGAATTCTAAGTGAATAATAATTCTCATTATGTGGTCAAAGCATTTAACCTTCAGCTTCAGTATTTCATCTTCTAGTGAATAGCATGATTTAATTTCTTTAAGTATTAAGTGATTTGATTTTTTTTGCTGGCCAACAGATTCTCAAGAGTCTTATCCAGCATCATAATTTGAAAGTGTCAGTTCTGTGGCTCTCAGCTTTCCTTTTATTCCAACTTTCACAGCCATACGTTGCTACTGGAAAAGCCATAACTTTGACTACACAGAACTTTTGTTGGCAAGGTGATGCCTCTTGATTGATTTGTCATAGCTTTCCTTCCAAGGAGTGTCTTTCAGTTTCAAGGCTGTAGTCACCCTCCATTGTGATCTTTGAGCTCAAGAATATAAAATCAAACACTGCCTCCATTTTCCTCCATTTGTCAAGAAGTGACGAGGCCACTTGCAAGGATCTTAGCTTTTTTTATGTTAAGCTTGAAGCCACTTTTTATATTCTCCTCTTTGACTCTTATCAAGAGGTTTCTTAATTTCTCCTCATTTTCTGCCATCAGAGTGGTACCATCCTCATATCTGAGATTGTGGATATTCTTCCAGCAACCATAATTCAAGTTTTGGATTCATCCAGCATTTTGCATGCTAAATTTTGTATGTAAGTAAATGAGATGAGAATATATAGCTTTGTTACACTCCTTTTCCAGACTTAAATTGTTGTTCCATGTTCTGGTCTAGCATGGAGACAAGTAAGATGATCTGGTGCTCCCATCTCTTTGAGACTTGCCACATTTTGTCAAAGGTTTTAGTGTAGTCAGTGAAGCAGAAGTAGATGGTTTGATTTTCTGTGTCTTTTTTTTTCTTTTAAATTTATTTATTTAGTAAATTTTTTACATTCATTTTCACAAATTTTGGGGTTCCAAATTTTCTCCCCTTTTATCCCCTCCTCCCACCCCAATAGCCCAAGCAATCTAATTTTCCCTATCTCCAATCTGCCCTCTCTTCTGTCATCCCTCCCTTCTCTTGTCTCCATCTTCTCTTTTCTCCTGTAGGGCCAGATGACTTTCTATTCCTCATTAACTGTATGTCTTCTTTCCTAGTTGCAACAACAATACTAAACAGTTGCTCCTAAAACTTTGAGTTCCAAATTCTCCCCATCCCTCCCTCCCCACCCATTCCCTTTGGGAAGGCAGGCAATTCATTATAGGCCATATCTGTGTAGTTTTGCAAATGACCTCCCGATAGTCGTGTTGTGTAAGACTAACTGGATTACCATCCCTCCTAACCTGCCCCTCGTTGTTTCTCTTCTGTCTCTTGATCCTGTCCCTCCCCAAGTGTTGACTTCAAATTGCTCCCTCTTCCCTTTGCCCTCCCCTCCATCATCCCCCCTTTGCAATATCTCCTTCTCCCCCACTTTCTTATACTGTAAGATAGGTTTTCATACCAAAATGAGTGTGCATTGCACTCCTTCGTTTGGTCAAATGTGATGAGGGTAAACTTCTTGTTATTTTTTTTTTCTCAGCTCTCCTCTTTTTCCCTCCACTAAGAAAAACTCCTACCTGCCTCTTAAATGACATATAGTTACCCCCTTCCCTTTCCCTCTCTTTCCTCCCCCTACATTTCTCTCTCACCATTTACCTTAGTTTCTTTTAAGGTATGGTCCCATCCTATTCAGTTCAATCTGTGCTCTCTACCTCTGTATGTGTGTGCATGTGTGTATGTGTGTGCATGCGTGTATGTGTGTGCATGCGTGTATGTGTGTGCATGCGTGTATGTGTGTGCATGCGTGTACATGTGTGTGTGTGGTCCCACCAACTACCCAGATACTGAAAAGTTTTAAGAGTTAGAAATATTGTCTTTCCCTGTATGAATGTAAACAGTTCACTTCTGGTAAGTCCCTTAAGACTTCTCTTTGCTGTTTCCTTTTTCATGCTTCTTCTCATTCTTGTGTTTGAAAGTCAAATTTTCTTTTCAGCTCTGGTCTTTTCATTAAGAATGATTGAAAGTCCTCTGTTTCATTGAAAGACCATATTTTCCCTTGAAGTATTATACTCAGTTTAGCTGGGTAGGTGATTCTTGGTTTGAGTCCTAGTTCCTTTGCCTTCTGGAATATCCTATTCCACGCCCTTCGATCCCTTAATGTAGAAGCTGCTAGATCTTGGGTTATCCTGATTGTATTTCCACAGTACTGGAATTGTTTCTTTCTAGCTGTTTGCAAGATTTTTTCCTTGAGCTGGGAGTTCTGGAATTTGGCCACAATGTTCCTAGGAGTTTCTCTTTTTGGATCTCTTTCAGGTGGTGATCGATGGATTCTTTCAATACTTATTTTGCCCTCTGCTTCTAGAATGTCAGGGCAGTTTTCCTTGATAATTTCATGGAAGATGATGTCTAGGCTCTTTTTTTGATCGTGAGTTTCAGGTAGTACCATAATTTTTAAATTGTCTCTCCTGGATCTATTTTCCAGGTCAGTTGTTTTTCCCATGAGATATTTCACATTCTCTTCCATTTTTTCGTTCTTTTGGTTTTGTTTGGTGATTTCTTGGTTTCTCATAAAGTCATTAGACTCCATCTGTTCCATTCTAATTTTGAGAGAACTATTAAATTCAGTGAGCTTTTGAGCCTCTTTTTCCATTTGGCTCATTCTGCTTTTGAAAGCATTCTTCTCCTCATTGGCTTTTTGAACCTCCTTTGCCAATTGAGTGAGCCTATTTTTCAAGGTGTTAATTTCCTCAGCATTTTTTTGGGTCTCCTTTACCAAGGTATTGACCCGTTTTTCATACTTTTCTTGCATCTCTGACATTTCTCTTCCCAGTTTTTCCTCCACCTGTCTAACTTGCTTTTCAAAATCCTTTTTGAGCTCTTCCAGGGCCTGAGCCCACCTGCCACCCCCCTGGGGTGTCTGGGGTACTGAGGCCCCGCCCTCCACATCTTTCCCTGATGGCAAGGATACGTCCTCATCATCAGATCCGAAGGTCGGGATCATTTGCATTTGTTGGAAAAAACTCTCTAAAGTCTTATTTTTCTTCCCTTTTCTAGGCATTTTCCCAGCCAGTTACTTGACTTCTGAGATTCCTTTCCACCCCCACCTGGATCCGCCCAGCTAGTGCTTGGCCTCTGAGATTTAAATGGGCTTTCCTCCTGCCAGCTGTCAATCAGTGAGCTTTAGTTCAGGTGCTGGGGTGGGGGCAGGGCCGCCTCCCAGGCTCAGATCCCTCAGAGGCTTTATGTAGAGACTTTCAGGAATGGAGCGGGTGGGGGCGGGGTGGGGGGCCTGCCTCCCAAGCTCAGTTCCCTCGGGGGCTTTAAACAGAAGCCTTTAGTAATAGAGCGGGGTGGGGGCAGGGCCATCTCCCAGGCTCAGCTCCCTCAGGTTTTATGCAGGAATCTTCCGTAATGAAGATCCTGCCTGCTGCTGGGGGATTCCTGAGTCCCGGTCCGCTGCTGCCTCAGCCGCCGCCCACACCTCTGCCTCCACCGCTTCCTGCCCCCGTCTCTGCCGCCGCTGCTTCCTCCCGAGGGGGCCCGAGTCACGGAGATACCCTGATCCCCCTCTCCTCCAGCCTGGCCTTCTCTCTCACTGACCTGTAGCTTCTGTGGGCAGAGGGACTTTCCCGGCTGCCAGAGCTTCCGTCTCTGAAGCCTGCTCGGATCAGCTTCTCTGGGGCCGAGGCCAGGGCAGCGCTGGGGGTGGGGTCCACTTTCCGGGGTGCAGCGGACCCTGGGGATGGGTCTCCAGGGCTCCCTGGAACGGAAATCTCTTCCACTCCGTTTCTGCACACCTTGTATTGACCCAGAAGTTATGGGGGACTCTTTTTACATTAATTCTATGGGCTTTGGTTTTGGAGCTCGTAAACGTGCATCCTTCTACTCTGCCATCTTGGCTCCGCCCTCTTCTGTGTCTTTTTTTTTTGGAATTCCCTTGCTTTCTCCACATTCTAGTGAACTTTGGCAATTTAGTTTCTAGTTCATCTGTCTCTTCAAAGAACCTGCTCTTCTGGTATTTTCTCAGTTCACACATTGCTGAAGCTTAACTTGCAGAATCTTAAGCATAACATTGCTGGTATGTGAAATGCATACAATTGTTTGGTAATCTGAACATTACTTGGCTTCCTCCTTCTTTAAGAATGGGACAGAAACTCATCTTTTCCAATCTAGTGGCCACTGCTGAGTTTTCTAGATTTGCTGGCACATTGAGTGCAGAACTTTAACAGTATCGACTTTTAGGACTTTAAATAACTCAACTAAAATTCTTGAAGGACTGTGTCCCTATTAGCCTGTCCCCATTACAACATCTTGATATCACAAAGATATTCTTTGACTGCTTCCGGTTATCAGAGTGAAGTGATACAAAGCCTTTCAATTAGCAGGGGTGAGAGACTGTGAGGGAGAAAAATTGGGGACCAAGAAGAAAAAGAGGGGATTAAAGGGTAGAGAGATGAATGCCAATGGATTGGGTATAATTGTATACTCCTTATGTAATCTCAATATGTGAAATTATTTATTGCTATACATGACAACTAGTAATATATTTCATACAATCTACATATTTTGCCTAAATTTTGTAACTGTTTTACATTCCATTTTATATTTTTGTATGTCTAGTCTGCTGAATGCAACTATAAGAAAGATATATACTTTGTACCTCAATATATGATTTTGATTTATTACCTTTAATTATCTTATATGATAACTGATGAATGTTTATGTTGTGTGCTTACAGAGGAACCTGGAAAGATGAAAATGGAGGTGATATTTTTCTTGGAAGTGATATAAAGGAAGAATATAAAAGGCCATCTCTACTGTGAACATTTCAGTAAACACAGGACTTTCTTTGCCACCACCCTCCCCACTGTCCATGTCCTTATTTCAGGATGAAGAGAAGAATAATCTAATTAATAACCTACCAGTTAAAACACCGCTTCTCACAATGCTTGGGACACAGAAAAGCATCACCCATTCAGGGAAATTCTCTGTATGATATAATTCCAGAATACTGTGCACAAGTCCACAGTATGGTGAAATTCCATGTCTCACAACACTTGGGGGTTAAGAAAGTCTCATTCAACAAAAGAAATTCCCTCGACTATATGTCACAGAACACTGTTTAGAGCCAAAACATGATGACATTACCTAATGAGACCTCTCATTTTGAGAGGATGCTATGTTTAAAAAGTACCATAAGAGTTTCACAAGGAAAGATGGGAAAACTATATGAAGAAATACAGGGCAGTGGTAAGGAGAAGTGAAAACACTGAAGTCATTTTTAGAGAAAGCAACTAACTGTTGTTGACTGAGCCATGGTATCCTCAACTCTTAGTATACTTCTGGGACCATAAAAATGGTTATGTGCCTTTTAGCAAGAGCTTTCAACAGTCACTCAACTTCCTCCCCCAAACCCGCACCCCATACAATGAAACTGGAGAATAACTTCAGAATGCTGTTTCAACATGTGATTTCAACAGTGCTTTTCCATGTTTGGGATAAATAGGTTTTAAATCTAAAGTTCATCAACACTTCCTTGGAGGCATGTGAACTAGTAGCGCTTGGTATAATTCAATTCCTCGTTATATGCTTTACTATTCTACTTTTATCAAATACTTTTTACTTTAGAATCCATATGTGATTCAATGTAGTTTGGTATAGAAGAGACATGGTTCTGAGCAGCTGATGACCCAAACAGTTCTCTGTATCTGTGGCAAACAGAGTTGCTCTAATACATTTGGGTTCATCGTGTCCTTTCTTCATCCCCATCATACTCTAATAACTTCTTGGTTTTATAAACATTGAAACTTGTTACTCTTCATTCTGATAAAAGCTGGAGACAGACTTAGAACAGACAAAAGATAATTAAGAAGTCTAGTGGTCACAGACATAAAATGAATATTTAGATATGTTGTGATTAAACCTTAAACGATGGTGATAAAGGTACTAAATATTTGGTTTATGAGTCCAGTCCTTTGACTGTATCATGTTAACCATCTCCAAGTATAGAAATTCTACTCCATCAATGAACCCCAGAAGTTTGTCATGACTTTTGGTTTTAGAGATGTCTGTGGGCACTGAGAAGTAAAATACCTTACCAGCTGCATAGGTAATTAATATTAGAAGGAGAATTTGAACCCAGGTCTTCCTGACTCCAGACTAGGCCTTTTGGCCACAATGGCACTAAAATAAATTAGGATTTTAAAGAACATATATGTTATTAACTTGATAGATAATATCTGTAAAAAAAAATTTCTTCAAGGAGTATAACATAGCCAATATATTTATTTCTCTCTGTTTTCCACAGCAGAAGAAAGTCTAACTTCTGGGTTTAACTATTGAAAAAAAAAAGCACCATGAGCCTCCTGATGCCAGTTACCCTAAGTACTGACACAGTCTGCTTAAGAGGAATTAGATTAACCTTGAATTCTCAAATTTTATAAGCTGATACTTATTTTCTCTATTATATACTGTTTTGGAAATAACACACAATGGGCTTTCAAGAAGTCACAAAAGCATAAAATTTTTAAAGTTGGAAGGAACCTCAGTAGCCATCTTCTCCAGTGATTATTTCAAAAACAAACCAAACACCACCAGAATTCCTATGACAACATTCCTAACAAATGGTCTGACTGAAGACACCCAGTGAAGGAGTACTAAGTACTAAATAGGAGTACTAAGGCAATCCATTCTATTTTGGAGGAGTCTAATAAATAGTAAATATGTCCCATCATTGAGACTTCATTTCCCTTTTGAAATTTCTTCCTATTGTCATTGATTCTTCCCTCTGGAGGGGCAAAAGAGAGCAAGTCCAATTGCTCCTGGCATTCCTTCAAATACTTGAAGAAAGCTATCTGGTCCCATTGAAACTTCTCCCAAATAAGAATAATGTTATACAGTGATTGATTTTATATAGCTACACAAAATAAAGTGACAGCTTTTGACAATAATATGGATCATTCACAACCCATGCCCATATTCACTTGAAAAAGTCTCAACTCTTGGTTAAATTTGTACTTAGGAAAGAGTACAATTTTGATTTAGTTTTGAGCAGACTGACTTAACAATACAAAACATCACTATTTCTTGACGTTAGAATTGCCTGTAATTTGACTTTTAGGAAATATTGAATTAAAAATAAAATCATATTTTTCAATGAATAAAAAAAGATTTAAGGATTTTTTGGGTGGAGGTGAGGGTATGATGTGGGCCAACAGAGAGCAGAGGCAGCAAGCTTAGAACAAAATCATGTGTATTTATTAAGCACCTACCATGGACCAAGAAGGCACTGTGCTAAGTGTCTAATAGAAAGAAAGAATAAATCATGGTCCACGCCCTAAAGGAGCTCATACTGTAATGGGGGAGACATCATACAAATAACTATGTAGAAGACACAAGTAAGATATCCACTATGCAAATGGAAGGTAATTTCAAAGAGAAGGCACAGAGAACAGGGGTAGCACCAAAGTAGCAACATGAAGGCCAGAGCCACTGGATCACATTGCAGCCCAGAAAAAGAGAATGTCTGAAGCCTGGAAAGGTAAGAAGAGATAGGGTCCTGAAGGGCTTTAAATGCAAAACCTAAACATTCTACTATTTAAGAAAGGGTCTAAAAATCTGGCTCCTTAAGTCTATGGGAGTTATTTTTGAAAAAAGTACAAAACCACTTTTTCCATCTAGACTCAGGCAAGAATCAACACTATGCTCCTATATGCTCCAGTCCACAACTGAACTAGGGAAAGGATGAGGAGCACAGTGCTGGTGTCAGTGCTTTGGGTAGGCAAAGGGGATTACAAAAATAGTCTGTTCATTTTTTTTCCCCACACTGACACCATATTTTAGCTTCTATAAACTCTGATTAGGGTGATAAAGGTACTGAGGTATATGTTCAAAAGGAAAAGGTAAGGTGTAGGCTTGAGGAGATTAGGTTGAGAATGAAGTTCTGCACCTTGCTGGAGACTATGTCTGGAAGCACTATACCTGCATGATTATAACATTAAACAAAAGAATCCTGTTCTCCAAAGTTGTAACTAAAAGTGATGAGTACATTCTTTGGCTGCAAGGGGATAGAAAAGCAGCTTCAGATAAAAGGTAGTATGCAAAATAAAAATGCATTTATAAATATCCTGTTCTGAAATGTGAAGGAAAAACAATCATATCAAGTTTCAAAAGGCAAATGTCCACTAAAACCATCAAACTATTTATTAACATATTTAAGCAAACAATGACTTCATATGTATAATGGGTGTATTGCTGGCCTTTGCAATAATTGGGGGCAGGAGGGAGGGAGAGAAGCAGGAAAATTTTTAAAATAAAAAGTACAATATATAAGCAAACCTATCCATGCACTGGTAGTTTAATTTAATTAAACAGACCATTGCTTAATTACCTATTATGCATATGACACTTTACAAGATGCTGAGGAGGCATAGATTAAAAAAAGCACAGGACTTTGTCCTCAAGTTATTTAGATCAGGAGGCCAGCAACACTCCCCAGTGAGACTGGAACCAGATTAAGATATAATTAGAAATATTTAACAAAATAAAAATAAAGTCAAACATAGACCCTATTTATGTGTGGTTTTCGACATCATTTTGTGGCCCACAGGAATCCTTTATGTATGGTTTAGTGATTCCATTTCTATACCGCTGGTTTTCAGCCTTTACCAAAGTAGTTACAAGTTACAACATATGCACAAAAAAAAGTAAGATATGGATGTCCAAGGAGCAGAGAAGAAATAAAGATGAATTGCTTTCATGAGGAAGAAAAATAATAACATTCAGTTTGGAATGAGTGAAAAAGTCCTGGAAGAGGAGGCACATGGTCTGGACTTGGACCAACAAAGGTCTGAGCAAATCTTGGAGGCAGGAGAGAGAAAGAAGATAAAAGAAAAGAAGTCTCTGAATCCCTCAGCTCCACATACAGTTCTAATGCTGAATATGGGATATGAATTATCATGAAAGAAGGCCAGCAATACAGGCTGGGTGCAAGTTGTAGAAGATTTTCCCTGATTTCCAAACTAAGGATTTTTCATTTTTCTTTTATCCTATAGGCAAGTGCAGAACTATTTAGGTTTTTTTTTTTTAAAGAGATAAGTAACATGGCCAGACTTTTTGATTAGAATGATTATTTTCAAAGAATATGTGAAGAAAAGGCTGGAAAAGTCTAGAGTCAGGGGTAGGGGACCTGCAGCCTCCAGGTCACATGTGGCCTTCTAGGTCCTCAGGTGTGGTCTTCGATTGAGTCCAAGTTTCACAGAACAAATCCTTTTATTTACGGGATTTGCTCTGTGAAATTTAGATTCAGACAAAGGGCTCTACTTGAGGACCACATGTGGCCTCGAGGTCCCAGTTTCCCTACTTTGATAGATGATAGTACAGTTAGGGAGATTTAAAATGATCTAAGTGATTTGATCCAATAAATAGTCATTAACTGAACAATTTCACTTCAGAGAGTAAAAAGGTCATTACAGTATGGCACAGGTGTTTGTCCACTACTTTGTACTATTCAACTTTAAAACAAACATTGAATTACAAGAAGGCAAATGTAAGGGTGGGGTTGATTTAGTTATTCAACAAATCACCTTTCATCATGCCCTGTGAGGAGCTAACGCCATTGATCTAGTTTGGAACGGAAGACCTGATGATCTGGAAGCTTAGGTTAGAAGGTTCAACTTACAACCACTGGAAAATGCACAATGGTGGGAGCTTATGAGCTACAGAAGTAGAAAGGCATCCCTACAATCTCTCCAACTTACTCTTAAACCTGGAATGGGATGAATCGTATCTGAGATTTGGGGATCCAACCTACTAGTATGAGCGAAATTTGAAAGATTAGTCCCAGAGCATATGCTACACATTGATGGAATACTTTTCAAAACTACAAACCACAAAAATCAATGCTTGGTAATATATTAGGTCAAAGAGTCTGGATATATTACTATATGGATATAGATATAGATATCTCATTGGGCTAGAAATGTAGAAAATTTAGTATAATGAAATATAATAGATAAAATGTAGGGTTCTATACTAAAAAAAAAAAACTTCACAAATACAAGATATGGTTTAGGTTGGAAGGAACCACAAATAAGAAACATTTCCTATTTAAAATGCTACAGGAACTTCAATAGACTACTAGGTCAATTATATGTCAACAAAGCCAGTAGCTACAAAAATTCATTGCTGGTCTAATATGCATTAGGAGGGACAAAGTATTAAGAAAGAGGGAGGTAATGGTTCTCCTAAACTGTGCTTTGGTCAGCCACATCAGAAATAGTGATCTATTTGGGACATCATCTTTTACAACACACAGAGAAGTTAAAGCATGTCTAAAATAAGGCAACCAGGAGAGGAAAAGATTTTAAAAGTGCCATACAATTACTAGCTGGAGAAAATGGAATATTTCAATTGGAGGAGAGACTTAAAGGGGACAATGAAACAATGTATTTGATGGTCTGACATGCAGAAAAAGCTTAAGGCATGTTCACCTTGCCACTACAAGGCAATTAATGAATGGACATTACAAAAGGCAAATTAAGGCTTGAATTAAACTCCCATTTCCTAATGATTAGAACTGGTGAAAATGAAATAAGCTATCTTGAAGATTGGAGAAGTCACCCTCGTTAGAGGTCTTCGGGCAAAAGTCAAATGATGATTTGGGGGAAATTTGTTTCGTTTCCATATACAAGGTTGACTAGATGACCTCTTCTAGCTCTTACATTATGGAAGAAGAATGGTAGACAGCCAATTAAGGGACCACAAATAGTCCAGGTGAGAAGAGGTGATATTCTGAATAAAGGTGGGGATTGTGTGACTGAAATGTATTGACAAAGATCCTGTGGGTTTACAACTGACATAACAGCACATGTGGGGAGAACCTGGAGCTTTGAGTCTGAGTTACTGAAAGAATAGTGAGACCATTGACTGAACAGTCTAGAAAATGCATAAGTTAAAGTCAAATGGCATAAGTTAAATGTTAAGCAAAATGAAAAGAGGAGTTTGGGAGGAGTGATTAAGGAGGGAATAAATGCAATAAATTTAGTTTCTGACATATTGATTTACTAGTGGAAAATCCATGTGGAGATTCTTAACATACACTTTGAAATCTGATAGGACAACAATAAGTGGTAAAAAAATAAAAAATTTAAGTAACTTAATTTCAACTGTTACTGTTATACTTAGTTTTCTTTCACAGATAAGTATTAGGCAAAATAGAATCTTGGAATATAAATTTGCCATGGTATGTCTATAGATAATCAAAGATCACATAATAAAGGTATTATACCTAGCATGAGGGATAATTTACAAAAGATTCTCAATCTGAACCATTCTCTATAATGGCAATAGCCTAGATTAAAAAAAGCAAGCTTTCTGGATATGAAATGTTTTAAGGATTTTAGTTTGGAGACATCACATCTATGTACAAGAATATAATACATTCACACTAGTAAAAGTAGTTAAGATAGTGACCTTGAGAGCAGGGGACAAAGTTTGCTACTAATATTTGTATGTTAACTGAATAATATTGATATTTAATTGCTTGGATAAACACAGATATTATTTTAATTTCTTTTTTGCCTCTTTCATTGCTTTTGGTTGTTTGAGATGCACCAGAAAATTCTTGTTTGATATTTTACAACTAAGTGTTCCCTTTCCAGACATGATACCATACTCTCTTGCATTCATATTCATTCTTCCTCCAGTGAGCCATCTTTTTACTTATGTTTATTTAGCTAACCTTTTGTGCCCCAGCTGCAGCAATCTGCCCTCAATCTTCTTGGATAACAAGAGAGCAATTCTCTTTAGGGATGATTTAATGCAGTTCTGTGAATTATCTTGGTGGCAGTAAGAGGCAATAATGAATGCCTGAGGGCAAATAAGCTCTAGTTTTCTCCTCCAGACTCATAGCTAGTAAAAACCATGAGATTACTAAATCTCCAAGTCCACTGCTAACCTGCATCTCCTAATGCCAACACAACATGATGGCATTGTTTCTATAAGCTAACCAATTTGGATTTTTAAATGCTTATTATAATTAGAAAATTAAAAAATCTTTTCTAAAATTTTCTATCTTAGCTATTCCTTTGCCAGATCAGAATATTTTAGATTATCCAAGTCAAATACAAATTCAACCTATCTTTAACATTGTAATAACTATTCTTCCTTTTGACTTTAGACTATAAGGCCATTCAAAGAACAAGTTTCACAATCTACACAGGAAAAACCAAATGGAAAAAGATTATCTTTTGTCTAAGCAATATTATCAAATTTTATGAGAGCCTAGTGAACTAGAGCAGCAGCACTGGAATCTTGGTCACAGAAGGTAAAGTTAAAATAAACTGGGGCCAGAATTGGAGGAAGGGAGTGGACTATATTACATTGGAAATAGCTTAACACATTTACATCCATACCTAAATATTATACATAGGAAAATATTTCATGTTTGCCTTGTATCCCCTGCACCTAGTATAATTCTATAAAAATAGATGATTAAATGCATTTTCATTCAGCCACTCATAACTATGTGTTCAGTTAAGTATTTTACTGATGCTGTTATATGGCTGCTAATCAAAGAATGCCGCAATCTCAAAGTAATTAATATCCTGCATGACTGAAAGAATGGAGAGACCCACAGAGGTTGACAGAATGGAGCAGATTGAAAAGGATGACGTGTACATCATCCAAAAATTGTGTGATTGGAATAGTAGGCTGACCAATAATATAAATAAAATGAATGATAAGAGAGAGACGGCCTAAGGGTTGAACTAAAAAGGGTCATCTGAAGATTTTTAGGCATGAATGTTGAAGAATCACCTCCCTTGATGCAATGAGTTATTCATATTTTTGAGTCAGCTAAGTGGCACTGTACAAAGAGCACCAGACCTGTACCTGGAGGCAGACAGTCCTGGGTTCAAATGCGATCTCAGATACTTAATATTTGTGTGATCCTGGGCAATTCATTTAACTTCTGTCTTAGTTTCCTTATCTGTAAAATGAGGATAATGACAGCACCTGGGTCACAGGTGTGCTGTGAGGATCAAAGGAGAAAATAGAACTTTGCAAACTTTAAAATGACAATGTGATGTCATGACCAGCTACTATTATATCATAATATATCGTAAAGCACTGAAGTTGGCTAATTAAAACAAAATCTCTAAGATTCTCTGGAATAGGACACATTTTATTTTCTGGGCAATTAGCTGAAAATATTTAGAACTTTACAAAATGGCTGGACAGTATCTTCCACTGGACCCCTTCAAGCAAGGATGAGCTGAATTCAATTCAGACTGGTTCCTTGGAGCTGATTGTTAAATTTCCCACATTTATTCTAAGGAAAGATACAAATATTGAAAATAAGGACTTGATTGTTTTGTAGACAGTGACAAGGTGATGGAGAAAGCTTTATTTACTTCTACTTCTTCATAGGCACCTTTTACTTCCACTAATCAGACTTGCCTCCCCAAGTTTTCTTTTGCTGCTGTCTTCCATGGAATAAACCCCTCTTTCCTTTTTTGCTTATTCAAATTCCATTAATCCTTCCCTGTCTTGCTCTAAATTCCAGACTCACTATGTGCTTTCTCTAATTGCCAACAAAATTCACTGATCTCCCTGTACTCTGAACTATAGCAACATTTTTTAAAGCTGGTAATGTTTTATACAGTTCTTTAATTCTTTTGCATTTATTAGTTTTGTTCCCCCAATTACATTAAACTCCTAGAGGGCAGGTTCCAGTGCTTATATTTCTGTATTCCCACAAGCAAGTTGGTATTTATTGAACAACTACAAAGTAATCACTATGCTAGACACCTTGAGGGCACAGGAAAATGCAGGCACACATATTGTGTTCACAATCAGTTTCCTGACCGCTAATGATCAGACAAGAATGCCAGCCCACCTAGGTAGGTTTAAATCCCAGCTCTCATACAAAATAGCTGTGGGACAGAGGGAAGTGACAGACTCTTTGAACTTCATTTCTTCCTCTGCTAACAACTGGAATAATAATACTTGCACTAAATCCCTCATAGGATTGCTGTAACAGTTTCAGAAGCTTATGTGAAGGGTCAACATTCGGCAGACTCACAGTGTAGGAACTCTCTCTACCAACACAGATCACAACTCTTTGGTTTGCCTAGGGTCACACAGCTAGCAAAGATCAAAGACGAAATTTTAAGGTTTTCTTCTTTATATGCATTTTATAGCCCTAAAGAGCTATATGAATGTGTTGTCACTTACTGCCAAGCATAATGCTTTGCAAATAGTAAATGATTGTTTGGTGACTTGATTTTTATGACTTTCTAAAAACAGAAAAAAAATTTAAAAGTCCAAATTTCACCTTTATTTAATGTACCTAATGTGAACATGTCCTCTCTATTGATCAGTTTCTTGGATGGAAGGAAATTCTAGTCATGCACATGGGCTAAGGGGAACACATGAAACTTGGGCATAAACCACATATACACACACGTGTGTGTACATATTATAATTACTCTCTGGCAGACAGCTGGACATATTTTGCAGCAGTTTCAAGGAATTTAATGATCATAATGTTCTGCTTACTCAGTGTGTTCCTTTGATCAACCTAAACAGAAACAAAACATAATGGTGATTCCCCCAAATAATAGAAAAATACAACATATATTGCTTAGTTTTATAGTCACAAGACTAACTAGTAATAACAAAACTACTTCTGATTTGCCTCTTCCTGGAAAGAAGAATGGTTTAGAACTTATTTGCCTGAAAGGATTGTCTTTTTTTTTTTTTCCTTTTAGAAATACAACCATTGAGAAACCGAGTTCATTGTTTGGCCTGAATGCAGTGAAAGTTTATCAAGACTAAAATGTGTCTTTGGTCGAGATGCTTTAGCAAATATAAGCATAAAGTCCCAAAGCTATCTTCACTGAAAATCACAAAAATAAAACCATTTATTTTTCTCAGAAACTTTCTAGGAAGGAAATGATATTAGAGTTGTTTAATAAAGTGTTCATTAGTTTAGAAATTCTTTGGGAAGGCTCTATATTTAATGGATGTTTGAATTGCTTTCAAAGAGAAAATGTTCTGACAATAATAAAGTCAAAGTCAAAAATCTGATTCATATCTCACCCTACTCTACAATCTACAGGCCTTTCAGTAACACTTGGGATAGAAAAAAAATAGAGAATATAAAGAACAATCAAAAATATAAAAAATAGTTTTTAATTTGTATAGTTCACATAATATTCACATATTTATCATCTTCAATGTTAATATAGATTTGGCCATTAATTCAGTGATAAATGAATAACAAATGAATATAAATGTGTATGCGACTGAAGAATCATATATGTGTGTATATGTATACATATATATGTATACATATATGTGTGTATATGTTTAGGAAATACATTACAGTCTAATTGTTCTCAACCTTCTTGGGTGTTTTAAACTATTATGATCAGTTTTCATTGCCTATTGCCAGAGAAGACAATCCCTGGTGTATGTGTGTGTGTGTGTGTGCATGCACTGCCTGTATGTATGCATGCATGCAGTGTGTTTGCTGCTATGTGTGTAACAAATAACTCTCAAAAACTATACTCACAGCATACCTTCATCGCTTTACAAGCTTAGGCAGTCAACAACACAACACATCAAACCTTGATTGAGAGTATCTGCTGACTTCCAAGGTGTAAATTCTCACACTGAGAGTTAACAATCAGTTTCTGTGAGCCTGTGTTTGTATGTGTGTGTGCATATATGGAATACTGGTACTGTTTGGGGCATTTGTTTGTATATGCAAGCATATATAAACATATATTGCATATACCTATGTAGAGATAACTATACCTTTATGTATGTGTATATATTGGATATGGATACGTGCATACTCATAAGCAACAAGGTGTAGTGGATACAGACCTGGTGTCAGAAAAAGGAAAACCTATATTCAAAATCCACCTCGGATATACTAGCTCTGTGACTGAATAAGTCACATAGCCTGAACATCCCAGGCCACTCTACAACCCTATAAACATTGCAAAACAGATGTTTATCTGAGTTGGTAGAGAGACTTTCCTCACGGAACATTCACTACACCAATGTAATAACGGCTCAAGAAGAAAAAAAAAAAAGGATAGATAGAAACATATAAACACACATACTCATTTAATTTTAACAGCTCATGACAGTGAATTTATTTATGACATATTCTGGATTCAGAACCACAGCTTTGGATGACAACCAATATTCTCATTATTAAATATTCGAGTACAATAGAATCACTATGAAGTAGCCTGTCTCCTAACCTGCCCCCCCACTGATATATGGAAGGCATTATATAGAACTCATAAGAAAATTATTTAGGAAGAGAATTTTTCCTTTTCAATTAAAAGAATATTATTTTAAGTGGTATAAGAAAGCTGAATCATACTCAGAAACTGATAGTACAATTAACTGAGTAAAGGACCTAAGGGATGGTCTTCCATGAAAGTCTCTTTTGAATTGTGAGAAAATTCTTTAAGAACACAAAAAACTCTGATGTGCTCTCAGTGTTCCTATTCTAAATTATTTTTTTTCTTGAAAATCAATGAAATAAAGTAAAAACACCACAACACAAGGAGCTAATACAAATTTTATATTGTCACTGAAGTCACATACATACACACATATTTAAATCAATTTAATCAACTCTGATTTACCATTTTAAACAGCTTTTGTACCAAGAATATATATTTATGAAAATGTAATTACATGGAACCTGTGCCATTACTAAAAATCTATTCTTATAGGGACCTAACACACACATAATGATTATTTTGTGGCAGCCTGTCATTTTATAACTATAGGCACATATGTGTATGTGTGTGTGTGTGTGTGTGTATACATTACACATATTTTTCTTCTCCTTAAGAAATCTAGAATCAGTCCATTTGTCTGATTCTTCTTTTTACTATATCCCATGGTGTAATATGTGTTTGACAGCTGCTCTCAGTCAAGGTTTATTTAACTATCAGGAAGCTGTCACAACAAACATATTAGCCTACAACTTAAAGAGATAGTATCTCTATTTGAAGGAAATCAGTAGCCTCAGAGAGTAGAAAGTTATTTCTACCCCTTCTCATTTTTATTACCTGACTCAAAAAGCTATAAAAATTGAAATAGGAATGGGAATTTTAAAGAATATGAAATGGTAAATATATTTCCATCCCATGAGCCACTGTGCAATTTAATTTTTCTCAATTGTTTTGATTTTTTTTTAAATTTTGATATTTCTATCTTAGGCAATACATTACAGTATAATTGTTCTCAACTTTCTTGGGTGTGTTAAACTATTATGATCAGTTTTCATTGCCATTTATTGCCAGAGAAGAGATTCTATTGTGTCACTGTATTTTACTCTAATAGTTTAAAAATGCTGAGCTTTTTAATTAAGTACAAAAAAATGAAAATGATAAAATGATGGAGGGGCTGCAGGAAAACAGGGACAGTGATGAACTTGTGGTGGTGGATATATACATATATATAGATATAGATATTTGTCTGTATATAAATATACATATATATGTATGTGTGTATATATATACATATATATGTATGTGTGTGTGTGTATACACACACACACACACACAGAACATAATTTGGAAATATGTCCCCAAAGGCACAAAAATCTATCCTTGACCCAACAATACAAAAGTACTAGGCTGGTACTCCAAAGAGATCAAAGAAAGAAGAAAAGGATCAACATGGACAAAGATATGTGTGATGTGGCAAAATAAAAAAAAACTATAAACAACATACCCTCCCCCCCATTATTAAAGTGGATCCCCATCAATTAGGGAATGACTGATCAATCATATAAAGAAAATCTACTTTGCCATAAGAAATGACGAAATGATAGCTTCAGAGAAAGCTAGGAAGATTTTTGTGAAATGAGCAGAACTAGGAGAACAATTTATACAATAAAAACATTGTAAATTGAAAGGCTTAAGAATTCTGATCAATGCAAAGAACAATCAAGATGTCAAAGAACCGATGACAAAGTTTGCTAACCATCTCCTGAAAATAAAATGATAGATAGGTTCAAGGTGGAGAATGACACATATATTTTTGGACATGGTCAATGAAGGAATTTTTTTTTTCTTGCATATGTATCATTGTTAAAAGATTTTTGTTTCTCTAATTTTTTTAATGGAGGATGTGGGAGGGGGAGAAAATAAAGGCTTATTTAACTTAAAAACTAGATTCAATGAAATTTTAAAAAAATATTCCAAGGGTAGAACCATAATTTCTCTTTTTATAAAAAGACAGTTCTCTTCTCTCTTCTTAAAGCACTCAACACACACACACACACACACACACACACACTAAATTCCAGCTAGTTTTTTTTTCCAATACTTCCAATTAGCATTTCAATTTTCATTGGGCATAATATGTTGTAAAATTTTCAATAAACAATTTTACATTAAGATTTATAAATAAATGCTTTTACTCAATTACTACAAAAGTTGATCTTAAGAAAGATAAGTCACTGTATCACCAAAGTATGCATAAAGGTATAAAAGTTCTAAAAATAAAATCATGCAATTAAACTCATTATTTGAAACCATTAAAAAATTTAATGGTTAAAATTTTTAAAAATTTTTGAAAATTTTAAAAAATTCAAGGAATTTAACATAAATTAATTTAATATAAATTGGTCAAATTAATCCATAAAGATCTATTTTAATCTTTTAAAAATTATTCTGAACTTAAAAACATGAAAAAAATCATATTGTGATATACAAGAAAAGAAATAAAAAAAGAGGATAGATGAATCCATGAATATTATGCACATTTTGTATTTCTTTTTAAAGGATATTATAAATTTAATATGTTACTTTCAAAGCTTTTTTTTCTGTGTTTCTTTTTAAACTCTATTCTGTTCTGTGCATTTTCTCAATTTTTTAATGACTTTCTTCTCTTTTTATTTTTAGAAACTATTATTAGCTTCTATCTCTACCCTCAGATAAAAGGGAAATCAAAATTCCTGCAAGAAATAATCTGAGTCAAGAGAAAAAGAAGATAAAAAACCAAGACAATTAAAATGAAATATAGTATAGATTTTTTTTTGGTCTAGTCCTGGGTTTTTCTCCCCTGCAAGGGAACTCTCATTTTGAGAAGCTTCTGTATCATCATAGGACTGGCTACTCTTCTATAATCTAGTGTCTCAGAGAGTTGCCTAAAATTCCCATTCTTAGACATACAAAGTGTGCCATCAAACCCCACCCTATATGCTAAATTAAATCAATCATGATTGATAGGGATGGAAAAGAAAATATTAAAGAATGAATGACTCAGGCACATTTCATACTTCAAATTTCTTATTCTCACTTACAAAGGACTTTGCTTTAGAATTAGATAATTTGTGAAAAGCTATAAGAAAATTAAATGAAAAGATGTTTATACAGATATCTCATGCATAGTTTTCCTTTCTCTACTCAGAACTGAGTGATAAGGACAAATAATTTCTGGTTTTTAAGAAATGTAGAAGCTAAGAATAAGGATAAAATATTAAAATTCTGTGATTAATTTCCTTTTAGAAATTACTAAGCCTGTTAGGTTTTGACAGGAGTATACTAATAAAAATTTAACACCTAGCTCTCCCCTCAAAAAAATATGTACATGTGTAACAGCAAGGACCCTAACCTACACAAGAGGGTCTGTTGTACAGTTTCTTAGATCTGCTTTTCTAAAAGAAAAGCAACTTTTGAGGAGTCAACAATGTACTTCAATCAATCACATATATCTTTTGTTTAGTTAAGGGGGGAAAGTCAGCAACTTGAACTTCAGAGAAAATACAGGGAAATAAAGACCAACAGACAGGGCTTCCAACTATCTGACCATAAGCAATATATACATCATGAATCAACAGACAGATCCAACTGATCTTTACACATACATACATAGTTACCAGAGAGAGAAGTATCAATATCTGGATTTTCAACCTTCCAAAGAGTAAGCCCTAAAACAAAACCTGGCTTCAAAGTATTTATACACTTTTCAGAGCCAGAGGGCATTATAACCTTGGAGAACCAGAGCCTCATTAGAAATTAACAAAAGGTATGAACTTTCCCATGAAACAAATCTCCCCTAATCAAACTTCCCTTAATGGGTGGGCCATTGATGGGTGGAGAAGATCTTTAACTCTCATTAGCATAATTAATGCTAGAACACGACATACTTTTAAGCTTAATTTGCATTACTAACATTGTCTCTATCACAGTCTTGCTAATTTAACAACAAAATCATACAATCTAGTTCCTGTTGTCTCCGTCACACCTCTTACATATTCAATTTTGTTAATTCTGGAAAGGGTAGATAGGTAGAAAAGACCTAGAAACAAGATTTCATATATGCAGATAAACAGTCAAGAAACCTATGATAAAAACTGGCCAAGTGAAAAAGAATCTACAGCTTGAAATCTTTAGCAATGCACAATTTGGTAAGACAATCTTTAAGAAATATGAAAGAAAACTTTTGATGCCAAGACAGCTGAGTGAGGAAGGAACCCTCTGAGGCCCTCCCAAATTCCCCTCAAAACAACTAGAAACGCAGCCTCAGAATTGATATAGGATCAGGGAAGCAGCTTACCATCCAGGGAAGGGAAAATGAGGTACAAGAGCAGTAGTAGTAGTAGTAGTAGTAGTAGTAGTAGTAGTAGTAGTAGTAGTAGTAGTAGTAGCAGTAGTAGTAGTAGTAGTAGCAGCAGCAAGTAGCAGCTGCAGCCAGCCTCACAGTAGGAAGCCTGCAGCAAGACCCTAAGCCAGTGGTATTTCACCAGCAAGGGCCCACTCACCTGCAAACCAGTAACCCCCTTGGCAAATGAGCAATCTGTGAATCCCAGCAAGGCCCCACACCGGTGATTATACTCCCAGCACAAACCACCAGGGAGACCTTGATTCCAATGATGATCAGTAGAGAAGCCCTGCCCAGAGGCTGGACAAAAGAAAGACCCCATCACTGGGGCCTAGCAGCATAAAGATCCTGTTTCCATAGCAACCCAAACAGCAAGGTATCACTCCTTGGGCAGATCAGCAACAAAGGTACTCCTCTAGGGCCTGCTAGCACAGAGGCCTTGTTTCCAGAGCAATCTAAGAGCAGGGCCCTGTCCCTGGGGCTGGCTGACCAGCAGCAAGATCCTTCTTCTAAGGTCATGCATCAGAAAGACCTTGTTCCAATAGCAGCCCAGAAGCAAGCCCTCCATACTCCCCGCTCCTAATGCGCCCTCTCCATAGGTCAGCAGCTAAACACCACATCCAGGACAAGCCAACAGGGAGACCCACCTCTAAGTAGAAGTTGGAAGGGAAGCCTATCTTCCAGAGAAAGCAAGCATCTAAGCTCTGAAGCCGAATAAAAATCACCAGTAAGATCCAGAGTTCAACTGCAAAAAACTTGAGATAGTACAACTCTCACATAAAATTACCCCCCCACACACAGAAAATAACAGAAAAAATGAGCAAAAAAAAAAACAAAAACGACTAGAAAGCAGAGGTAGCAATCATGATCTCAGAGAAAGCAAAAGTAAAAATAGATCTAATTAAAAAAGATAAAGAATGAAACCATATCTTGCTGAAAGGTACCATGAACAATGAACTCATATCAACACTAAACATCGGCACTAAATAGCATACCAGCTAAATTTTTGAAGAAGTTGAATGACTTACAGGAATAAATAGATAGTAAAACTATACTAGTGGGGGACCTCAACTTTCCCCTCTCAAAATAAATTGATAAATCTAACCAAAAAATAAAGAAGTTAAGAAGGTCAATAAAATTCTGGAAAAGTAAGATATGATAGACCTCTGGAGAGCACTGAATGGGAGTAGAAAGGAATTTATCATTTTATCATACATTACCATTTATCATACATGGCACCTATACAAAAACTGACCATATATTAGCACATAAAAACCTCACATTCAAATGCAGAAAAGCAGAAATAGCAAATGCATCCTCTTCAGATCATCATGTAATAAAAAATGCATTCAATAATGGACCATGGAAAGAGAAATTTAAAATTGATTAGAAGTGAAATAATTTAATCCTAAAAAACAAGTGGGTCAAAGAAAAAATCATAGAAACAACTGAAAATTTCATTCAAGAAAATGACAAAGTAACAGCAAAATGTATGGGATACAGCCAAAGCATTACTTAGGAGAATACAAACATCTCTTATTTCTTACATAAACAAAATAGAGAAAAAGCAGATCAATGAATTGGAAATGCAGCCAAAAAACAACAAATTAAAAATCCTAAAACCAAAAGAGGGATTTAAAAAACAGAAAGCAAACCACTGAACTAATAAAAAAAAAACAAAACTAGAGGGTGGTTTCATGGGGGAAAAAAGCAATAACATAGATAAACCATTGGTTAATGTGATTAACAAAATAAAACCAAATTGCAAGTTTCAAAAAATGAAAGGGGTAGTAGCCAAGATGGTGGAGTAACAGCTCAAACTTGCTAGTGCTCTCCCCCCAGGTCCAGCCAGATACCTATAAAAAATGGCTCTAAACAAATTCTGTAGTTGCAGAACCCCACAGGATGACCGAGTGAAGCAAATCTCCAGTCCAAGACAGCCTGGAAAGTCACCAGGAAGTGTCTATCTCACCACAATGGGAGCAGAGTGCAGTCCAGTGTGGGTTGTATATGCATAGAGGGGACCTGAGAAGGCTCTGGGGGGGACTGAATCTCTCACATCTCTAGGGGTTTACAGACTTCATGACCCCAAACGGCTGAGGACAAAATGGTAGGTCAGTGAGAAAAAACTTGTGGGACATATGAGAGAGAGTAGAGTGGTCTGGCCCCAACCCCAGGGCAGCAGAGTGGGGAGAGGATGGAGGAACCCATGGCAGCCACAGAGGCAGCAGAGGCAGCAGTAGCCACTGTTTCTGAAGCTGTAGGTTCATAGATTGCAGAGGGACCAAACAGCCGACAGTATAACCTCCACCCCCACTGGAAGCAGAGAACTACCTTGACAAAGAGCTCAAAAATAAAACAAATGACTGGGGAAATGAATAAAAACCAGAAAAAAATTCAGATTATAGATTGTTACTTTGGTGACAAGAAAGACCAAAACATTCAAACAGAAGACAACAAAGTCACAGCTCTGCCACTGAAAGTCTCCAAGAAAAATATGAATTGGTCTCATGCCATGAAGAGCTCAAAAAGGATTTTGAAAATCAAGTAAGGGAGGTAGAGGAAAAATTGGGAAGAGAAATGAGAGTGACACAAGAAAATTATCAAAAATGAGTCAACTGCTTGCTAAAGGAGATGCAAAAAAAAAAAATGCTGAAGAAAATAATACTTTAAAAAATAGACTAATTCAAATGACAAATGAGATCCAAAAAGCCAATGAGGAAAAGAATACCATAAAAAAGCAGAATTGACCAGATGGAAAAGGAGGTCCAAAAGGTCACTGAAGAAAATAACTGCTTGAAGATTAGAATGGAGTACATGGAAACCAATGACTTTATGAAAAATCAAATAATTACAAAACAAAGCCAAAGGTATGAAAAAATAGCAGACAACATGAAATATCTCATTGGAAAAAAACTGACCTGAAAAATAGATCCAGGAGAGACAATTTAAAAATTATGGGACTACTTGAAAACCATGATTAAGAAAAAGAGTCTAGAAATCATCTTTCATGAAATTATCAAGAAAAATTGCCCTGATATTCTAGAACCAGAGGGTAAAATAGATATTAAAAGAATCCACCAATCACCCCCTGTCACCCCCTGAAACAGATTACAAAAGGAAAATTCCTAGGAATATTGTAGTCAAATTTTAGAAAATACTTGAGAAAATATTGCAAGCAGCCAGAAAGAAACAATTTGAGTATTGAGGAAATACAGTCAGGATAACACAAGATCTAGCAGTTTCTACATTAAGGGATCACAGGGCCTGGTATACAATATTCTGGAAGTCAAAGGAACTAAGATCAAAACCAAGACTCACCTACCCAGCAAAACTGAGTATAATATTTCAGGGGAAAAAATGGTCATTCAATGAAATAGAGGATTTTCAAGCACTCTTAATGAAAAGATCAGAGCTGAATAGAAAATTTGACTTTCAAACACAAAATCAAGAGAAGCATGAAAAGGTAAACAGGAAAGAGAAATCATAAGGGACTTACTAAAGTTGAATGTTTACATTCCTATATAGAAAGGTAATATTTGTAACTCTTGAGACTTTTCTCAGTATTACGGTAGTTGGAGAGATTATATACATATAGGTAGAGGCACAGGGTGTGTTGAATAGGAAGGGATGATATCTAAAAAAATAAAATTAAGGGGTGAGAGAGGAATATATTGGGAGGAGAAAGGGAGAAATAGAAAGGGGTAAATCATCTCACATAAAAGAAGCAAGAAAAAACTGTTTCAGTGGAGGGGAAGACGGGTAGGTAAGAGGGAAAAAGCAAACCTTACTCTCATCACATTTGGCTAAAGGACGGAATGACATACACACTCAATTTGCTATGAAAATCTATCTTACACTACAGGAAAGTAGGAGAGTATGAGGGGGATGATAGAAGGAAGGACAAATGGAGGAGGGGGTAATTAGAAGTAAACACTTTCCAGGAGGGATAGTGACAAAAGAGATAATAGAATAAATGAGGGTCAGGATAGAATGGAGGGAAACATGGTTACTCTTTCATGACATGACTTTTAGGGAGGTCTTTTGCATAACCACACATGTATGACATATTGAATTGCTTGCCTTCTCATTGGGATGGGTGGGGAGGGAGGAAGAGAGAGAAGTTGGAACTCAAAACTTTTAAAACTAATGTTAAAAGTTTTTACATGCAACTGGGAAATAACATATACAGGTAATGGGACACAGAAATCTATCTTGCCCTACAAGAAAATAGAGGAGATGGTTATAAGGAAGGGAGAGAAGGGACAGAAGAGAGGGAAGATTGGGGAAAGGTGTAATCAGAATGCAAGCTGTCTTGGGGTGGGCAGAGAGGAAAGATGGAGAGAAAATTTGGAACTCAAAATCTTATGGAAATGAATGTTGAAAACTAAAAATAAATGAATTTAAATTTTAAAAAAAATGAAAGGGGTGAATTCAACACCAAATGATGATGAAATTAAGACAATGGTTAGGACTTATTTTGTTTAATTATATGCCAATAAATTTGACAATCTAAATGAATGAATATCTGCAAAAATGTAAATTTCCCAGATTAACAGAAAAAGAAATGAAACAAATAACCCAACCTTAGAAAAAGAAATTGAACAAGTCATTCAATGAACTTACTCAAAAAAATTCCCCATGAGTAGATGGATCCACAAGCAAATTCTACCAAACATTTAAAGAGGACAATTAATCCCAATATTATAGAAACTATTTGGAAAAATAGGCAATGGAGTACTACTAAATTCCTTTTATGACAAAAATATGGTGCTGATACCCAAAACAGGAACAGCCAAAATGGAGAAAGAAAAGTATAATTTCTCTAATGAATACTGATGCAAAAATTTCAAATAAAATACTTGCAAAAAACATTAAAAAAAATATCACAAGGATAATACAATATGATCAGGTAGGATCTATACCAGGAATTTAGGGTTGGTTCAATATTAGGAAAACTATCAGCATAATTAACCATATCAATAACAAAACCAACAGAAATCACAAGATTATCTCAATAGGATGTAGAAAAAGCCTTTGACAAAATACAGCACCAATTCCTATTAAAAACACTAGAGAGCACAAATCAATGGAACTTTCCTTTAAAAAAGTAATATTCATCTAAAACCATCAGCAAGCATTTTCTTTAATGGGGATAAGCTAGAAGATAAGCTACAATCAGGGGGTAAAGCAGGGATGTCCATTAGCACCTCTATTATTTAATATTATACTGGAAAGGTTAGCTATAGTAATAACAAAAAGAAATTAAAGGAATTAGAATAGGTAATGAAGAAACAAAATTATAACTCTTTGCAGAAGATATGCTGCTATACTTAGAGAATCCACTACAAAAACTACTTGAAATTATTAACAACTTTAGCAAATTTGCAGAATACCAAAAAAAACCATGAAAACATCAGTATTTCTATGTATTACCATGAAGTCCAGCAGCAAAAGATAGAAAGAGAAATTCTATTTTAAAAACTGTAGACAATATAAAATACTTAGGAGTCTACCTGCCAAGATAAACTTGGTAACCATATGAACACAACTATAAAATACTTTTGACACAAATAAAGCCTAATCTAAATAACTGGAAAAATATTAATTGTTCATGGGTAGGTGGAGTCAATCATATAAAAAGTGATAATTCTGTCTAAATCAATTTGTTTATTCAATGCCTTGCCAAACTATCAAAAATTATTTTATAGAGCTAGAAAAAATAATACCATTTCAACTGGAAGAACAGAAGAATTAATGAAAAAAATGTAAAAGTAGCTGATCTTACCACACCAGATATCAAACTGTATTATAAAACAATAATCATCAAAACTCTGGTACTAGCTAAAAAAAAGAGTGGTGGATCAGTGGAAGAGCTTAGGTAGAAATTACATTATAGTAAATGACCACAGTAATTTAATATATGATGAACCCAAAGATACAAGCTTTTGAAACAAAAACTCATTATTTGATTAAAAATTGCTGGGAAAACTGGAAAACAGTATAACAAAAACTATGTAGTCTAACATCTCACATCATAAACCAAGAAAAGAAAAGGTCAAAATGGATGCATGATTTACACATAAAGGGTGATACCTTAAGCAAATTAAAAGAATATGGAATAGTTTACTGTCAGATTTATGGACAAGGGAAGAATTTAGAACCAAAGAAGATACTGAGAGCATTACAAAATGTAAAATAGATAATTTCAACTATATAAAATTTTAAAGCTTTTACATAAACAAAGCCAATACAAACAAAATTACAAGGAAAACAGAAAACTGGAAAAAATATGCAAGAAGTATCTCTGATAAAGGCCTCATTTCCTCAAATATATAGAGAACTGAGTCAAGTTTATAAAAATACAAGCCATTCCCCAGTTGCTAAATGGTCAAATTATATGAACAAGCAGTTGTCAAACAAAGAAATCAAATCTATCTATAGTCATATAAAAAATACTCTAAATAACTACTGATCAGAGAAATGCAAATTAAGACAACTCTCAGGTATCACCTCACACCTATCAGAGTCACTAATATGACAAAAAAGTGAAATATTGGATATTGGAAGGAATGTGGGAAGATTGGGATACTATTGATGGAGTTGTGAACTGATCCAACCATTCTGGAGAGCAATTTGGAATGCACAAAGGGCTATCAAACTGTGCATACCATTTGATCCAGCAAAGTCCCTGCTATGTGTATACCCCAAAGATGTCCATAAAAGGGGAAAAAAGAACATTTTTTTGTAAAAAAAAAAAAAAATACCTATAGTAGCTCCTTTTTGGGGTCACTAAGAATTGTATATCAAGGGGATCCTTATTAATTGGGGAATGGCTAACCAAGCTGTGGTGTATGATTGTAATGGAATATTATTGTGTTAAAAAAAGTAACAAGCAGGATGATTTCAGAAAAAACTTGAAAGGTTTACATGAACTGATGCATAATGAAATGAACATAACCAGGAGAATGTCATACACACTTAACAACAATATTTTTTGATGAAGAACTGTGAATGACTTAGTTATTCTCAGCAATACAAAGATCCAAGACAATTCCAAAGGATAAATGATGAAAGATATTATCTGTCTCCAGAGAAAGAATTGATATTGATTGAATAAAGGCTGAAGAATGTTATTTGTCACTTCCTTTCTTTCATTTTTTGACTTTTATTAGAGTCTTCTTGTACAAAATGACTAATACTGAAATGTTTTACATAACTGCACATGTATAACCTATATCTGACGACTTACTATCTCAGGGATGGGGTAGGAAAAGGGAGGATAAAATCTAGAACTCAAAACTTTAAATAAAAATGTTTTAAAAATTGAAAAAAAGAAATATGAAAAAAATCATAAAGCAGCGGGTAAAACATGAATTAATCATCACTGTTCTGAATGAATTAAAACAGACTTTCATCCCCCCTCCCATTATTAGTCATTCTGTCACTGTTCTTGGTGACCCATTTAGAAGATATCCCAATATGAATTTAAATGAGATTGTTTTTAAATGAGCCGTTCACTGTAACTTGAAAGCTTAAAGATGATCGAGCTAAATCTGTTACTCAGAGATGACTCAGCAGCCTCCCACAGCTCTGGCACACTCCTTATTCTCTCATATCTTTCTTACTTTGCAAAGTAAGCACAGAGTGATTTCCTTATTCAGGAAACAGGAGGATTTGAGGACATTCAAACCAAAAGAATCCATGCTACCTGTGTCAGGTAGGAGAGAGCAATAAAGAATCTTTTATGAAAGTGTTGGAATTCTGACACTTAGGTGTAACTCACTGCCTTCCCTGCCTCACTCCCCCCGCCCCCCACCAGGGTTCCTGAGATATTCTTATAGTAGTAATTATGTTAGAAATAGCATGATGAAATTGGAGTCAGAATAGTTGAATGAGAGACATCGTTTTGTCACTAACTAGCTGGGACCTTAAAAACATCACTTCCACTTTCTGAACCTCAGTTTTCTCCTCTGCAAAATGAGAGGCTTTGACTACATCAGACTAGATCATAAACTGTTTTTGTGTGTCATGGACCCCTTTGACTATGAACTCTTTTTCAGAATAATTTTTTAAATGTATAAAATACAAAGGATTACAGAGGAAATTACTTATATTGAAATGATTATCAAGTGTTCCAAAAGCAAGTTCATGGACCCCAGATTAAGAACCTCTAAAATAGAAGGTCTCTAGTTTCAGTTCTCCTACTCTGAGATTCTGAGTCTTCTCATAGGCATCTATCTCTCCTTTTCATTCCTTTCAGATTATTCACCAAAGATATTTTCCTCCTACAATAATCACACGATAGAATCTTTAAATTCTTTAATTTTAAATTTAATTATATTTTAAAAATTAATCTTCACAGTAGATAGGAAATGAGTCTCAATGATGTTGTCTATCTTACTGGGTCCTCATATGCTGAAAATTTAATACATGCAAGGGGGGGGTGTACCCTCTGCTCCTAGAGTCATAGAAACAGAATGGAAAAGTCTCTTTGAAAATGATCTAGTTAAATCTCCTATTTAACATGTTTAAGCAGTAGCAGTGACAGGGAATTTACTACTTGACAGTAATGTCAACTTGACATTACTACTTTCCAGTAACTTCCTCTTGTTTTTGTTCTGTTGTTTCAGTCCAGTTGGACCCTTTATAAATCCATTTGAGGTTTTCTTGACAAAGATACTGGAGTGGTTTGCTATTTCCTTCTCCAGTTCATTTTACAGATGAAGAAATTGAGGCAAACAGAGTTGCCAAGGATTACACAGCTACTAAGTGTCTGAGGCCAGATTTGAACTTGAAAGGATGAATCCTTTTGACTCAATCCATTGTGCCACTTAGCTGCCCCTGGTAATGATACTATCTTTCATTAGTATGTTGTTATTATGCCTTCTAGTTTGAAAACTGTTTTGATATCTCTTTCCTCATTTATTGTAACATACATACATACAAATGGCATTTGGTGACAAAAGGCAGTCTTATTGACAGTACACATCAAACCTCCTAGTCCCCAGTCTGCCAAAGAACAGTCCAAGGGAGAACAATCATTGCTAAAAGTCACCACTAGGCATCCTTCCCTTCCCCACCAGGCCCTCTCTCTAATGAGTAAAACAAAAGTGGAGCAACACCAGCTGCTTCTGCTGAAGGTGGCAAAGGACTTTTCTCTTCTCCAACTCAACCCACCCTGCCCAACTGGCCAGTTTCCACCAAGGGCTGGATGCCCATTATCAGCTAGATGCCTGTTTTACATGTCCCCTGTGCTAGATATAGATACTTTCCAGATCCCCACTCCACTCCAACTTTGGGACCCACTACCCTCTTACTGAGCACCATCTCTCTTACCCTTGCTCAACAAAGTCATCAAGGTCCTGATCCTTTGCCTATGAGAACCTAAGTACTACTGGCCTTTCCATTTTCCATAAACTGAATGAAAACATGAAAGCCTCTTAATGGCCTATCTCCCTCAATTACAATGTGATTTCCTTGAGCTTACAAATTGCTTTGACTTTCTATTTATACCCTTAGCACTTAGTATAGTGCTTGACATCTAGTAAGCACTTAATAAAATGCTTTTCCATTCCATTCTATTGTTAGCCTTATTTTTTAGATGTAAAAAAAGTTTCAGAGAGGTCACATGACTTGCCCAAACTTACACACTGCTTTATATAATGAGGTTGGGATTTTTCTGATTATAAGTCCAGGGCTGTTTCAATTATGTTCCACTGCTTCATGAGAGTTGCACTGATGGACAACTGTAAGCGTTAGAAAGTTGTTCTCTATATGAAGTTAAGCTCTGTCAACCTTCAATTCCTACCCACTGGTTTTAGTTCTTCCCTCTGGAACAACAAAGATCGAATGAACTCATTCCACTGACAGTATTTTAAACATCTGAAGACAGCTATCACATCATTCCTCTTTTCTTAGTCTACTGTTTTCATCTCCAGCATCAACATCTCCAGTACTTGCTTTAATTAATTCTCCACATGACTTTGACCTCCTTGTTGCCCGACTTGGATCAAAGATTCTAATCTCAAAGGGATATGAGAGATTACCTCAATAGGTCTATGTTTGGTCATAAGTATATCAAATTGAATTTCCAGAAATCCACTAAAATTTCTTCTAAGGGCCTCCAAACTTGCATAAGTGCTAACTGTAGCTCTTAACAGAGAAGCACAATGGGATTCGCATCTGGTCTAGGAGTAGTCACGCCTGCAAATGACCTGCCTGAGAACAGTAAGTCTGAAGTTATATAAATTGGTACTAGAGAATTTCCATCACTGGTAATTCCAATTAGCCTTTTTTCTATCGTTGCTTATGCTTACTCTTATGCAGAGTGAAGACACTGGTTATATAATGTAAAGGATGTATCCTTTAACACCTTGAAGAACAATACCTCTGAGTAGCATTGTTTGAGTCTTATGGATAAGGACATGTTCCTCCAAACTGGCATCTTAGTGATCTAGTGGACAATGTTTTCTGTATTCCTAGGAGATCAGACACATACTGGGGAAGTAACACTCTAGAGTGATTAAAAAGTGATTTTCAGGGACATTCAGGAAAAAAAGACAACAGAAAAAGAACAGCTCTGTGTTTACAAGTAAGAAATTAATTTCTAATCTTGTCTTAAATTTAAAAATTTTTTCATCAAATAAAAAATATTATTAATATTCTAATTCTCAATTTTCTTAATTAATGAAAATTATAGGGAGATAACTAAATTGACAATTAAATGGAGATAATATGCATCTCCTTAATTGCCTCATTTACCTCTTTTGTAAAGATTTTAGAATCAAGCCTTGTGTTATTTACAGATGATGCTTAGAATAGAGCAAATACTAATTTGTATTTGATAGGTATTAGGAAAAAGACAGGAGACAGACCCATATAATCCTTTATAGGAAAAGAAACAGCTGTAGAGAACTGGACTTGGACAAGTTTGGGTAAAGCCACAGAAATATTCTCAGAGATGCAAAGTACTTTCTGTCATTTTTGTTGTCATTTCAGTTGTGTTCAACTCTTCATGACACCTTTTGGGAGTTTTCTTGGCAGAGAGACTGGAGTGGTTTGCCATTTCCTTCTCCAGCTCAGTTTACAGATGAAAAAACTGAGGCAAACAGATTTACTTAATTGACTTTCCTGGATCACACAAGGAAGTAAATGTCTGAGGTCAGACTTGAACTCGTGAAAAGAAATCTTCCTGATTCCAAGCCCAACGCTCTATCCACTGTGCTGGTAAAGCACTTTAGAAGTCTTACAATTCATTCCTGTAATGTTATGGATGAAAAGAAACTCAAGCTACAAGATGATTAAGTGTTTTGCTTTTCAAACATCAAGCAAATAGTTGCTATACGATTGTTAGTGTTTTAATGTAGATCATAAGAAACTATATGTAGAACCAGATTGAGACATCAAAGTTTGTATATTCTAGCCCACTATTTTACAGATGAGGAAATTGAAGCACAGGCAAATTAAACAATCTGTCCAAGATTACCTTAGTGGTATCAGAAGAAGGATTCGAACCCAGGTTCTTGACTCCAAATCCAGCACTCCTTCTACTACATCAGTATTTTCCAACCTTAACATATACTATAGCAAATCTAGCACACCATCAGGTATCTACCCCTAAGTATCTTGTCATGTGTATATAACACCATGATTCGGAAGTCTTTACACAACAGGCCAGCGAGGCAGTAAAGGAGACAGTACCTTTTTTCCTATAATGATAAGCATAAGAGCTCACATGAATATAGCTCTTTATGGTTTCCACAGATTATCTCATTTCACCTTCACAACAGCCTTGTGAGGTAGAGCTGTTATTATCCAATTTCACAAATGATAAAACAGATTCAGAAAAGTTAAGTAACTTGCTTAAGTTCACACGGCCAGCTAGAGTTTGAGATTCTACGTCAGCTATTTCTGACTTCAATTCAGTCCTCTTTCTCCTATATCAGGCTACCTCTCAACCACCAGTCAGGCAACCACAAAGCAAAGAAGTAAAGAATGAATAGGAAAGATGGAAAAGTGCAATTTAATTGTATAAGTCTTCCAAAGACCTAAAACCAAGTATCTTTCGTTACGGACTTAGAGAAGAGATAGGAAGCTCTGGGGTATTCTAGAGTCAATAAAAATTGCCGGGGTTTTTTTTTTTTTGTTTGTTTTGGTTTTTTTGTAGAATCCTTACCCAAAATCTTTTTTTCCAAGGATCTGCATTATTTTTTTTTTCAGAGACAGTATTCTGAAAATGCTACCACAGCAGTCTTACCGTTATAGAGATGTGCACCCTCTGCATATCAATTAAGAAGAAAAAGAAAAACAGGCTATTTTTCCATTGGCTTAAAAAAAGTAGCATTGTTACCTGTGATGAAAAGAGAAAAGTGAAAATCCACAAAGCTAGTGGACCTGCTGCATAACCAGTTGAGATGTAATGAGAGAGCAATGATTTCTGGCCACTGGCTGCCTATACAAGATTTGATCCAGTGACCTACTTATATGAGATTCTGTTTTAATGCCAATTCTCTAAGTCAGAGGTATCAAATATGTGGCCCATGGGTCACTGCAGCATTCTCAAGTGCAGCCCAAACCAGATTAAAATGTAATTGGGAAATATTTGACAAAATAAATAAAAATGCAATAAAATATAGGCAATAATACATTTTAAAGCTAAGTCAATAAGCTGTCAACAAGGATGCTTATGGACAGATTAATGACTCCTTTTGTTTCACTTTGAAACCACTGCTGTAAGCTATTATGGGTTTGATTGCCAGGTTCTAGGTGGGGTTTTTTTTTGGTCCTGATTATGACAATATTTCTTATTACTTACAGCTCTTCTGACACAAGGGGAGGCTTTGGTATTTTCCTTTGAAGGAATCCAGGGGTAAATGTTCAGCTTCCTCAGAGAAAAGCAGCTACACAAATCCTCTACAAATATAATGATGATACTACTTACTTAGTATTATGTGATTCTGCCAATCCCTATTTTTTTAAGCTCATTAAGTCCTGCAAGACAGGAAATTAAGGTTACTATAGCTGATCTCTAATCTAAAAGCATGAGCAGAGCCTGTGATTAAAGTGGAATTAGAATTCCTCCACTCCTGACATCTCTTTTAGACTTAAAAAAAATCAATGTGTGAACACTGCTAAATTATATTGAATTTTCAGAATATTCCAAGCAATGCACACATTATATGCATCCATTTAGCCTAACAACTTTGCAAAGTAGGTAAGGGACAGATATTATCTCCAATCAATAAATGAGGAAACCATAGCCCTGAGAAGCTGCTACTTGTCTAGGTAATACAATTTTAATCAACGGCGTTCTCAGCATAATACACCATTTCTGTCTCCCAGTTACTTCATTTGAAATGATGTCTGTTTCATATAAAGGTATCCCAGAGGATAACTTGTAAACCTGCTACTGAGACAAACTATCCTACAAGGCACTGGGTCATTTACATAATGCCTTTTTGGGGAATAACATTTCTTTGTTAAATAATTAGGTAAAAAAAGCGTAAGCAGAACACACCTGATCTTCTGCAATAATGGAAATTGTTGGAAATGGAAAACACTAACCGGCGACAAGTCTGTTAACCAGTAGAAAATGTTTTAAAAGAAATAGATCATGGTAGAAATGTACAGTCGGTTTCTCATTTTTTCATAGTGTTTTCACTTCTTGTAGAACTGAATGGAAAATTTCCACAGCCAAAAAAAATGATTTATTTCCAATCACATAGTGAAAAATTGTACTGCTTATTAAACTTTAACTTGGAAATGTGTCATAACAGCAGGTAAATAAACAGAATCTGTCAGACGGTAGGATTTAATTATATAAAATTCAAACATCAGCATTTCTTTGATGTTTGTTTCACCATAGTCGCTTTTAAAACTTTTAAAAGCTGTCAATTAAAAAAATGCTCAGTGAGATATAGAGTTATCCCTTTCTCCACACTAAAAACTGAAGCTCTACTTTACAAAATAAGTGATTCTAATCTGTATCACATATTTCTGGAGGCAGATTATTTTTTATAGATTAAAAGTACTACATCAGTCCTTGAAAAGGTAATAAACTAAAAACTTGCTGTTAAACAAATGACTGAAAAATAGATTGTACTACCAAGTTATTCTATCATGGGCTCCATATTCAGTAAAATTGAATAACGAGGTGTGAATCATCTTATTATCTGTGTTTAACATGGTAGGTTCATATTTTCAAATATAGCTCATTTCAATCATCATTTTTTTGCAACTAGTAAGCATTCCATTCTTAGGAAAACGAAAATTACATTAAAAGATTACAAATTTTCCTAATACTAAACATGCATGTTAATAACTAATAAAAGTGGCTTATCTAAGTGATCACAACTGGAACTCTTTTACATATATCTAGTTATTATTCAAGGTTTCTCTTTCATGAAAGCCTTTTTTTCTTTAAAGAAAAGCTATTGTAGTGTACCACTACTTTGTCTATATGTAGCTTCTACTTCAGAATTACCTTTACAAAAGCTGTCAGGGAAAAACTCCATATTTATCTCTTTTAAACATGTGACTGAACAATGAGGGAAAAGAGTCATTTCTATGCCAAGCTTCACTCCTGGGAAAAAAATATACATGCACATATATTCCAGCTTTCTTTCAGCTAACAAAACAGACATGTTATAACTTTTACATTGCCATTTTCAAGCTCTGCTCCTTCATGAAATTATAAAATTGTCCAGTGTTCTGTGATTACATACCCACATCCACATACAAACACAAACACACACTGTTCCAAAAGTATTAACACTGTCCTAAGTGTGTGTGTGTGTGTGTGTGTGTTTTGGTATACTCTGTGTGTAGTAAATCTGGCTAGACTCACATTAGTTCAAAAATAAATGAAAATTCACATTAATATAGTATTTTAGGGATCATAAAGCACTTTCCTCAAACTAAACGTATGAGGTTGGATTTAGAAGTACAGTCATCTACCATTCCACAGATGAGAAAAGTTCAAACAAATAAAATTACATGAAAATTGTCACATAGCTAATCATAAGTTCAAGTCCAAGTCTTCTAAAACAGTAAATAGGAGTAAATAGTCTTATTGAATTTAGTACATGGGTACTTTTGAAAAAAAGATATTTTAATTGAAAGGAATCTTCCAAATTAGCATATTTGGAATCTAGTTAAAAACAAAAGGGTGGAACATCTTTTATTGGATAAATCTGGTCAAAATATCTTCAAAGTGCTAAAACCATTTTTCATTACTTCCTCATCTTGTAATTTTATTTGCTTTAACACAACCAAGTGTGATTTTATCTAAATGTGTTTTCGTGTATGTGTGCCCTGGATAATAATAGTGTCCTAATAGTTATTAGCTAAAAAAAGAATTTGGGCTACTGTCAAATATGTAAATGTTTCATTAAAAGGAGTTGACAGCCATCCTTCATCAGAGGCCTCAGAAAGAAATCTATTAGTTTGAATAAAGAGGAAAAAGAGAATGACTTATCTGAAGTTTAAATCTTTTATTCTGATGTTTTCAGAAATACTGGCAGAGAGAAAAGTGATTAATAAGGGGAATGACAATGTGCAATTTTAGGTTGGTGGGTTTGTACATTTTTTGAATCTCTCGCCTCAGCTCCTGCCAGATTTTTAGTAAAAAGGTTATCTGTGCCTGAAGAAAACACTACAAGCAAGTTCCGTTGATTCATTTTACATGCTTCATTCGGATACTACTTTAAACATCCAGCCTAAAGCATTTAGTATGCTTAGAGCCTAAGTGGTTAAGCATCATAGGTACAGAAACAATAACTCATGCTCATTCTGGAACATTGAGACCTGTTATCAAGGCTTAATTTTCTGTGCTGTCAATTCCTCCTTTTTAATTGTCACAGTGTCTCATAAATAAAACATCTTTTATTGGAACACAGAGTACTGCCACATGACATAATTATGTGTTGTCAAGCGCAGTATAAACGTCTTTGACCTCAACTCACTTAATGTCATTCATGAAAAATTACAATTAATAACACAAGTTGATTTCTGGCATATATTTCTTCCCCAAAATTCTTTTGTTTCCTTTTGGAAGCTGCTGGCTCTTCTGTTTTCAAAGTTTCTCTTTATATAAGAAGAATCATACTTTATTCACAAAACAAATGAACATTTGGATGTTTTATCCAGTCAACAACTCAGCACCGTACCCTATATTTGTTCAATAGAAACTTTCTATAATACATTTCAGATTAAATTGTTGAACTTTTTTTTTTAAAGTAATAACTCAACCTCATAGAAATATATATTCTCTACATCTATATTAGCTGGAAATTTGTGGGTCTATAACTAGGAATGTTACTCCTAGTATGAGTAGAAAGGTGCTCAAATGGAGTATAATCATTTATAGGTGTGGTATTTTTGGCAGCCTCTAAGTTTTGGCACCTAGGAGCAAAGTCACATCTGACTCACCCTAGTTAAAACCCTGCAAATTAGACAAGATGAATAGATATACACAAGTGCAAATAAAATCAAATTGTTCAGAAACAGAAAATACTATTATCTGTAAAAGTATAAAACCAAATAATATTAATATCTGGAAATTACATGTAGTCATTAGCTATTTCTTTTTATAAAAGGGGGTTCCTGGCTCTTGCTGTATGAGCATCCACTTGCAAATGGACGTATCCAGAAGAAAAGAATGCCTTAACTGAGTATTAATTACTACAATAATTCTGAAGGAAATCGTTCTTAATAAAAGAAGGGCATCTAACATAAAATGTATTACACATGGGACAGGAAGCTCTGCTTCTGCTGCCAACTAAAGGTTGACAAGGTTCACTTCACGATGAAACTGCACATGAGTGACATTAAAGGTAAACCAGCTTCAAAACAGCTCATTTCCAGAGAGCCTTCACTGTCTTTCCTTAAGCCAATGTAAATGTTTTAAGATCAGGAGCTCACAGTGCCTGTCAAATGCCTGTTCGATGTATGTTGAAAAGACAAATAATTTAGGAGTAGGTTCTGACATTTAAAGGCAAGTCATCCTTTCCCTTTCTCCCCCTCCTCTATCTTGACACCCAATTAAGCATCAATACAACACAATGTAATTGAACAGATGTAGTAGTCATTAACAGGAATTACCCATTCTCCTATCAAATCAGAGCATGCAGAGAGGGTTCTATCTGTAATAGGTGAACTTAATTGCCTGAGAGTTCCCCAGAGAGTAGTACAAATGGATCAAGACATCAGACACGCATAAGTTATCTCAGCTTTGACCCAAGCTTTTCTGTCACTCTTGCATTCATTTTTGCAAAATGGTTATTGGTGGCTCGGAGAAGATTTAATGAGTGAAAGGCAATAAATGAGGAAATAAATGCTATAGGCGATGGTGTAAATGAACAAGATGAGAATTCAGCATGTAGTGACATTTTGATTAAAGAGCGGTATAGCAGAAACTTTTATGAGACAGCTGCTTAAAAGATTATATATTGGAGTGCAAAGAGATCCTAGCAAAGCTAGTATCTCCCAGAAAATTTGCTGTGAAACATTTGTTTGTATCACAAGGAGATGATTCACAATTATTGCAGCTGCATGGTTGCTGATTAAATCAGCCTATATAGACATCATTAAAGTGAGTAAAAGAAGCCTGAAAATTGCCTACCAATTTTTCTCTTATCATTACACAAAACAGAGAAATTACAAGATGAACAGGGCGTAATATTTTCCTTCTCTTTCTCTCTCTGTTTAACTTGTTCTCTTATATATGTGTAATATATGATGGCTGATATTACGTATGACTTCTATTACCCATTTTCTTGAATCTTTCTTCTAACAGCCACCCTGAAGGCAGGGACGCTGATACTTTGGTATTTAGCGGATCTTGCCCAAGTGTTTCTATAAATTCTCAGAGGATCCCCCAAAATGCTAGGGGGCTTCCTATAGACCTCCTATCATCCCCAAAGGGATATGAGAATTGTTAAAATTACATAAAATACCATTGATATACATCTACATTTAGGTTACAGAGAATTAACAATGATGATAGACAAAATTAAATTTGAATAAATCTCCATTTATCTATCACTTGTTGAGGTTACTTTTCATTCTAATATTCCATGTTGATTTCAAGCCTTTGATTCTTTGTACAAGTGGTGCTCACAATATGCTTCCTCCTCATTTCTGCCTTATGGAATCTCTAGTTTCCTTCAAAGTCCACTTTTGGTATCCCCACCGTCACTAGTACAAAGTTGGAGTCTACAATCTTGCTAAATCCTTCCTCCATTAGGAAGCCTTTAGGTTGGTTACTTCAGTCCACAGATCTATCCCTGTCATCTGTTTGTAAACATATTTGACAATTTAACCAGGTACTGCTTTGTAATATCACTGGCAGATTTTGTCAATAATATTTTTTCTAACTTATAAAATGTATATGTCTATTTTTCCAAACTTAATATTAGCTCTGTGCGGGAAGGGCATGTTTTTCAAACTTCTGTATATCTCTCACAGAGCATAGATAGTGGCTTTCATAAAGTATGCATTCAAAATTAACTGCTTGAATAGTACAACTCCTCTAATTGCCTGAACAATGACCTAGGATGCCTATGGGAGTAGTGAGCTAAGTACTAGATTCTGACTCACTGATCTAAACCAGACGACTGACTCCAGCAAAGTGGCAAATGTCTGAAAACACATTAGAAGGGAAAGCCAGGTCAACACATGGCTACAAGGCAGGAATCATTTTATGTCTAAGAATTCACAGAATTGTATCTAAAGGAAAGCTGAGAAAATGGATCCAAGATTTAGTTAGGGAAGGGATTTATTTTGGATCTCATCTACAGCAACCACCTTTTTTTTTTTTAAATTTATGTGGAACCTGAGACCCTCAGAGGTAGAAGCACTCACAAGAGAGCAGAACTGGGATTGGAACCTCAATCTTCTAATGCCAAATCCTCTGTTCTTTTCCACTGGGACAATTTTTCTATCTTCCAGAAATTATTACCATGCAATGATATTTGCAGTCATTAGCTGGGTCTAGCAATCAATTAAAATTTTTTGTCTTATATATTTTAATTGATTTTCACCACTATATTTTTGACAATGCTTAGATTTCCCCCATATCCATTCCCCATATTTTGACAATGCCTGGATTTTCCCCATATCCATGCTCACTGAGAGTCACCTCTCATAAAAAAATATTTTTTTAAAGAAAATGAGGAATAAGCAAAAATAATCAGCCAAAATTTAGAAATGTGTTCTAAAAAATCTGACATCACATGTAGCGTTCCAAACCTATAGTCCCCTCTACTTCTTTAAAGGAATGGGGGAGGTATCAAGTCTCTTTCATGGAGTCAACTTTCAGTCTGCATTTATGAAATAGGGGCAGCCAGGTGGGATAGTAGATAGAGTACCTGGACTAGATTTAGGAACACAAGTTCAAATCCAGTCTCAGAAACTCAATGCTTCTGTGACCCTGGGCAAGTCTTTAACTTCTATTTTCCTCAGTTTTCTCATCTGTAAAATGGGGATAATAATACCACCTACCTCCTAGGGTTGTTGTGAAGATCAAGTGATGTGATATCTGTAAAGAGCTTAGCACATTGCCCGGCATACAGCAGGTACTATACAAATGTTCAGAAGAAGAAGAAGAATGCTATTATTATATGCCTACTGTGCTCCAACATTATATTATATCCTTGGGATATGTCTACAAAAATGAAGTCCTTACCTCGAAGGATCTTATAAACTTTTGGTGGGGACAAAATTTAGATGATAGCTATAGAGAAACAAACACAGACACACATACATATTTATGTGTATATATATTCATACATATACACACATATTCATATAAAACATATTCTAAATAAGCACAAGGCAATTTAAGGGAAGAAGATATAAGCAGCTGGGAAGATAGTGACGGGACTAAGGTTGAAGGAAATTCTTGGGCCGAACTTTAGAGATGTGTATAGATTTCCAAAAGTATCAAATCCTTTGAGTTAAACAAAAAAGTGTTCTTATATTATTAAAAAGTCAGTTTGTGTGTGTGTGTGTGTGTGTGTGTGTATGTGTATATATATATATATTCCATTTGTATCAATTGAAGTTGACAGCCCTCAAACAACTTGAAAAATATTTGTCATTCATATTCTAGAAATATATATATTATATATAATATATATATATATATTTTCCAGTCTTGGGTTCTACTTTATTGTTATCATAATAATAAAACAGTTGGAAACCTGGAATTGACAGTACACACTGCTTAGGAGATATGTCCCTGCCTCAACACCTAACAACCTATAACAGGAACCTAACATTCTTTTCAAAGAGAAGCAGCCACAAGATAAGGAATAACCTTTGCCCACCAACGAATAATCTCTTTCTCAGTGAATCAACAATAAGCTTGCTGAAACAGCAGGTGTCTTATTAATTCACTGGGGTCAGTAACGGTTAAACTCTCCTTATTTGAAAAGAATGGTACGGTACTATCCTTTTTGGAGTAAACATTTTTGCCTCTGACTTGTTATAAGGGTTCAACACAGTATTAAACTCTTGTATATTTATACACATGATCTTTCCAAACAAAATCTAGAACCCATTAAAAATCAGGTCTTGATATCAGTCTCCTTGCATGCTAACAAGTAAAATAATAGGTTTTCAGCAAAATTTTGCCTTACTGTAAACATGAAAGTAAGTATGTTAAACTACATCAGATATATTTTTAAGGAAATCTTTCAGGCTAACAGTTCTAGAAACCAACACTGGTCTAAAATAAAATGCTGAGCCATGAAGACGATTATGAATTCTCTACCACTTTAAGAATATTTTTTACCACCCTCAGGCATGCTGAGATAATTATATACACATGACACCATAGAGTACAAACTGTTTGCCTACTACAAAAATGTTCCCTAATACAGAGGTGCTGTAAATTCAATTGACTGAAGCTTCTCATGCCAAGTGTTCAAGTCACACAAAATTACTTAATTTCCACCAGAGTTAATCCATTATCCAAGTTTTGTCCATGGCATCTCAAATATCATATGTAAAGAGCACATGCCAGGTTTTACTACTAATTAAAATGGATTGCCTTTATTGGGGTCATATAGTCAGCTTGAAAAACCTACACCTATCCTTTTGCCAAGATGTTACACTCTGGGTTATCGATTAAAGTTTCAGAGTTACTTTAAAAAGTATTAGATTTTCGTTTCTCTTTAGATCAGGCATGCTATATTTGATCAATGTGACCATGGCAATTCTTCTGAGTTCAGCCCAATTCAAATGCAGGTGCTGTTTGTCATTGTCTCAGCCTCCGTTTTCCCCAGGCAGAATGAATGGCTTGCAGCAATTTAGGGGAGATTTTCAAAGAGGCAAGCAGAGAAATCCCCTAAGGATTAACTTCAGAAATCCTTTAGTTGCAGGATTGAACCAGTCTTCCAACCCTAATAGCATCAGTCAATATGCCCTTGCCCTTAGGATGACTGTAACTCCAGCTCCATACACAGCTGCTTATGTGATAGAATTATACAATCTTAGAACTAGAATTCATCTTAGAGATCACCAAGTCCAATATCTCACCCAGAATCCCTGCTAGAAGATCCCTGATAGGTAGTCATCTACACTACTTGAAAACCTCATCAATGACATGCCTTTCTCACAATGCAGTTCATTCTATTTCTGAACCCTTCATTACTGTTATATGTCTTCCTTATATGGAGCTCAAAATTTGATTATGTCTATAGCTTGCACCCAGTGGCCCTACTTGTACCATAAATCTAAACTCTTGTTTTAGATGACAGGCTTTTATATACTTTAAGACATGGTTTCAGTACCCTCCTATGGCTATGTTGCATCCTCTGGATCAGTGGGGTCAAACTCTGCAGAATTGATTAAAATGTAAACATGAAATGTTTAATAAAATAAAAATACAACATAGATCATGTTAATTTGTGGTTTTCTAAATCAATTTGAAGTCCACAGAAATCCATTTCTATTTGAGTTTGACACCATTTTTCTAGATATATCCCAATGTGCCTTTTGAAATATCAAATGCCCAGAAATGAATACATGTGGAGTCTGATAGGTGAAGAGCAGGGTATATTCATTTCCCTTCCCTATATTGCCTTACTTATCCAAACTCAAGACTGCTCTCTGACACAGATCACACTCTAGGCACCATACACTCTCCTTCATATACTCTCTGTTTTCCTACTTCCTTGCTTATTCTCCTTTTCTGACTACAATATTCTTTTTCTTTCACTTGCCTCTCTGTTAAAATGCTTACCCATCTATTAAAATCCAAGGCCAACAACAGCTCCTTCAAAAAGTCTGACTCTACCCGTTATCAACTATAACGTTTCTCATCAAGAGTATTTATATACTCATGTACTTGCACAGTAACTGGTACATACTAGAAACTTCATAAATACTTCTTGGCTGATTGGTATTTTAATCATCTGTGTATGAACTCCTTCCTATTATTACAAGGACTGATGAAAAATATCTATCTCCCCCAGTACTTGGCATAGTTCTATTTACTTAGTAAGCCTTCAAAAGATTCTAATTACATTTATCTAAGAGGAATATTATATCTTTAATGTTGTTTAAGATTGCATTAGCTTTGAATAATATCCATATTACCTTGCTGGGTCCCATTATAATAAAAACCTCTTAGAATTAGAGGTGGGGAACCTGCAGCCTCAAGGCCGCATGTGACCTTTTAAGTCCTTGGGTGCACCCTTTTGACTAAGTCCAAGTTTTACAGAACAAATCTTTTTACTACAGGGATTTGTTCTATAAAGTTTGGATTCAGTTAAAGGTCACACTTGAGGATCTAGAGGGCCATATGTGATCTCAAGGCCACAGGTTCCCTGCTCGTACGATGTTTTCACATGAACTATTTTTATGGTAAATCTTTCCTGAATCCTACTTGTACAGTTGATATTTTAAACCTACCTGCCCTTGCCAAATTGTATCTTCTTGTGTGTTTTCAGAGTCTGTTTCTGGGTACTCCCACACTCTATTTTTTTTTTGCTTCCTCATTTTTCCCTGCTCAGCCTTCCCAGAGACATCTAATTCACTTCTGAAATGATGAATATAACACTGATCTTATAGCCTACAGGAATCAAAACTATTCTAGCTGTCTCAGAAAGAAATCAAATATCAAGGACAATCATGTAAGAACTGCCACTTAAACTGTTCCACCCAAACTTCACATTGACTTGAAGGACTCTACCTTTCCCTGAACCAGGGTGGAATATTTGGACAGAGCATGGGACATGGAGTCAAATTCTAACACTAACTACATGTATGACTCCTGGCAACGCAAACTCTCTGAGTTTCAGTAACTTATCTAACAAAGAGATGGCTAATCTAGATATTCACGAAGGTCCTTTCCAATTCTAAATCCATCTTTCTGAGACCCTACTCCAAAATTTAAATTTTCTTAGCTCCAGAAATAGACTCATCATGACAGAGATGATCCCTTGGGTTCTTCAAGGTATTCCAGTGGACCACAACCTCTGGCAGGTTTCAACTTGCTGTAAAGGTTACAAGTACAGAGTACATAATTCAAGGGCCAGTCTAGTTAAGTTTGGTCAATAAAAATTTGGTCTTAGAGTAGAGAATTATTAGTGAAACAGACAAAAGTAGAAAATGGTACTTAGCCTGGGTGTGAATTTGCTGTCAGATTGCTTAATTGTGACAGAGTGGCAAGGGTGTGGATGGGGGGCGGGGCAGAAAGGATGCTAAGAATCAAGTAGAGAAAATGTGTTACAGTTATAGTTTCTTGATTTCAAAAATCCATTTGGGTGAACTGATTGGCCAAACCAAATTAAACCTTATACACACTCCTCTTAAATGCTGTTGCTCATGCATTCAAGATTATAGAAGATTACATGAGAGATGCAACTTGTGATAAGATTGCCAAAGGATCCTCTCATCATTCTCAAGTAAGACATAAAAACATTCAGATGTATTTTCAGGAAAGGCACTTGTGTGAAGTTAATTATCCAGAAAAAGTCCTTTTGAAGAAGAGATTTCCTATAAATGATGAGATGCCACATTCTCTTTTCTAGGTATGAAAATGCATTCATTGGTTTGAGACCTAAACAATAAAAACATTGTTTATTAAGTTCTATGTGTACTCAAACAAGAGTATCCTCCCAAAATACATAGGAACAATCCAGAGGCTGAAGGATGCATATAGGTGCATGTGTGGTGAATCATATATACATAAATGTATGGGGGAGAGAGAGGGAGAGAGGAAGGAGGGAGGGAGGAAGGAGGAGAGAGAGAGAGAGAAAGAGAGAGGGAGGGAGGGAAAGAGAGAGAGAAACAATTAGTCTACATGCGATAGAGAAAATAAGTATATGGGAGAAGCAAGTGGGTGTGTGTGTATATAGCATAGTTGAGAACCATCATTAGAACTTCTGCCACATATTGGCTGGGTCACTGAGTTAAGTCACAACCTCCTAGTGCTCTAGCCCAGAGATGTCAAACACTCCCCATGATATTCCTCAAACTAGATTAAAATGTAACTTGGAAATATTTAATAAACATAAATACCATAGAAGATAATGTTAGTATGTGGTCCTCTGAGTCAATAGGCAGCCCTCAGGGATCCTTATGTACTGTGTAGTGGCCCCCTTTCTTTTCACATTTGACACCACTGGTCCAGGCAACTAAGACTCTAAGTTGCAGAGAAGTGGTCAACCTGTATTAGTAGAAGGAATTTCCTCAGATGGAAATTTCCTATGCCTATGAATCACAGGCCCAATCACTATCCATTAAAGGATATGTATATACAAATACAGATATAGACAACATAAAAAAATAGATATATGTATAAATTATAAATATATACATTTTTGAACATACATATGTTTAAATTTTATATATATATATATATATGCAAGGAATATCTAAATTTAAAACTAAAAATAATTGCTCATAGGATCATAGATTAATTATTAGAAGAGATCTTGTAGAGGATGTAATCTAAGATACTTATTTTACAGATGAAGAAACTGAGGCCCAGAGAAGTTAAAATAAACTCATCAACAGTAGGGACAATTTTTTATCTTTGTTTATACACCAAAAACTTGGTATAGTGCCTACCACATAGTAGGTACTTCATAATGTTTATTGATGGACTCACAGGTTGTATGCTTGCAGTTTGTCCTTCATTCTCAAAGAGAACCATGACACCAGGGAGATGATGAGATGACTTGCATTTGACTTTGAGGGAGGGAGGGCTGTGCAAGGTCATCCGCCTCACTTTCTCCTCCTGAGCCATCTGGGTCCAGGGGTCAGATTCATCAGGATGACCAGAGGTGGGCCAGGATAAAGTGAGAGACCTTGGTCCTTTCATGCTAAGGTCTTTTCAAGTTTTCACATTGTGTGAGGTAAGGCCAATTCAGTGAATAGGATTCTTTAAGAAGTCAATCAAGGAATGGACCCTTGAATCAAAAAAAAAAAAAAAATCAAATTGGGAGGAGAAAATCCTCAGGGTTGTTGGCCAAAAGAGAAATGGTTACTATCTGCATTCACTCAGAGCCATAATCACACATTGTAAATGATGGGCCATAATTAGAACTCAGTTCCTGTGACTAGCTCTTTCTATTCCATCATAAATGCTAAGCTAGTGCCTACTAGCTGTTCTCTAAAATACAGGGCTATCCTGAAAGTATTAATGCAATTTTAATAATTAAAAGTCTTAAAATGTAAAAGTCTAAACACCACACTAATATTTTAGAGACACTATGTACATAAAAACATACATGTAAACATGTGTGCATATACTAGAAATATTTAAAGGTTGGGTGAATTTCAAAGTAATGGGATCAAGTTGGAAATTAGAACAGTCTACCTATTACAGTCATATTTATTTTACTATTACCAGAAAAGTGTTTAATAAGCAATTAGATTGTACTTTAATTTAAGAAAACATTTTTCAGAGGATCTTCATTCCATCTCCCACTTTACCCATATCCAACTTCCCAATTTCACTGGAAGCAGATGATGACAGAAATACACTGGGACGTTTTATGCTCTTGTTCATACCCCTGTTCCTCCTCCTTCCCTCCACTATTAAGTGGGTGATTTTTTCCTTCGGGTGTTCTTTTCTTCCCCTTATCTGGAACCCCTCCCAGATTAGGTTGCATTTTACTTTCAAAGATCTCACAGCAGTGATCTCTTGAGATCCATTCACTTCTGACCTGCACCTGCTCTTTTCAAGTGTTACACCAAAAGTAACGTGAGGCCCTCCACAGAAAGCCTGCTGGTCCATTCACAGAGACTATTCAGATCACTATTAGGGGAGGGGCGATGGGCGTATGGTGGCACTCCAAGCAAGAAAGGGAAGTGACCTCTTAAATCAGAAAGTGACCTTTCATTTGTCATCAGTTGTCTAAGTAAGTGTAAGGGGACCGCCTCCCTCATAATACCCTTTGTGATTCCATGAATGTGACATGGCTCAAAGTGTTCTTTCTGAAAAGTTCAGATGCGTTACTGCTATTTAGGACTAATTAAGATGCATATTATGAGGTTTGGGAAAGGTATGACACCTCACAAACGTAGCCTTGGTGACCACACGTGTTTACTTTTCTAACAGTGAAAATGAAAAGTATAAGCAGTGAAGATGTAACAGGAAAACATGAAAGCAAAGGATAAAATATGATTTAACAGCTTTAGTTATGTAAAGTCTTGAGATTCAATGGAATTACTGTGGATACGTATCTACATGGGGGATATTCTCTTTCAAGTTAGCAGAGGCACAGCAGTAAAGAGAAAGAACTCATGAAAAATTCTATCCCGTAATGCAAATGTCAGCTGCAAGCCTGCAAATAATCACTGAAGGTATTTTGATTTTTGCCCCTGTGAATACAGTCCCATGGAGAAGATAGATCAAAATCCATTCTTTACTGTCCTACTTCTAAATCCTTTGGAATAAACAACAAGCGTGAATATATGAATGAAGATATTTTTCTCAATCCTTTAGAGATTCTCAATCCTTATTCATATAGAGTTCATGTAAAACGTCAATCTGATTGGTCAAAAGTTCTTGGAAACTGAAATCATCAAGGTTTCTTGCTTTTATTTTTTGTGTATGTTTTCCAAATTTTGTTTTAGAATAGGTTAAAAAAAAGAGTAATTAGCATCAATGGGGCTAGATCACAGATTCTATATAAAGGCCATGTAGTTTAAGTTGCAAGGTAAGAAAGATGACAAAAATGGTAAAAAATGGTCATAGGTCCTCTTACTTCTAAATTCTGTGCTCTTTCCACAAGAGCAGGAATCCTGTGTCAGAGATCCCAAGGGAACTAGATGGTGACAAGACTATCTTTAAGGATCTTCATTGCAAAAGGAAGAATACTTTTAATAACAAAAGCTAGTATTTCTATGGAGCAGCTAGGTGGCTCAATATATAGAGTGTTGCTCCTAAAGGAAAAACTAGAGTTCAAATCTCACCTCAGACACTTATCTGACCCTGGGAAAGTCACTTAAGCCCTGCCTGGATAAAACTGGAGAAGGAATTAGCAAACCATGTCAGTATTTTTGCCAAGAAAACCCCACAAATATTTAGTCCATAAGGCCATGAAGGGTCAGACCTGACTGAACAACAACCAAAAAAGCTAAGTTCTCCAATCACTGTATGCTTTTATACCCTGTGATGTCCTTCGTTCTTGAAGAAGACCAAAACGACCGCAGTGTGACATCAAGGTACGATGCGGCCAACTTGGAGCAAGCTCAGAAGGCTCTACCACGGGCCAGGCATAAACAGTCTATGAACATTCGAAGTGGAGATATATATATATATATATAGCCATCTGTACATCTGCATGTCTGAGATCTCTGTGGAGCTACTACAGTTCTGCTTTGTTCCTAGAAGACAGCACCTTCTTGGATGTAGGCATTCCAAGCTGGGCAGTCTTATGTAAGTGCCTTCTATGTCTCAAAATCAACTCCAAAGTTCTTCAGAAAGTCCTTGAAAGCGCCCTTGTATCCCTTTTTCTGATCTCCATGTGAGCACTTGCCACATGTGTGCATCACACACACACACACACACACAATGAATACTATACTGAAGGAATATAGTCTATATTCTTAAGTTCCTATATATAAATTCCTATACAAATATAAATATATGTAAGTTCCTATATATAAATTCTTATATATAAAATAGAGTTATATGTAGCACTTCCTAGATATAAATTCCATATCTGCATATCTATATATATGAAACTCTCTGTTTATATGTAAATTCTCTATATATGAATGCCCATCCCTCCCCACCTCCAGGCTATGTAAGCCACTAGAAATCTCTTTACTTCCCTGTTGTTCTTTCCTGGAGTTTCTCTACCCTTCTACCTCTGTTAAGCTGCTTACTTCGATTACGTCTAACAAGAAATGGTTTCTTACCTTGCCAAACTATTGGCTTCCTGCACAGCAGCCCAATTCTATTCTATATCCCAGAGGATATAAAATAAGTAAGGGTTTTCATTTGCTGCTAGAGGAAGTAACCACACATTTAGGAAATTACAGAGCTGCACAGTTGTCAGTGTGATACTAAGTCTTTTCGTTCTCAGAAAGCTATGAGATCAGATTGGTAGTGGATGGACATCCACATGCTACATTTGGGGCAGCAAACACAGAATCCTCTTGGAGGTTATATGCAAAGGGAGGCAAAAAGAAATGACAAAAGATGATCAGGCATTAAATTTCTACAGTTTGCATTAGTGGATAGTATACTCACACCAGTGAAAACAAAGGTCCATTGGAGACTCTATCTATAGATATGTATATCTACATATTTGTGTATCTGTAGGTATATGTGTATATGTGTACAGCGAGAGAGAGAGAGAGAGAGAGAGAGAGAGAGAGAGAGAGAGAGAGAGAGAGAGAGAGAGAGAGAGCAGTTGTTAAAATAACGGTATTTGAAATACATGTGTTTCTTATAGAAAGACCTCTTTGAATTGGAGTCACCTCTCCTCCATCTCAGAGGAACTTAAAATTGAATAAACTAATAATACCAATTATATCCATATAATTTTAAAGGTTTCAGAGAATTTTACATATCCTGGGAGGCAACTTGGTAGTACAGCTGATAGAGTGTATAGGATTTGGAGTCAGGAAGACCTGAGCTTGAATCCTGCTTCACATACTTATTAGCTGTGTGACAGCTAATAAGTCACTTAATCTCTTTGTGCCTTAGTTTCCTCATCTGTAATACGGGGATAGTAATAGCATCTACCTTTCAGAGTTGTAAGGATAAGTTAACCTATGTAAAATGTTTGGCAATTCTTAAACCACTATAGAAATGGTACCTATTACTATTACAATATCTTTTATTATTTCCATTTTATAAGTGAAAAATCTGAAAATAGAGACTTTAAGTGAGTTGTCTAGGGTCATATAACTAATAAGTATTGACAATGATTTGAGACTCAAGTCTCTTCTTAATCCAGATCTAGAGTTTTTTCCAATTATCAGATGAGATCAAATGAGATATCTGGGGTTTTTTTAAGTGCTTAGCACAAATAGTACTTGAACAGAGATTTCCTTCCCTTTCTACTTCCAACTACATCATACTACCTCTACCAAAAAAAAATACCAAAAAAATCATATTAGAAAAAATGATGAAAGCTTTAAAAAAATAACAAAGCTATACTGAGTCTTCAACCTAAAAATCCCTCAATTTAACATCAAACCATAGGTAGAAATGAGTGGTGGAGAGAATTCCAAGAGATTATCTTGTGCCTTCTCAATGGGTAGGGGAGTAGGAAGAGGAAGGGAGAGAATTTGGAACTGAAAATATTTTTTTTTAAAAAAAGAAAAGGATGGAAGAACATACAAAGTCCAAAGTCCCTCCCCTTTGAAGTCTCTTCATAGTGACTAAGTCCCCTTTGGCCATCAATTCAAACTTCTTTTATTCAAATGTAGAGACATAATTAAGGATGTTGATTTAGGAATATCTACCATTTCATGGATGCTTTGGGGTTTCTGAATGCCCAGTTAAAGAAAATTATTGATGCTGGGACCTCCTACTCTCATAGTACCTGAGGAAATCCCAAATCTTGTTACCAAGGAGCTGGAGCGCTTATACTCTGCAGATCATAAATTCATTTGGCTGTAGAAATTGTACTATAAATGGTGCCTAGGTATAAGTGAAATGGTAAAATGGTCACTAAGCTTCAGGGATATTATAACTTAGTTTTGTGAGTTGGGGTGAAACCATTTAAGACACTGTTTTTAGGGGAAAATGTATTCAACAATCAACTTGAAAATTACCTTTGCTGACTGGGGACCACTTTTACTGAATAGTCCATAACACCTATATCTGGAATAATATGGCATTCATTTGTGTGTTCAAGGTTCCTAGATGCATTTTGGAAAATATTATTAGAATCTATTTGAACAGTCTCAGCAATAACTCTCATGTCCAACATCAGTTCCTGCAGTCCGCTGTACAATTGCATGAATTTCCCTTATCCCTCCAGCTACCATTATTTCATCTGAAGGTTTCGTTTACTTGGAATGTTAATAACAACTTCACTAAGTATCCTGAGAACAACATATCCACCATGGGATGGGATTCCCCTTTTCAAACAGCTACTGATTCTTGTCTCTTAGTATGCACCAGTCCTCCAGGGGAAAATTTCATTTACATCAGAGGGAGTTCTGTACCATCCTGAAGTGTAGAATGTGCATTACCTTAGAGAGAAGATTAGCAGGAGAGATTAGAGTGAGGAAATTAGTCCTTGTTCTAAATTAATTTTTAGTAAACCAATCAGAACCACCTGAAGCCAGGATAGTGCCAATTTGACACTGGAACTCTGCTGTAATACTCAGCAGAGATATAAGCAGTGAAATAAAATTAAATTTCATGGACATTTAGAGAAGTATACATGCTAAGGTGTCAAAATCACAGTAAATTGCTTCAGCTATAAAAACATATGAAGATCATTTAGGATTTAACAATCTGGCAAAAAAATTATATCTACCTAAGGAAATTAAGATGGTTCCATTAAAATGAATATCTATGTAATTTATAGACAATGATGTCATGTTGAATTACAAAAGCATGTGTAATGTGCTGAAGAGACAGAGGATGAATATTTATTATCAGAGTTTAATAACTATTTCCTCAAAGAAAACAAAATCCCAGGAGCCATAAGTGATCCTCAATTACTAGTATGTAATTGCATAGAGAGGCAGTGATATAGGGCAGAGAGAACTGGACTCATAGTTTGGAATATTTTGGCTCAATTACTGGCTCTGCCACATACCAGCCACGTATTTTGGGCAAGTCACTTAATATCTGTGTCCCATGGAATACTTTTAATTCCATGAGAGGCAGAGTAAATGCCCATACCAACTGGTAAATCAAATTTCTAGTGAAATCATAGGTCAGCTTAAAAAAAAAAAGCATGCTTAGTTTGTAATATTCAGTAAACTACTAGATCCATTAATATCTTTTGAATCAGAATTTATGTAACATATGTATTTGTGAGATATCATCAAAATATTTGTGATGATAAAAATCTTTTCTTAAAAATGATAAAAATTTGATAATTATAAAGTTGATGATAAAAAGTTTTCTTATCCTTCAAAAGTTTGGAATTTTTCACAAGAATCCTTGGGATTTATTTCTTGAAAATTTGTAATTTTTAAAACCTAGAATTCAGTATTAGATGAGGTTACTCTAAGTAAATTGATAATTTCATATTCCAATATGAAACCTCCTAATCACTGACTTAAACTGAGTCTTGATGACTGAAGCAAACAGCTAAGCAACAGATAGAAGGTACTGGACTTGATCCTGCCTCAAACACTAACTATGCAACCAATATCTTTCTCAGCATCAATTTCCTCACCTGCAAAATAAAGATAACAAATAAATGTTGGAGAAGATGTGGGAGAATTGGAACACTAAATCACTGTTGGTGGAGCTGTGAGCTGATCCAACCATTCTGGAGGGCAATTTGGAACTATGCTCAAAGGGCTACAAAAATGTGCATACCCTTTTCACCCAGCAATATCATTTCCAGGGTTGTATCCTAAAAAAGATCATAAAAATGGGAAAAGGACCCACATGTACAAAAATATTTGTAGCAGCTCTTTTTGTGGTGGCCAAGAACTGGAAATTGAGGGAATGCCCATCAATTGGGGAATGGCTGCACAAGCTGTGGTATATGAATGTAATGGAATACTATTGTGCTATAAGAAATGACAAACAGGCAGACTTCAGAGAAACCTGGAAAGTCTTATATGAACTGATGCCGAGTGAAGTGAGCAGAGCCAGGAGAACATCATACACAATAAAAACCCCTTCACAGCAATGCAAAGACCTAAAACATTCACAAAGCACTCATGATGCAAAATGCCAGGCACATCCAGAGAAGGAACTATGAAGCTGGAACAGAAAATGAAGCAGACTATTTTCTCCTTTGTTATGCTATGTTTTGCTTTTCTCATGGTTTCTCCTATTTGTTTTAATTCTTCCATGCAACACGATTAATGTGAAAATGTGTTTAATTGGAATGTATGCGTACAGTCCACATACGATTGCAAGCCAACTTGGGGAAGGAGGTGGGAGGAAGGAGGAGAAAACTTGGAACTTATGGAAATGATTTTTGAAAAGTAAAAACTAGTAAGTTTGGGAAAAAATAAAAATAATAGTAGTACCTCCTACCAGGATTGTTACGAGGATAAAATAAGACAAGATATGTAAAATACTTTGCAGACCTGCAAGAGCTATAAAAAACCATATATGTCTGCTTAGTAACTTTAAAAACTTCAGAACTTGATAAATATTACTAAAATTTTACAAATGACCTATTATCCTAGTTGGTACAGTGGGATAGGGAAATAACCATGATTTTGATAGCATAAGCTACTCCTTCAGCAAACTCAGATACAAACTTTAAAGGACTTAGCTGATAAATCCTAGAGAGATCTGGGAGGAATACAGATTAAATGACTTGCCCATAGTTATACTGCTCGTGTCAGAGGAAGCCATGGGACTCAAATTATCCTGATCCCAAGGTCCATATTCTCTCTACTAGGCTATGCATGCTTTTGTAGTATTTTAAAAATATTAACAGGGACAGGGGATGTGAGTTAGGGAATGGATCAGAAATTTCTTTGGGAAAGGAAAATGGTACTAAAACCCACAACCTTTGAAAATGGCTCAGTCAACTAAGAGGTTAAGAGATTTGTCTACAGACACAGAGCAAGTGTCTGCTGGGTAGAACATGAACCCAGGTATTCCCAGCTTCCAGGCTGATTTTTATTCATTATGCCAAACTGCCTTTAATGAAATAATGCAATTAAGTAATGAGAGGAGAGAAATCTTTTATTTAATCTGAGGATTTTTTTTGAGGTAAGTGAATGGTGAGGGAAGTACTGAAAAACATAAAAGTCCTCATGATATCTTGGAAATAATGTGTGTGTGTATATATATATATATATATTAATGTATATATATACACATATATTAATGTGTATATATATATATAAGTATATATGTGAGTGGGTCTATAGATATAGACACACACACACACACATATATATATATATATTTTTTAAATATTCAAGGACCCATACTAATCCTAGTCCCTTCTTTTGTATCTTTACTAAACCAAATAACTGGGCAAGCAATAAATCATTACAGATTACAGTTAAAATATGTTGTAGTCTTATAAATGGTTCAAGTTGACTTTGATCTTTTCTTGGTTCTCACTTTAACCCAAGCTGATTCTCTCATCTCTAATCAGGAATTCCCAATGTCAAGGTCATTTTTCTTATAAGTTATACAGAGAAGCAACATGACTTTGTACTTGTAAATTATCTTTCATCTAAGAATTATAAATTGCTTTAGAAACATTCAGTTCACTACACAATCTCCATAGCAAGTACAGAAGTACTATTTTGCCTTTTTTAAAATCTTTAAAATTTTAAAATTCTACCTACCAGTGTGCTATTTATTCTAAAAGACCACAATTGTGAAAGCTGGGCTCTCAACGACAATTTCTTCTCCGTCCTCTTCCCCATTCTTCCTCCCCTGCCCTTTCCCTCCTCTTTCTCCCAGCCTCCCCCCTGTCTCCTCTCCCTCACCAGATAAGATCCCAAAAGGACAAGCATCCTCAGTGTTAACCCAGCTAGTGTATTTGTATGACACGCCATACAGAATTGACAGAGTCAAGACAAGGTGAGAGGCAGAAGGCATACAAAACAAATAAATGTTCTGCCACTCATAGAATGACCAAGCTCTCCTCCCAGTTGGCTTTTCTTCTGTTGCAATGATCTTTTGAGAAAAGAGTTGCCTGAAACTATATATTCTTGTACAGTATTTGCCTTTCAAAGATGATGATCATGCACACAGTCATTCCCAAAGGCACTATGTTAAAGAAAGACCCTCAAGTTTTGTTTCTCCAAAGGAAATATATTTTTAGGTATGCTAGACCTACAGGGCAGTAACATATAAATATTCTTCAGTAACATCAAAAGTAATGGAGCTTCAGAGATATCCAACAAACATATCTTTTGTTTACTTGGTTTTGGTTTTGTTAATTTACTTGGTTCTGCTTTGTTAAAAACATAGTCTACTTTTTTTGTTTGTTTGTTTTTATATGATTATTGGCTGTGCTGGCCACTGGAAATTGAAAGACAAAGCAAAAAAAAGTGCCTGCACACAAGAAGTTTATGTGTGTGTGATTAGCCCTTATAACATGTTTATTTGATTATTTGTTTTAATGGTTTATAATAAAGGCATTCAAAATAAAACTAAACAATGTTAGCCATTACACTGCACAGGTCTTCCAGATAGCAGACTAGTCTCTACGTTGCAGCTTGGAATGATACAGATATTCTGTTACAGTATCTAATGTCTTTAAATCTTCATTTATATGGCTTTAAAATCAGATGAAATTCTCCATTATAGAATATACTTTTGCAAAGCATTTTGTAGCATGGAGATAGGATCTCTGATAAGCAAACATTAAGAGTCTCCCATGTGGAAAGTATACTAGCCAAAGTTTCTAGTGAAATGTTTGGCTTCCTGCTCCTTGATTTCTCTAAACAATGTGGCTAAGACAACTCCACCATCATCTCTAGGTTCAGGCCAACCTTGGAATCAATCCTTCCTTTTGGCAGAATCTGAACTCACAAGTTAGTATCACACTCCTCCCTATCATCTACTCTCCATTTCATTAGAACTACCTACTGTTTGTTTGAAACTGACAATCAATCTCTCACTTACATAGCTTTGGACAAATTGTTCCTCTACTTCTAGAATGCATTTCCTCTGTCTCCATCTCTTAACATCCATGGGTATCTTAAAGCTCAACTCCAATGCTACCTCCAATAGGGAGCGTTTATTTGTCCTTCTAGTTGTAAGCATTCTCTCTCTCCTCAAATTATAATGTAGCTATTCAAATAGGCAGTGGTGGAAGCAAGAGAGAAAATGTGGAGATTAGAATGTATATAGCATGTCTTGGGTACAATAGAGTATATTGATTGAAGGGGAAGATTCAGAGAAAATAGTAAATAAATTAGATTAGAAGTGAAGAGTGAAAGGTCTTAAATGCCAGTCTAAAACGTTTGAAATTTATTCCCTAGGCAATGGGAAGTGAATGAAGACTGAATCAGATCACACAATATCGTTAAACGTTGCCTTGATTCTAATCAGAAACTAAATAACAAAGTCCAAGATGCCCAGTAGTAAACCAGCATCTGTTAATTGACTATGTGCCAGGACACAGTGCTAAGCACTGGGGATGTGGTGAAATACAAAATATAGTCCTTGCTCTTAAGGAGTTGTAATCTTAATGCAATTTTAATGGTGGGTGGAGGAAAGAGTTAAAGATCATCCCCACCCATTAATAGTCCTCAATACCTTTTGCTATTTTCTATTGGAGCACTGCATCAGAAGGTCCTACTCTCTGGCTCTGAAAAATATATAAATGCTCTGAGGTGAAGTTTTGTTTTGGGGTTTTGTTTTTGGAAGAAAATTTGTGTGCCCCTGCTTTGAAATCCTACATGTTGGTTCTTGTCTCTGGTAACTATGTATATATTGCTTATGGTCAGACAGTTGGAAGCCCTGTCTGCTGGTCTTTCTTTTTCTGTATTTTCTCTGAAGTTCAGGGAGCTGACTTTCCCCCCCTAAACTAAGTGAATGTTACATGTGCTTGATTAAAGTGGATTGTTGACCCCTCAAGTTACTTTCTTTTTAGAAAAGCCGATCTAAGAACCCATACAATAGGTCCACCTGTGTGTGCTGGAGCCCTTGCTGTTATAGCAGCTTACATTATAATTTGGGAAACATCAGGTAAACAAATATGTACACAGGACAAGTTGGGGGTAATGTCAGAAGAAAGACACTAAAGTTAAGGAGGGCTAGGAAAGGTGGGACTTTAGCTAAAACAAGAGGAAAGCCACAGAAGGCAAGAGGTGGAGATGAGGGAAAGCATTCCAAGAATGGTGGGCAGCCAGATAAAATGCTGGACTTGAGAGCTGAGCCGTTGTAGATTAACAGCAAGATGTGCATGACTCTTCTGTAACTTCTGGAAAATAAGAAAAAAAAAAGAACTCTCTTGGGAAAGACTTAGCACTCTCTCTATCCTCAAGTGATCATGAGCAGCAAGACTGAAGGTAGTGTTGAGCAACTAAGGCATATGTCCTCTGGGAGTTTGGAAGCAGTTTCTAAGTTCATTAGTAAAACAAAATGGCCAATTAGCACCCACTCCTCCCAAGTGAACATAAACAAAAATACAGATGCAATCATTTAGTTCCTCAACAAGGATTCGTTGAAGACTGGGTTCAAAGCCTGCCTTCAACATGTGCTAGCTATGGTACTCCAGGAAACTTATTCCACTTCTATTTGCTTCCAGAAATTCACTAAGACCTGTATACTAATTCATAGATGGGTTATGGTCTGCATTGCCGGAGGCATCCATACTATAACAATGATTAAATCACAATTATTTCATCTACACACTTATCATTCCATAGGTAGATATGGGTAGTTATAGACACTGACATAGATACAGGTATTTATAGATATCTATCTATAAATAGATAAAGATAAATATCTAAGTTTATTTCATATTCATAACTTCAATGGTGTGGGTACATCTCTAAGAAGCACAATCTCTCCATAATTTCATACTCTTCATGAGTTGACAAAGCTGGAAAAAAAAATCATCCATTGTTAGCCAACATTATGGTTAATAACAGCACTTAACTAGGTCACTCCTCGGATGAGAGTCCATTGTTATGTCCATGCTCCTTAAAACCTTTCCAGACAGATAGGAACCACCATGCCAGCACTTATGTTCTATTGGCATAGTCTTCAAGTGCTCAGGAGAGAGGGACTTATGTGAAAAAAAAAATTTGCTTTTGGATTTTTAGCCATTTTATGTTATGGAAACTTCTGGCAAGCTGGTGAAACCTATGGATCCAGTCTCAGAATAATGTTTTCAAATGTTTAGAGTATAATGTGCCGTAGTACAAAGGAAATTAATAATAACGAAGTAGTTATCAAAATATATTTTAATGCCATGGAATTCTATCCACAAGTAATACATTAGACTGTGCCAAGAAGAGAAGACAGTTTGAGAGCAATGAGAAGAGTTTTATTCAGTACAGACTGGGCCTCTGAGAACTATTTCTGTTCTTACAATCATGGATTATGTGATTCTCGGTGCCTTGGGAGGAAGGGGACATAGAGTAGTTGGATCATCTTTTCATGCAGCACTCATAATTAAACGTGTTTAGCAGAGATCACGAGTTCTAAGAAACTAGGTGCTTCTATGAGCAATGGGACTAGGAAAGAACAGAGGTCACCTAATGGGTATTGTTCCATTAAGCCTTACCCTGAAAACAAGCACCAAGCATGCTTCTTGCTCCTCCCTAGTGATCCTGAGGTGACATCAGTTTTATTTGATGAAGACTAATTTCTCAATCATATTGAAAGGCCAGCTGCATCTTCCAGTTCAGTCTAAGAAGACTTGACTACATTAAAAAAAAAAAAACGAAACTGACTGTGAGTACAAAGTACTTGAATTCTCTTGAGGGTGAGGTGGCATATGAAATTTTTTACCATTTGCAGACATGTACGAACTTAAATGAAGTGATGGAAAAGGTCACCTTTTTGCAAGAAAATTGGAACAACTGGGGACTCAGGGGGAAAAAAAAAACAAATAGGTATGCTTTTGAATCCCAAGACTTTGCAAGCTCTGTGTTCATAACTGCACAGCAAGATACAAGGTCCAACATTAACATTTCTGAAGGCATCAAGATATGGCCAAATGAAAACAGAAATGATACGATATAAATAAAAATGGAAAATGAGATTGAAAGTGAAATGTTTAGCACCTGGACTTGTTTTGTGTTGAAGGGCAAATAGGAAAGATTACCCTTTTTTTCCTATCTCAAGTCAAACAATATTACAACTGCTATAATTTAGATCCTATAATGGGGGAGTTGGCCAAAAACCTGTAACCATTTATACTTTACCCTCTGGTAAGAATCTAGATATAACTTGGTTTTGAAGAAGCTATTTAATTTTGAGAATAAATGAAAGATCAGGCAAGCAGAAAGCAGGCTCAGATTTTAATTTTCTTCACAAAGCAAGGAAAATGTATAGGATTTTTAGAGTTGGAATAAATCACCTTATCCAAAATAGAATCTACCACCTTAAACCATCCATTAACACTCTTCTGACTCTCCCTATTGTTGTCAAGGACACCATTTTTCCAGTCACCTAGATTTGAAAACTCAGGTTCATCTTCAGTTCCTCACCTTCCCCCATCCTCCATCCCTCATATATAAATAATTGCCAAGTCTTGTTTTTGGTTTGTTTTATCAACAAAACATCTTGTATTTTGTCACATTCTCTCTAACTTGGCCACCACCTCTTGGTTTCTACCTCTTGCTTTGACTACTGTTAAATTTCATAATTGGCCTCTCTGCCATAGGTGGTTCTCCTCTCTGATCAGTTCCCTATAAGTTCCCAAAGTAATTTTCTTAAACATTGGGCATAGATCTGACCATGTCATTTCACTTCTCAATAAACTCTGGTGGCTCCCTATTACCTCTAGAAACAAATGAAAACTCATCTCTTGGGTATTTAAAGCCCTATATAGTCTAACTTCAATATACCATTCAATATACCATACAATTGAACCATTCTATCATTTTATTATTTTTTAATTGTGTCCAACCCTTCATGACTCCTTTTAGGATTCTCATCACAAGGATACTGAAATGATTTGCCATTTCCTTCTCCAGATCATTTTACAGATGAAGGAACTAAGGCAAAATGAGTTAAGTGACTTGCCCAGGGTCACACAGCTAGTAGTCTGAGGCTAGATTTGAACTCAGGAAGATGAGTCTTCCTGACTCTAGGCCTGGCACTATATTCATTGCGCCATCCAGGTACTCCCATACCTTGACTCTGGTTCTTTCAAACTAGCCTTATTGTTTCTCTCACAGAACTCTATCTCTTCTTTGTGCCCTCACCTCCACCTTTTAGAATCTCTGATCTTTTTCAAAGCTTAATTCAAGTATTCTTGAAGGTTCTACAAGAGCCCTTAATGGGTCACAAAATGGTAATTATTTATTTATTTAATGTATTCTTGACTATACACAAGTCATCCTACCTGACATAATGCAAACTCTTCGAAGGAAAGATGAGTTTTCTTTTTTGTCTCAGTATCTAAGTGCCCAGAATAGTGCTTGGCACATAGTATGTGGCTAATACTTATTGAATTTCAATTTACTGATTTAGTCCAACTCTAAATATTTATTGAATTTTTTACAAAGGAATAAACAGAGAACCAAAGAGTTTCACTGCTTTATCTGAGGTTGAGCAAGTTCTTCTAGGGCCTGACATCTCCAAATCCAGATCCAGTTCTCTATCCAGTACATCACAATGACTCTCATAGAAGAAAGTTATCAGTGCTGTTACAGTTAATGGAAAATATATGAGCTCCCAAATTGACAAATCTATTTCTGAATTAAAATCACCTTCTAAATTACTTTTTGGATCATTTCCCCAAAACTATGAATTTCAAATAATTTCAATTTCTTTAATTAATTTATAAGTTTTTAATAAATAATTATGTGCCTGGCATTGTCCTTGATGCAGGGATTACGAAGACATAAACAGAACATCCTCTCTTATTCACGAACTCACATTCAATTGTGGGAAGAAACATGGGCATGTAATTATACCTAAATACACACACACATACACACACACACACACACAAAATAAATACAAGATATTAGGCACTAGAGGCTGGGCAGGGTTTGGTGGAGGTGGTTAGCAAGGAGATATGGAAAAGTTTCATGTCTAACTATTGAGAAGAGCTTTGAAGGAAACTAAATTCAAAGAAGTATCACATAATTTATTTTTTGCATTTTATGTAAGATAAATATGTGTATGTATATATGTGTGTGTGCACACACCCACGTGTGTATATATATATATATATATATATATATATATAATATTTTTTTCTATACTCTTTCTGAACTAGGCCATCTAAGTATAACCACATCTACCCCAAGAAGAATACTTATACAAGCAGAGGTAGGCAACCCTAAGTCAGCTATTTCCTAAATCTATTGTTTTCTTTGTCTCAGAACAGCCCCAGTATTTCTCAAAGCTACACTTCATCTGCCCTATATATTGTTACCCTGAGGAGCCCATTTACTCATTGTTTTCCTTCTACTTAAAAATAGCTGTTCTCCCAATTTTATGATTGCAACCCTTTTCATTCAGTAAATAGTGCTTCACTAATTCATTAATTGCATGTAATTGTATGAATTCCACTGTCTTAATATCTACAGGGCATTCTATTCATAATAAACATATATGCAGAGTTCAATATTTGAAAAATGTGTTCTGTTATCACATCTGAGCCTCGGAACAACCATGAAAGGATTACATTCCCCATTCGATGGATGAGGGAACTGAGGCCCAGAGAATTTAAGAGGCTTGTTCATATTCACGGAGCTAGAAAAGTGTTCTGACTAAAAGACTAGGACTGTATTTACACCATTTTCTTTCTCCAAAACAAAACAAATAACCGAGACAACAACAAAACTCAAATTGTTTCCATCCTTTTTTGCTGCTGCTTTATTTGTGATCTAACTATAAAGGACAAGCTGCTCAGGTACCAGACCCTGTGGGCTAGAGAGATATCAAACAAATATGAAAAAAATCTCCATCTTCAAGGACCTTACATGGTATTGGGAAAAAATAAGGACTATAGAGAGAAGTAAATATGAAACACACACATAAAACATGTGTCTCTGTATGTATATGTACATATGCATATATATATATATATATACACACACACACAGGCATGTATACACATATTACACATTATTTGGAGATTTGAGGTACTAGCAAACGTGTGAATTAAGCAAAGTCTTTTGTAATACAATGGCAAATGGGTTAAGTTTTGAATGTAACTAACATTATTATTGCCATTAACATCTGTATGATGCTTACTGTTCCTCAGGCACCGTGCTAAGTACTTTATAACCATGATGTCCTTTGATCTTCACAACAGCCCTAGGAGGTAGAGGCTATTATTGTTTGCATTTTACAGATGAAGAATGAGGCAAATGTCTCAGACTAGATTTTAATTCAGGACTTTCTGACTCCAGGTGCTCTATCCATGCTCCACCTTGCCCTAAGAGGTAGAGGAAAGGAGGGAAATATTCCAGGCTTGAGGGCTTCTACAAAGGTTATCTGAGTAAGGGAAATGATGTCTTGCATAAAGATAATGCAGCATGCCATCTTGAATATAGAGTAGGGATGGGTAACCTACAGTCTTGAGATCACATGTGGTCATCTAGGTCATCAAGTGCAGCCCTTATTCAGTCAAAGGGCTTCACTTGAGGACCTAGATGGCCACATGTGTCCTTGAAGCCATAGGCTCCCCACTCTGGTAGAGAGTATGAGGAGAAGTTAGAGGAAGTCAGTCTGGAAAGTTCAGATGAAACCAGAGTGTGGAGGATTTTAGATGTCAAACATATGCTACTGTAGAGGCATAGTTTGCACTGAAGCTTCCTGAGCACAGAAGTGTTGTAGTCAGACATGTGCTTGACAGGTGGGTGGAAGATGGATTAGAAAGGGAAGACACAAAGCAGAGAGACCAATTAGAAGGTCATAGGATGAATATGATGACTTAAATCATTATTGAAAGATCAAAATATGTGGTTGTCTGTATTTTATTTTTACTACTGGCACATTAATAAAATAATTTTAAGCACATCAAACATCTTTTGGTAAGAGAAGTATGCTACTTTAATACCATTGCCATAGAACTCAATTGTAATGCTATAAAGATACATCAGACTTATCTTCTTTAGTTTCTATTTTTTAACTAGAAAAAAATAATTCCTGGTCATGTTCCATACAAGCAGCTGGAATTCTTTACAAGGCTTTACAGTTTATTTCTGATCACCTGAAAATCGGAATATGATTTTTCAGACACTGACTCTAGATGTCCCTAAAGAGTCCTGCCTGACAGTCTCCCAGATATATACATTTCAGGTTCATAAGTATTTTCCCCTCCCCCAACTTGGAACCAAACCAAAGGTGTTTTGGCCAAGGAACTAGAGCTCAGATGGGAAAGGTTATTGCTTCACTTAATCATTTGTGCCCACAAGTTCTTTTGAAATCCTTTGTTTACCACTAGGATTTGGCCTCTCCAACAATTCCCCAGTTCCTACATAGGCTCTTGTTATTTTTTTAATTCAAAGTAAGTAAAAAAGAGCTATTAAAATCCTAATTTAGAATTCTCATGAACCTATGTTTTTTTCTTCCACTGACATTCTCTTTGTTCAGAATTCCCACTTCCCACCCCTTTCTGTTATACTTTGTATAAATACAACTACATTTCTAGAAATATTTTAGGATTTCAATCCTATTATTTCATTTCTGTTTCCAAATTTTATACTGGTTTTCATTTTAAACCCTGATAAATTCTCTTCCTGAACATGATTTCCACATAGGTTAAAGGAAATGACAAGATGTTACTTCCCAAAATCTTTGTCAGATGAGAATACATTTCATTTGAGTCAATCATTCAAGGGAATTAGGAGTTAACTAGGTGTGAACAAAGTCTGGACTTTTCAGTTCAATGGAGATATATACAATAGAAATTTTGTTCAGATTGCTTGAAACACTCAACCATGCCCTATGGGTATTTTATAAAATCAATAAGCTACCTTGGAATTGTGTATTCAAGTATCCAAGATCTTGAGAAGGAATAATATGGGGTAGGCAGATGAAGAAACCACTTAGATCTTGGCTTTCTCTCCTTTTCCACACTCCCTTCCACTTTTTCTGGAAGAGGATCTCATGAGCTTTAAAGGGTCCAGAGAATTTTTGAGTTACTATCTACCTATCAGCATTCTAGCAGCATCCCCGGAACAGCTGACAACAGTGTTTGCATCAGCATATAAGGAGAGATTGGACAAAATTAGTAAAGGAAGATTTAAGGTTCTACAGAAGGTCCCACCAAAGAGGAAATGATTAAAAGAAGAAGAAAAAAGTATATCACAAATCTTCTGGACTCCAGCAAAAAGATTTCTAGGAACTGTGAGGTATCTACCTTTGCTATATGTGCTCTCAGATTAGGAATACTATCTTTGACTCTGTATATACTGGTAGGGAAGTATGCCACTGACTTCTAGAGGGATGTCTGGTACAAACCACAGCATTTATGTAATAATCATTTCCAAAAATAATTAAGTCTGGCTAATTGATAAAACTGAACAGTACCAGATGTGTGTATATGTGTGTGCGTGTGTGTGTGTGTGTGAGAGAGAGAGAGAGAGAGAGAAAGAGAAAGAGAGAGAGAGAGAGAGTGTGTGAGGGAGGGAGACAGACAGACTTATGGACCTTGTGACCTTAAAATTTCCTATGAATTCTGAGAGGAAGTAAAGCGACCTAACTCTGGGGACTGTCAAGTAAGCTTTTGTAATGGTAATTTTGAGAGTTCTTCCCCACCCATTAATGGGCCTGCCCATTAAGGAAAGTTTGATTCGGGGAGATTTGTTTTGTAGGCAGGTCCATACCTTTTGTTAATTTCTAATGCACTGGTTCTCAAGGGTTGTGATGCCATCTGGCTCTGAAAAGTATATAAATACTCTGAGGTGAGATTTTTACTTTGGATCTTACACATTGGAAGTGTTTATTTGACCAGACAAGATTCTGGGCAGCTACTAAGGAGCCTGCCCCTCCCACTTTGAAAACCCAGATGTTGGTGTTTCTCTCTCCGGTAACTATATGTTTGGTCAGACAGTTGGATCTGCCTGTTGATCTGTGATGCATGTATTGCTTATAGTCAGACAGTTGGAAACCCTGCCTATTGGTCTTTATTTCTCAGTTTGTATTTTCTCTGAAGTTCAGGGTGCTGACTTTTCCCCCTGAACTAAGTGAATGATATATATGCTTGATTAAAGTTATTGTTGACCCCTCAAAAGTTACCTTTTCTTTTAGAGAAACAGATCTAAGAACCTGTACTGCTAGCAGGCCCTCCTGTGTATGCTGGAGTCCTTGCTGTTACAGTATTGGAAGACTCAATCCAGAGAATGTATTACACATGCATTGGCCAACTCCTTCTGATTCCTTGTGTTTCGGTCATACAGACTTGTTAAGAATATTCTCAGAATACTGTTAGAATTGCCATTACTAATATCCTTTTATCTTTTCTAAAGTTTTACTCCCAAGGAGGCCATTGAATTAGTATACAAGAGTGCTGCCAATAATCAGACTATGAACACCAAATATTGAAAACTGAAGACATTTTGCTCTCAAATGTCTTCTTTCTTCAATATCTTACTTTGTAGCAAAGGCTAACGTTAGAAAGGAAGAAAGAAAGAAAATAGGCATATGATTCCAAACGTAACTTTAAAGAACAACTGAATTTTGATACAGTTTCTAAAAAAAGATATGCCATATATACCTTTATGCACTGAAGGAGTGCAAAAGTTTCAATGTTAAACATGTAAGGAATGTCCGAAGCAGCTAGGTGACTCACTAAATAGAGTTCTAGGCCTGGAGTCAGGAAGACCCGTGTTCAAATGTGGTCCTCAGATACCAACTAGTTTAGTGATTGTGGACAAGTCACTTGACCTTTGTCTGCCTTAATCCATGACAGAATGATATGGCAACTCACTCCAGTATCATTGCCAAGAAAAACCCCATGGATAGCATGGTTCATAGGGTCATGAAGAGTTAGACACAAAGGAACGACTAAACAACGAAGGAATTTTTAAAATAAATTTTACATCATTATCCTGAAATACTCTTAAAATAATTAAGGTACCTGAATTAGGAGTTTTCTTATATGTAAAGTGGTTTTTTAATACAGTTATCCTTTGATCAAAATTTTCAGTATTTAAGATTTTGGCTATAAAAAAACCATTGTTTTTCCATAGTGGTCATGGGTTAAAATGTGCTAGATAGAGAGTAACCATATCAATACATTGTTACCAATTAGCATCTTGGCATAAACTAGTGGATCAGGTTAGGAAACTGGGGACAAGGTCATAAAAATGGAGGGAGATGGGGAGACTTGAGGCAGGAATATCTTAATGCTGTAGGAAAGCCAAGAATCTAGAATCAATAGAAAGCAAGTCATTCTTAAGAGAGGACAACAAAAGGAGAATTCCACTGAAGGAAGAGCTGGGAATTGGTCCCATAAGAGAATAATATGTGTGGCAGGGTCAAAAGTGAGAAATATATCCAGCAGTCACCTAATCAAATGGAACATACTTACACCTCAGGAAATGTAGAAGTGCCATACCAGTCAAGTGGTACTTTCTTCGCCAAATCAAAATTACCTCTGTTTTTTTTCAGGGCTACTTTTTCCTTTCCCTTCCTGAATAGTCCTTTCCTCTCACAGATTTTCAGTGTACAAGTAAGGAGAAAACAATCTCTCTTAGATGGGTGAACAAAAACTTAGAATGATAAGAGTTACCACATCCACACAGTTTTAAAGTTTTTTTTTAAGTGGTTTACATAGAGTATCTCATATGATCTTCTCAAGAATGCTGCGAGATAGGTCCTTAGGAAGAACAATAACCCCCTCCCCACAAATGAACACTTAAAAAAGTGGTGGGTCAAGGAGAAAAACAATAATGATAGAAAAGGCTAGAAAAGAATTTTAAAAAGAGAGATGGGTAGAGTTTATCCAAGAGTCTTCAATGCCAATTAAATTATATGTTGAGTACCAGGTATACATGACTTCTGGTGCTTCTTCTTTTGCTTTGATCTATTCTCAACCTCCCCTCCCCCCAACTATTTTCATTTTCCTCATTGTACTTTCATTATGTCATGGTAATATAAGGGGTTAATGGAGGAGAAACATTAGAAAAGGACTAAACAAGGAGAAGAATACAAAAGATAAATTTTGCATTTTCCTTCATTTTGTCTAATGCATTCCAGTATTTTCTCTCATTTAAACTTCTGGTACATGGACAATGCCACATTTGTTCAACCAATTTCCCCCTTTTCCCCTGGTTTTTATTCCTTCTAAATATGGTATGGAATGAAAAGTGGAAATTATTCAAACATCTGGATTCTGGCCCATAGCTATCTAGTGTTATATGGCAATCAATGGGAAAGATAATTAGAATTTAAATCTCCAACAATCCTTCTCATATTTAGCAATTCCCTACATTTAGACTGAAAGACTGATTTAAGCTTGTTTGTGAGGGAGGTAGAGAAAGGCGATTAATTCCTCAACAAGCACTTAAGTGCCTACTGTTCTATGTGCTAGACATTGGGGGATACAAAGGCAGTAATGAAACAGTGCATGACAAGATTTAAGAAACGATTTGGAGGTTATACATTTAGAATTTTATTTTGTTTCCAATTTTAGATTAGGGATTTTTGAGGGACCAGGCTATTACAGGTATTACACCTCAAAGGGTTGGATCTTTTTTTTCTCAAAATAAAGTCATACAGGGAAGATGACATGTAGTTTTCCATTGTTCCAGTGAAAGTCATGCTCCACTGCTATATCATGGAGTAGTCTCATGGGTTCTTGGAGCACAGGAGCACAAGCTCCCACAGATGCTACCAAACTGGGAAGGCTTACGGAGGTTAAGCCTGGCAAAGGATTGTGCCTTCCAGAATAACAGTTAAGTCTGGAAATATTTGTCACCAGGTTGACTTCAGGGTAATGGAAGTTTTGGCCCACTGCAAATCTTGATGATCACATGAGGTAATTATATAAATATTGTAATTATTGCCAAACTCTGCACTGGTGAAGAGAGTGCCCACATGAATGAAAAAAAGATGAATGGAAAATACAAGGAAAAGGTGTGGGACTGCTAAGAAAGTAAGAGCAGGGAGATTAAATATCAATCTGGAAGTTCTATCTGTTGACGCACCCAAGGGAACTGGAAGGTCAGATTTAAAGTGAGAGGAATTTTAAATGCAGTTTAACCAGGCTAAAAGGATGAGAACTTACCATCTCTTCTTTCATTTCCACCAAAACAAGCTGCCAACTGCACCTTTAAATTAACCCATATCTGCCCTAGAAAGCATAAAATTCATTCCACTTAGGAAAAGCCCTGCTGACAACATGATATTTTTCAGAGCAGAGAGATAAGTCATTTGGGGAAGGCATTATGTTGGAAAAAAAATTTTATTTTTTCCTTCTTTTGGCATGTGTACACACGTAATGAAGAAAATAAATAAATGTAATTCTCTTTGAGGGTAGGGATTCTCTCTTTATATTCCCTTTAGCACATAGCTTGGCATAAAGAAGGTTTTCATAAATGTGTTGGACAAATTAGTAGGAAGAGCTTTAAAATCACAATAAACGCAGTCAGCGTAAGGAAATAAACTAGGTCAAATTCCACTTGCAGACAGCACAAAAAACAGCATTTTTAAAGTGTACATAAACTACATAATGCCCATCATGAGGTGAGCTACCATTTATTTTCAAGTAATAACTATTACAACTGAGCTATGTAGTTTTCATTTTCAGAACTTTGAGTTTCTTTGCACTGGGGAATTAATAATGAGAAATGGAAACTTTTACATTTAGGGTCACTGGTTCAAATTTGGCCCATGGATGAAATGATTAAAAGTCCTACCAACTGAGAGCTGGTTAGTGGCTCATGCAAAAATAGTTCAGGTTTCCAGTCTCACTCCACAGTAGAGTAAAAATCAGTAGCAACTGCAATTCTTGTCAGACATCACAACAAAGGGATGAAAGATCAACAAAACAGAATTTTCTTGTTTCCCCATAAATGGAAGAAAATCATGTTTGACCTAAACACTCTTCCATCAAGAAAAAAACAATCAGGGAAACGTTTCAGTCATTTTTGAAAATGATAGATTCACTTACAGCAAGAAGGGACACTATAGGTTATCTAGTCCAATATCCCTTCATTTTATAGATGAATCTTAGGTGCTCAGGGGTGAAATGTCTTGCCCAAGGTCACATAAATAGTAAATATCTGTCCTTTGATTTCAAATTCAGTGTTCTTTCCATTGTATCTTACTATTTTTATGTTGCAAAGATCTGACCTTATTTTGATAGCTACTAGTCAGACAGACATACTGACAGAGACAGACAGAGACAAAGATAGAGTTATCACTATATGAGAACATGTGGTTGTTCTGCTCTCTAAAATTACCCTATTCTTGTAGCATGTAGACTATAAGAATCTGCAGGACCACATAGCAATGGGGCATGGAACCACTAATGTGAGAGATAAACCTTAATCTTCATGGCATTTAAAACATGCCACATACTTTACCCAGGACAAAAACCAGCTCAAGGACACGATTCAGAGAAGCAAGCAGGAGAAATAAATATTTATAGAATTCCATGTGAAGGTTTATATAGGCCATGCCAGAATGTGACATTAAATAGCCTGGGCTGGGGGAATGTGATCATTCAGTGCAGAAAACTCATACGTTCAGCTCTTCCATGAAGACTAAGTTTTGACTGACCATCTACTCAATACTTAGTAGAATATAAGCTCCTCAAGGTCTGAGATAGTTGTCATTTTTGTATATAATAGGCATTTAGGATATAATAGGCATTTAATAAATGGCTTGAAATACACTGAATTGGAATACTGGATAGTTATAATAGAATTTAAAACATGGTCTCTGCCTTCAGATGTTTACAATCCAATGTGATCAGGGTGCTTGAACCTTCACATCTAAAGAAATGTTACCTAGCCTATGCTGTGTTCATTTAGTAGCTATAATTCTTTCTTAGAAGGCAAATCACATACTGTTTGCTCACAGTATATTGTAAGTAAGCTCCCTGGAAGCAAAGACCATTTTTTTGTTTGTTTGCTTTATATCCCTGGTGTCTGATGAATAGTAAATACTTAATCATCTTTGTTAAATTGAATTAAAATAGAATTATTACTCTCCAAAGATAATTAAGGGTATATCTTTAAATAGCAATCCCTATGATTATTTTCTTATTTCTAAAAAAGCTACATGCACATTCTTGTTTTAAAAATGAGAAGGAAACAGGCATTTGATAACAATAATTAACAGAAAACTACACCTTTACAATTACACATTTGACAGGTTTCAGAAAACACATTTTTGCCAATATTTTTGCTGACTCCAAAAAAAAGTATTTGATCTGATGAAGTAAAATACAGTCTGAAAAATCCTCCTCCAACAAGGTGCTTCCCATGCATACATAAAAGTCACATACAGTACCATGGTCAGTTCATCAATGGAGAAAAAACTTGGTCAACAATTTTCTGATTATCAATATCAAATGTGGCATAAGGGAGGCATATGCTTGTCAAAGGATGTTTGTCATTGTCATGGCCAACCTGATAGAGTCATATAGGTTGAACTGCAATTCAAGAACACCTTAGTTCTGTCTACTAATTAGAGAAATGCAAATTAAAACAGCTCTCAGGCCCCACCCTGTAAATTGGCTACTGTGACAGAAAAGGAAAATAATAAATGTTGAAGATGTGGGAATATTGGGACAATGAGGAAAAATTATGTCCCACACAGAGTCCAAATAGGATTAGTAACTAAGAATGAATGAGGTCTTCCAGATATTCTTGTTTGTGGATAGCAATGTACTGACTGAATCAAGCTCTAGGACACTCTACAGCCTCTTAAATGAGATTCACAACCACTCAAAAGAGTTTAGTCCAACAATCCATCAAGGAAAAAAAATAAGTGAATCAAAATTCCCCCTGTTTAGTTAATAATATTCAGTTGAATAGATAGCTGGTCAATCAATAGCTAGCTAGACCCATATATTTTATATCTATATATATATGTTTATATCTATATTCATATCTATATATGCATATATGTGTGCTTCTATATCCTAGACACTACGGAAGGATGGTGAGCTAGGCCTAGAACTAAACAGGAGGAAGACAAGTCTAGGTTACACAACTCTTTCAATAATTCCAAGGTTTTCCCTTAAACAGAATCCCATATCTTTATGGCATCAAAAATCTTCAAGAAAATATATGACTATGTATCATGGAATAAAACCAACCAAAATGGTGGATGACCTCAAAGAGCAATGGAGAGATAAATGGAGTCATGTATAGATTGTAGCATATCAATAATAAATCTCATGTAAGAAGTAGTGTTGAGCTGTGTTGTCCAACTCAGAGAGAAAAGGGGGCCAGTAAGCCATATATAAGTATCCCTCTGGGTTGCATATTGATTTAGTTTTAAATTTCAATATCTTTATTTTCTTGTATTTGCATTTAAGTTGTTAAATATTTCCCAACACATTTTAATCAGGTTCCACACTGCACTTGGGAGTGTTGCGAGGACTGCATGTTTTACAAATCTAGTATAAAGAGTATCGTGATGGAAACACAAAAAAGGGAGTGGATCAATCATATGGCAAAAAGGAGAGATGAAAAAACAAACATTGTGTGGTACTGGTACCTAGATGGCAGATTCAATTAATAAAAATTTATTAAGTATATACAAGATGGTAGGCACTGTGCTAAGTGTGATGTTTTTACCCTCCAGGATATTGCATTTTTATGGAAAGAATGTAATATTAAAAGAACTGGTGAAGTATTGTTTCACATCTATGTACATATGTATATAAATAGACACACATGTGTGTGAAATGATGACATTCTCTAATGTGAAATGGGGAGGGAGGGAGATAGTTTGGAACTTAAAGTGTAACAAAATGAATTAAATTAAATTAAAAAAATTAAAAAAAAACACTGAAAGAAGCTCCCAGTATGTTAAGTAGACATTATATGAAAGATTGATGGAAAGACAGATCCACAAATGGCAAAGAGGAGAAGGTATAGTTTATTGCGATCAGCTTGTGGGAGAGTATACCAACACTAATGAGATCAAAAGGCTTGTATTTAACCACAGCTCAGTGCCTTTCAGGCTCTGCATCTATATTCCTTTAGTAATTGTTTATAAGTCCACCTATTATTTAATTTTCATAGTTTATTTATGAGCAAGGTAAATGTAATTACATTTATCCTGCAGAGATGATAATTGGGATAAGTATGCCCAATTTTTTATATCCTTTTGCTCTCAACAGGAGAGATATTTGCAAGCGAAATGAAATCCAAAGATCAGTGATTTGTCAAAGATGAGACAGCACATTACTCAGGGGCTAGGATTTGATTTCATCATTTGTTGATGTCTATCAAATACTCAGATTAAACCAAGGAACACCAAATCAGAGAATTAAATATAAAGATCCTAAATTTTCAGTTAATTTTCCCTGACATATTATATTGAAAAAAAAAAAGTTTTGCCCATCAAGGCATTCAAGGCTGTTTTGAGAGTGAAATAGATTTGTCTGGATCATGACAATCTTGTAATGTTGGTTTTTAAAAGTAATCAGTACATTCTTTACCACGTCTATAATTGCTCTGGTTTTCCAGTTTAGAAAAAAAAATATTTTTCTGCATTTCCACAAATATCCCTGTGTCTGTACAGATGCAGTCTCAGTATTTTTATTTGAAAACTGAAACTGCCCTGCCAATATTTGTGTATAGATTAATTACAGCTTTTTTTTTCATTTTATTTGGGTGAGGGGACCTTTTATATCATTGGTATGGGAAATCTCTTAGCGTTGATATATACAACTGACTCAAAATCCACATTTCACATCCCAGCCAAGCAGCCATCTTCAGGACACCATAGCTTATCTGGCATAGGATCATCTGTCCTACTCTTGCACTCATGCTCTGCAACAATTATCATCAAGACAAAGAGTGCCAGTTAGTCAACTTAGCTTTGGGTCTCTGTCCTAAGTGGTGAGTGAAAACTCACTTCAATATGCAAGCTGTATCAAGCCCCAGAATATGTTTCATATCCTCCTATCCAGCCATCTACCATGTCACCAGAGTCTAACTGAGGGGGAGGGGCATCTCACCATGTGCCTCTCTACCTCTTTCACAGCATCCCACCTCTACTTTCCTCTAGAAACAACTATCAAATCTTCATTCCCTTTGGGACTAGAACACCAATTCATTCCCCAATTCCTATGACTAAGTCAGAACTTCTTTCCTTGGCTATCACTTCTGTTGATATGTAAACTCCTTGAGAATAAACGACAACTATACACATACACACACACACACACACAGATATTTTCAAAGCATCTACCACATAGGGTCTAGCACAATTAGGTGCTTAGAGTTTATTGATTGACTCATTGATTTGAAACTCCCTCTAAATAAGCATAACAGCAATTAATTTCTCAGTAGTTTAGTCTTTAGATTGCTTAAAACACTGACAGATTAAGCATAACTGGCTTCCCCATAGTCAAACACTAGTACATGTCAGAGGCAAGAATTTAACCCTGTTCTGACTCTTGTCTGGTTATCTACCATACCATGCTCCTTCTTTCTCTCAGTGTGCATGAATGTACATATATAATCATATATGCAGTTTTACAGAACCATAGATCTAGATTTGAAAATTTGTTGATAATGCTGAAGTTCAAAAAAGGCTAAGTGACTTATTCAAAGTCATATAGATTGAACCTTACTTCAGGAAGACTTGAATTCTGTTCTGAATCACTAGTGATTAGAGAAATACAAATTAAAACAACTCTACAATCCCACCTCACATCTGTAAATTGGCTAATGACAGTCAAGGACAGAAAGGGAAAATAAAAAATGTTGAAGATGTGGGAAAGTTGGGACACTAATGTACTGCTGGTGGAGCTGTGAACCAATCCAGCTATTCTGGAGAACAATTTGGAACTTTGATCAAAGGGCTATAAAATGTGCATACACTTTGACCAAACAAAACCATCTTTAGGTCTATATCTCAAAGACATCAAGGAAAAGGACTTACACATACAGAAATATAGCAGCTCTTTGGGTGGTGGCAAAGAATTGGAAATTGAGGGGATGCTCATCAACTGGGGAGTGAATGGCTGAACAAGTTGTAATATATGAATGTAATGGAATACTATTGTGCTATAAGAAATGATGAGCAGGTGGATTCAAGAAAAATCTGGGAAGATTTACATGGACTGATGCACAGTGAAATGAGCAGAACCAGGAGAAAATTGTGCAGAGTAGCAATAACATTGTGTAATGATCAACTGTGATCGACTTAGCTCTTCTCGGCAACATGATTCAAGACAATTCCAAAAGATGCAATGAAAAATTTTGTCCATATTCATAGAAAGAACTGATGAAGTCTGAATCCAGATTGAAGCATACATATTTTCATTTTATTTGATGTGTGTTTTTTCCTTTTGTTCTTTTCTTCTTTCACAACATGACTAATATGGAAATATATTTTATATGATTGCACATATACAACCTATATCAAAAATTGCTTTTTGGAGAGGGAGAAAATTTGGAATTCAAAATTTTATAAAAAATGAATACTTAAAATTGTCTTTACATGTAATTGGAAAAAATAAAATACTATTAAAGAAGAAAAAAATAACCCTGAATTCAAATCTGCCCTTAGACACACTGTGAGCCTTGGTCAGCCTCAGTTTGTCATAGGGTTGTTGTGAAGATAAGATTTGTAAAGTATTTTCAAACTTTATAACACTATGTGAGTGTTATTATTATTGGTTTTGATGATGGGATTATTATTATAATTACATAGCAGAGTTGGGATTTAAACCAGGTTCTTTGACTCTGGATTAAATGCTTTCTCCACTGTACTATGTTCTTTCCTATACATGACTAGATCTCCTATTCTGAATTCTTTTCGTTAGGATACCAGTTACATAAAAATGTTATATGTTTCACAAGATTTTATTTTTAAAATAAGGAAATAGACAGGAAATCAATTCACATATTAACAACTGAGGAAATAAGAGTATAGTGTTATATTTTCAAAATAGGGAATACTTTTAATAACTCAAGGATCTATGATTTCAACAATGCAGATACTTGCACAAACTGGTATATATCACAACGCCTGTGCAACTTGGTAGAAGATCTTTAAGAACTGATGTGGTTTAAAAAAAATCATTACTTCATAGCCACCCAGTAAGAAATTTCTCTAATTTTATCTAGGCTAGTCCTTGAAGATGCATTCCATCATTAGGTTCACAATGTCAGAGTTGGCCCTGTACTAACATAGCCTTCAAGAGCTTAGGATCATTAGAGAACAATGAAGCCTTGGATGAGAATATATTGAAGGGTTGATTGTCCCTTTATTTGTACAATCTTATCTATGTCATATGTAGATATTTCATATCTAGATGTCCACATATAGATATAAATCTAACTACATGTATATATAAATATACATATTTATACACACACATATATGTAATTTATTGCTACAAACTGTGAGATATTTTTAAAGTATAGTGGTCAGATCTTCTATTCTGGTTAAAATCTTTGCACTTGACCCAAAGAATCCAAGAGAGCCATAGCACAGCTTAAGCAAACAGCTGTTCCTCAGTTATATCCAAGTAATGCTCATGTGATTCCCTGAGAGATCAGCTTACCACCATAATCCTTATCACCACATGAAAGCACATGTGCCAGGGGTATGAACTCTGTTTGCTACAGCTGAGGAAATGCGTGAAAATTTCTCATACAATTAATAAACTATGAGAAATCATATATTCACATAAACAAACCATAGCAAAAATCTTTTTCCTGGACTTGTGTTTCACTGCATGTGTTTGTGACTTTGGGGAATGTTACCAAATCTCTATTGCAATTGCCATTTGTAAAACGAGAACCTGGAGTATCAGAGATAGCAGAAGATTTGACAAGTGCAGAATCATCACAGAATGTCAAGAGGAGCAAGGGATCTCAATGGCCTTCTCTTCTAGCTCCTATCTGAGCATCCCAAATGAGTAGTCATCTAATTTTTACTATCGTTGCTTTCTGGAGCCAAAAAAAAAAAAAAATCTCCCTTCTTCATATAACAATTCCTCAAATACTTGAGAATACTATTTATTCCTCTCCTATTGCTTGTCCAGGGCCTAGTTTCAACTAATCTTCACGGGGCATGACCTTGTGGTCCTTCATTATCCTAGCTGCCATCTTCTAGATATCCTCCAGATTTATCAAGGTACTTCCTAAAATTCCACTTAGAACTGAACATAAGACTATGAAGGTGGCTTGAACAAAACAGAAAAGGAGATAAATCACCTAACTATTCTTGGATTTCATTCCTCTCTTAATCCATCATAAAATTGAATGCTTCTAGCTTCCAGACAATATTGCTGACATATATTGAATTTTCTATTCTTCTGGATCATATTTCCCACATGAAATTATAATCCAGGGGTTCTTACTTTTCCTTTCCCTGAACTCTAATAAAGCTACTCTCCTAAAACCTAGGCATGTTAGACAATGACTGACTTTTCTCTGCTTCTCTTTCATGGATTCTAAGAGAGAGTGATCACCTCTCCAGTGTTTCCATATTTTCACTTAGCAAAAAGCCCACACCACCACTTGCCTAACCTATCCCAATAGTCTTCCAATTAGAGGTTTCTTCCTCACATCAACCTATCCTACACGTAGGTGATAAAGTGATTTTCCTAAAAGCTATGTCACTCCCATCAACCAACTCCAGTGATTACCACTGAGATCAGTCCACCAGTAAAAAGTACTTATTACATGGCAGGCACTGGGCTAAATGGAGAAAATAAGAAAGTCAATTTCACTGTTTGGCATTCTTGGCTCTTCAAAATCTGACCCTTTTCTATATCTCCAATAGCTTAACACATTACTTCCCTTAACAGTCTCAGTGGTGAAGCCATATTGCTTTTTCTCACTCATGGCATTCCACTTCCCATCTCCTTGCCTTTGCACCCCAAACCTGAACTGTTCTTCCTCCTAATTGCTCCTACCCCCTTGAGAATATGAGGTCACTTTTAAGAGTCAGCTCAGACACCAACTCCTGTACCACTCCTTTCTTCTTCTCCCTAGTTATTAGTAGTTTTCCTCTAAAAGTACATTTCCTCAACAATTCTCATTTCTGTACAAATGTATCCTTTATATGTTGTCTCTCCCATTAGAACGTAAGCTCCTTAAGGACAAAAACTCTTTTAGAGCCCCACAACTTAGCAAAATACATGAACCCATGGGTAAATGCTTAATAAGTGCTTTCTTACTTATTATTACCAATGATCAGATCTAGAATACAAGTTTCTCTCATTGATTCTCTTACCTTTAGAAGACTGAAATTATCATTAAAACACATGAAGGATTTATTACTTCTTTACTTATTTCAAAGAGGAGGGGAGAGAGAAGGAAGGAGAAGAGGAAGAGGAGACATGCAAATGTCCAAATAATTCAAATTGCCTTCATTACTATATCACCTCTCTGTTTTCTGAATATTTTTTTATCTCCTCTTTTTGGGCAGGTGAAAGTATGGTATTATTTCTGTTTCAGTCTCCATGATTTTTCATTCAACAGCTCTCCACCATGTTTCCCCATCAAGTTCCTGGATAGTCTACATGAAGATGTCTTCTTAGTATAAGAAACTACTCTTCTACCATTAGTGTACCTATTCTGTTTTTTCCAAACAAAGGTAGACTCCTATAGAGGCATATTCAAGTGCTCAGTTATCAACCAATCAAGTTTCATTCTTACCTGTCAGATCAAATTTACTTCAGAGAGTTAGGATTCTCAGTTCAATTTCCTTGTTAGCCCTACTTTATTTATTTATAGACACAGAAGATCATACTCTTGGCTACTTTCTCAAACTTTGTTTTCTGTGAATTTCTAGGCTTTTCTACCATACTTACTGTTTCTACATTTTAGCTTCTCTCCACGGACAACAATCTTACTGCCTCTCTACACGTATATTTCTTCTCTTTCCTTGTCTATATAAAAATTATCAGAAAAATGAGGATTTTAAGAACCATGTTTATTATAGTGAATACACAACTGCTTTTCATTTTAGTAAGCACTGGATAGAACTCAGGTTGAAAAAGCTTTGTGTTAAAGAGAGAAATATTTTGTCATGGAATTCTTAAATGGATTAATTATTTTTGCCCTGCTCCATGGCCATAGGCTACAACCTTAATCCAACCTGAGTTATTTCCTCAGTGAATGCTCACTGTCATAAAGGAAACTGGTCAAATTATTAACAAAAATTCATCATCTGAGAAGGAAAACCAACTCAAAAAATAAATTCATTAGCAGCTGCCTTAGTAACATTAAGCATTTGAGACAACACATTTGTGGATCTTGCTGGCATATTCTTGCTTTCTATAATTGCAACAGTCAAAAAATTATTAATTTCTATTATAATCAAGAAATCAATTCCTTTTGTGTGTACATTAAAAACAAAGAAACAGGAAGAGAGAGATTAATGATTGCAATGCCACATAGAAGAAAAGGAATTGAAAAGTAATGATTCTGGCCCTAGCATTTTCATGGGCTTTGATGATGACAACTCTATTGAAGTGAAGGTGATGAGCCCTGGCCAGGTCTGTGATGCAATTTTTAAAACCCAGAAGGCTCTGGACAAGATAGATGCTGCTCAGGAATAACAGTAGACTACACTGAATTTAACAAGTGTTAGAATTTACTGTGTATGATTTTACATAGTTTTCTAACACTAGTGTATTATGAAGAAACAAATTGAGTAAGATAAGAAATTACTTTAATAAGACAAGAACTATTTATCCTAAAAATCTATAATTTTAGCTATCAGCCATATCCACGTAGCAGGCACTCATTACATTCTTTTTTACACATTAATTCATTCAAATCAACAAGCACGTACTAAGTGATTGCTATGTGCCAGGCACTGCGTTTAGTGCTGGAGACACAAAGAATGGTAAAAACAGTAGCAGCTTTAAAAAAGCTCACAGTCTAATAATAGGAGACAAAATATAAACAATTATGTAGAAACAAAATATACCTAGGATAAATTAGTTTCAAATAAGCTCAGAAGGCATTTTCATTCATTCATTCGTTACTTTCTTTGGGTGTGGGAATATATGTTGTTCTCATTACCCCCATTATGAGGCATCTGATTTTTTAAAAATGATCTTGGCTCAAAGCACTTCAAATATTTCTTTTTCATTTTTTTTTTTTTTGCTGCTTGCCCACTCTTATCTTACATCTGATTCATTGGCTCTGTTGTGTTTTTACTACTTGCTCCTACTCCTTGCCCACCAATTTAATTCTGTTTGGCTTGGCATTCAAAAAGAATTGAGATATATTACTAGGCCTTAGAAAAATTCTGGCTCTTTAGAACCCAGGAGGGTATGGAGAGTGCTCAGGCAGGATCCACTGGAGCCAACTGACTGGAGCTGGCTATATTTAGGAGCTGCCTTACACCCGTCAAGAGAGACAGACAACAGCAGCAAAGGAGGTTCTTGTCACCTAGCAAGCACACACCAGCAAACAATGCTTGCAATTTCTGTTGTCAGAACTCCAAAAATAAAGCCACAGGAGCGAGAGGGAGAGCAGGATGGATTCTTGCCATTTGTATCTTCCTATTATTGTCTGATACAGAACAGGTGATCCCAATGGAGATTCCAGAAGGAGCCCTTCAACTTTCTATAACCCTAGCTTTCCAATAAAAAAAAAAGATATTTGTTCCATCAACAATCCTTTAGGCTGTCCCGAATTTAGAACTCTTTGGTAACTATTCTTTACTCACGTAAAGTTTTCCTGGCTTAGGGGACTAAAAGCTAGACTATGTGGTTTGGTAGTTATCTTATTATTAAAATTTCCTCTTTCACACAGGCTAATCTGAAAAATGGGGTCATCATGAGTATTTCATAAAGCACCTCCTTTTTTCTTGTTGAAATTCCCTTTGGACTTTAGATTCATTTCTAATACCAAGAATTGATGGATTACTTTTTTGATTCCATAACACAAAGGATGACCTAAAGGAGAAAAATATGGAGTCATTGTTCTGGGATAAGAGAGATTACTCATTAATTTATCCAAGACAGAGAGAAGTCTGTCTATTCTTTTCCTTGAAACCTATAGAGAAAAAAAAAATAACCTACAATTTCCTGATAAAATGTGCCAGTGTCTACCTAAATGATTACCACATTCACAACTAGGAATTCCAGCATTCAGGGCAAGTACCACAAACTGAATCATAAAGCTGCATAGTCAAGAGGGATTAGTCAGTCAAAAAGTGTTTTATTAAGTGTTTATTATGGGCTAGACTTATCATAAGGAGCAGAGAGAAATACAAAAAGAGGTAAAAGAAACAAAAAGCAAGGTCCTCACCTCAAGGCGTCTATATTCCAATGAAGGAGGCAATATGCAAATATGGAGGGAGAGAAGTGGTCATTGTCTTATTATAACTAATTGCTTTTGCTTAAGGAATGCAAGTACTGGATTAAAGACCTGGTTGTTCCTTTCCAGTTAGCCTTCTGATGACTGAAAAATTCTTCCTACATTCATTTAAGGTTCTCTATTGCTTATAGAATTAAAGCAACTAAACTCTTTTTAGTTGTAATTTTTTTTATAAACCAATAATGTTTGTTGCAATATACAACTGATGGTACGAAAGAACAAAATTTTTTAAAAAATAATGCATTTATGCCCATAGTATTTGAATCTAAGAGTCAGGAACCACAAAATTATTTTCAGAATGAAAACAATGTATTTCTGATTTCTTGCCTCATTCTATTTCCCCCCCAAGGCAAGAACTGATGATAGGTAAAGATAGAGGACCTAGTGGAATAAAAAACTAAAAAACATTCTGAATAATTTTTCTTTATAATGAGCTTGTTGTTTTTCAGTTGTGTCTGATTCTTTGTGACCCTGATTTGGGGTTTTCTTGGAAAAGACAATGGAGTAATTTACCATTTCCTTCTCCAGCACATTTTATACATGAGGCAACTGAGGCAAACAGGGTTAAATGACTTGTCCAGGGTCACACAGCTATTAAGTGTATGCAACCAGATTTGAACTCAGAAAGATGATTCTTCCTAACTCTAGATCCAGCACTCTATCCATTTTGCCACCCAAGTGCCCATGTAATAAGCTTACGTTTACTAAATTCTTGTGAATTCCTCAAGTATTCATGGGGGAAAGATGTTTACTTGTAATGAATAGTTTATATAATAATCACAGAGTTGGGAAGGATTTCAAGAAGTTAAGTCCCCTTGTTCCAATTCTCCTCCTACAACCTATAGCACATTAGTCATACCTGTTTTATGTAGAAACTCATATTGTTCACTCGGCAATTTAGAGTTACCAACCACTTGAAATTCACTAAACATGGTGTGAGAAATGAAAGGAAAATTAATCCAAGACTTCAGAGTAACCTTTGATTGAAAATACTTATTTCACTAATCTTCATTGAAAATATCCAAATTTTAGTCTTCGTTTTCCTTGATGTTTGAGGCTATATTAACAAATGCTAGCACACTTACTTAAAAATAGCTCCTCCAATTTGATGGTCATTGGAGATGTATGCCAGGCAATTTATTGCACCATAACAATACTTTGTATACTTAAAATCATCATTATCTTTTTTGGTCCTTTTCCTAGGCAAGGTCTCTTTCCAAGTAGAGTGAATACTACAAATCACCTAAATGAATCTCAAAGCACATAAATACATAATTATTAACAAAAACAGACATGACAGCCCAAATTGTTCCAAGGAAAAGAGAAAAATGATTGGCTCTAGACCTCACCAGAACACTAGCTATTTGCTAATATTAAAGTATTAAGTGTGCTAAATTCATAAATCTAATTGTAATCAATCTTTTCTTTTTCCTTACAGAATTAAAGACCAGCTGTAAACATTTGATATTTAAAATAATGTCCTTCATAAATATTAAGCCATTTTCATAATAAAAAAGGAAGCAAGTTCACAAAAGAGAAGCCATTGTGATTGTCAAGTTTTATTAACAGTTTTATTTGATAGTTCCTAATAGCAAATTTCAAATCAGCTTCTTCCTCATTTGCACATTTGTTGAGGGTTCATTTCAGTATTGACCCTAAATGTATTTCTTTTCAATTTCTTAAGTTTTTCTGTTCTATTATCTACCATTTACCCAAAAGAAAATGTGTTATCAGCAAATATATTTCTACTCATGCCCTGATTTCAAGGCAGTGGGAGTGAGGGGGAAGGTTTCTCTGCATTTTCTGGCCTGGCTTAGACCTCTGAAGAGGTGTTCCTATTTTAGCATGGCTGCACACACATTGTCCTTATTAAGAACAATTCCCTAAGGAGCTCTGTGACAGTGGTTCACATTTGTGTCTGGTCTCAGGTCACATTCTCTTGTAATGAAGTAAGATGTAGTATGTCCTATTTATGCATGCTTTATAAAAAAAAATAGTGTTGAACATGTTGATATGTCACCGTTCTTTCCCAAATAATGTCTATTGAAAAAGCATCCACTGCTGCCAAACAATTCACTAAACTACATTCAGGATGGAAAAAAAAAATAAAAAGCTTATACAGCTCTGAAGCACACTCCTACCAGTCCATCTTAAATGTCATCAACTCTGGTTAGGGGTGTTGTTCTGCCACGTCAAATCAGTTCTCATGGAGCATAATGAGACGATCCATGGTACTTCTATTTATACAAAGCCACAGGGTTATACATAATGAACTCTGATGTGTCACATCTGACATACAAATAATTAGGCATTCCACAACCATGGTGTTTTTTGATTGTTTGGGAACTGCTTGCCATACAAATTGTGTTCACCATATATTAGAATTTGGTGTGATGGTGCATTGCTTGATTTCCACAGTAGACCCTATGCAACTCCTATACTGTATTAAATTGCCAGCAAGTCCTATGTAAATCCAAGAATGATATGAAATTACAAAGGTTAAGACTCTGTTTACCCATTTATTCACCAAGAATGAGATCAGTTTTTCATTAGCTTCTATAGGTTCATGGAGTAGTGGCAGGAATAGAACTCCTAAGTCCATTAGTTATCTAGATGATCAAGAACTTGAGGTCAAAAGGTGAAATGACTCATTCAAAAGTTACAAAGACAACAAGGGACAGAGTCAGTATTTGAATCCAGGTCCTTTTACTCCAAGGTCTTTGCTCTTCCCAAGGCACCAAGGCTGACTCTCAGGTAGAGTGATCATCAATACGTGAAAACTCACTCAGTGATATGCTTTCTGTTCTGGCAATTATCAGTCCAGTATTTCATTGAAACACTGTAGAAGAGGATTCATTCTACGGATATTTTCTTTGAACACATACAGGTCTCATCTTTTTTCTTTGCTTATTACTTTAAGCTCCATGAAAGCAAGGACTATAGCTTCTTCCTAAGTATAACTCACTTTGTACCTAGTCTTACATGATACCTAATAATGAGGATAACAATTTTCTTAGCTTAGAAGTTACCTTAGGGAAGTGTCAAAGTTATCTCAGTTTTAGAACTTGGTTCTAAAGATCTATTCCAAAATGTTCAGCTGCAGGATCTTTCATAATCCATAATCCCACTGGGAAATTAAGGATTAGAGATTACAATGGGAATTTAATGTGATTCAATGGTATAGGGAACCTCTAGATGAAGAAATTGACTCTAGTCATGTAGGTTAGCATTTTCTCTGTAATTTATTATCTTAGAGAATTGTCAATAGCAGAAATCTCAATGAGTAATTCTGAACCACATTGAGATATATCTGGTATAAAACAACTTTGAGATATTGTCTTACAACTATCAGAATAGAAAATGATAGATGACCTTCATTTGGGGAATAACTAAACAAGTGGTAGTAAATGATTGTGATGTGCTATAAGAAATGGTGAGCTGACTGATATTAGAAAAAGTGGAAAGAATTGCACAAAATAATGAGAAGTGAAATGAGCAGTACGAAGAGAACATTGTATATAATAACAGGAACATTATCCTAAGAACAAATTTGAATGAATAATTTATCTTGAGTATCATAAATACTCAAACCAACTACAAAGAACCTCTGAAGAAATTTCAGAGAAATAACTGCTCAACAGAACTATGAATAGTATAACTTTACACATACACACATATGTGTGTGCATGTTTATTTGTATACAGCCTTCTGTAAAGAGAAAGAAAAAATTAAAAATGCACAGTAGAGAACAAAATAAAACTTAGAAGGAAGCACAGAAAAGCAGGGTAGCTTTGAAAACAATGCATTTATTACATAATGTTTTTTTCAACAGTCTGAAATGGAAATTCATGGTTTTATATTGAATTCTCTCTTTATGTTGTACTGTGTAGATGGAAATAAATTTTTTTTCTGTATCTAAATTCAAAATAAATAAAATAAATGATTAACCAGTAAATATTTAACAAGATAATTTAAAATGAAAACATAGAGAACATTACTTTTTAAAACTAAGTCAATATGCTCCCCATAGGAATCTTTAGGTATTGTTTAGGGAGCCCAGTTCCTATTTGAGTTTGAAACTACTGACTTAGAGCTAGCTCTAAGATGTCATCTGTCCATAGTTAGTGTATGAGAGATGCAACTTGAACTCAGACCTTTCTATTCTAAGACCAATTTCTATCCATTATGCCATACTGCCTAGATACAAAATTATAATTACTTGACTGTTTTCTACATTTCAAATAATAAAGGAATGGAAAGTACTTGGCCTGATATTAGTACCATTCAACTAACTGATATTAGTACTATTCAACTAAATAATACTTCAATAAATGATGACATATGTAAAAATGCATTACAAACCTTGAAATGCTGTATAAGTGTTATCGTCATTGTTACCATTTTTGTTGTTCCACAATGTTCTTATGTTCATCTGTAGAGAATTTTCATAGGAAACAGAGGGATGATAGATTTTCAGCTCTACACTTTGAACACATGTATCATCTGCATATTATAGAAGACTTGATATACTATGGCATATTTCTCATTTGAATAAATCTACTCAGCCATAATTTGGCTTAGTAAAACTGTTTCTTACATAATATCGTTCCCTATCTTTTATCTATGCACTACTGTACGGTAACAAACAAAAATGGAGAGTCATAACGCTCTTTAGGACAGGAGTCGAGAAAGCTCAGAATCAATCTCCAGGCTAAACTAAGGAGCTACTGAGAAATGATATTGAACAAGACATTTGACATTCCAAATGCAAAGACAGGATCAGAAACAGAAAAGTCCTGGACAAGAACTTGTCTCGCGCGACTGCAGTGGAGCTCAAAGCCACACAATTCCAGGAGACTAGATGAGAGAGAAAAATGAATGACAGCAGGATTCTTAAACAGTGATTGCATGGTGCGATGAGATGGGGAAGCTTCAAATAAGCTACCTATATTTTTTAAAAAATCCATTATGAGAATACACTGAAGCACAGCTGAAAGCCAGGCATTATGAACAGCTGACTGCTGAGAAGCAAAATTGAGAGTTCAGGGTACATGTGGTGGTCAAGGACTGGATCATCAAACACATGATACAAGACACATGGGTGGAAACAGTGACAAACCCTGAAATAGAAGGAAAAGATTGGAACACAGTATTTATTCAGGAAACGAAAAAACAAAACTAGTTTGTTCGCTGAGATACTAATGATGGATATAAAACATTCTGGGCTATTCTACAGAGACATGTGTTTGTAAGAGGCTAGCCAGGAAAAAGAAAAAGTTATGTCTAATGCATTGTCTGCATACTCCTGTTTATTCTAGGTCTTGTCTTTAATTCATTCATTACATATACTCTGCAATGAAGTCTAATCACCAGTGTAAGGTGTAAAACAGACCTTGTGTGCTGGTTACTGCTTTAAGGTTATTTGTGACATCTATATTATTCCTAAAACACAGCTTTTAAGAACTTACATCTTTCTTTTATTAGAGAACTGATTATAATAGAAAATGTTATCATCACATCACTCTATTTTAGAAGAAACACTTCCAAATTAGTCTCTATTATTTGCTAAAACAAGCTCTGAAAACCCAAGGATTTCCTGTTTCCTGGTAAATCTGTCTGGCAAGTGCTATCTGTTTTTCTTTCATCACACTTTCCCCAAATGTGACTCAGATTTGTTGTCAAAGTTCCAGGGAGGGAGGCACAAGAAGGTAGGATGGCTATGGTTTACAATTCCCATTGAGATCATTTCATGGCCATGGACTATATGCATAGAAAATGTCAGCCTTTACCCAGGTCCTATTATTTCTATCACAAATTAAAGTTGAGTTCTATATGACATGAGGACACTTGGAAGTTTACTTCATAAGTATTATAATTCTGAAGTCACACCCTCAATGTCTCTGTGCTAGCCCACCATGGCAAGCCTGGAATTTTACCCATAGTAAATTGTGAGTCCTCTTTCTCCCTGGGTGTACTGCATTGGGAGTACAAGAGATATTAAACAATAGGCCTTTTAAAAAAGAAAATAGTTAAAACCTGGTTTAAGATTGGTCATAGCAATGTATTTTCTATGTCCATTTTTACTGTATTTTCTACTAGTTTCATTCAGAAAGAAAAATTATATGAGGGAAAGAAAAGTTCATACATTAATGTAAATATAGCCTGTGGTCCAGTACTTCTATTTCTGTTCTTACAAGACCAGATCACATCTGGGGAACTTGCCACCAAAATTACTCTCCTTACCTCATTTTGCTAAAATACAGAGTAGCTTCTGAGAAATTTCACAATACATCCAAATATACCAAGTCTAAATCTCTACAGTTATAAGCAAACAAGTTTCCAAATTCTGTTTAAGCATTCAAGGTAACTACATATGTCAGGCACAGGACAGCTTTTATCACATTGAACCAAAATCATATAAACTCATAAAAGAACTTACAATAGTGTATGAGCAATAACATTCTCATTTTTCCCTCTAGAGAGTCCTATCTTCCCCCAGGAGCATATAGACTTCTGTTCTCAGAGTACCACCTATTGATTTGAATTCATCTCAGAATGTAAATTAACTTGGAGTTGCTAGAGAGAGGTAACGCTCCCCAACATCCTAGTGAGTCATTTTTTTTCCCACTCCAGAAACTTACAGAGACATTTAACCTCTTAGTACTACCTGAAAGGTTGGGATACCCAAGAAGATAAAAGAACCTTAGGTTGCTAAAGAGGCAACCACGTTTCCTGTCATCCCTCTACTGTTCAAATAATACATGATAGTAGAAAATAACCAAATCCAGATGTTTTTCTCCGTGTCATGGCTTTAGTCTCTTGCAGCTGTTCCACCTTCAGAGGTCTTCTTGTGTGATGGGCTTTTACCTATAAGGCTGGTGCTGCCCAGGACCTCTCTCATGCTACTAGAAATATGGATTTCATTACTCCTTAATTTGAGGTTGCTAGAATTGCAACCCCACAGGCTAGAGTTGCTTAGAAACTCAGTTTCTACCTCCAGAAGACTGGCTTTCTGAACTTACAGGAAGTTCCTAGCCTTTGGACCACATGTGTGAAAGCATATGCAATTCCTGTGTTCCCATGCCCCAAGGGACTCGTTAGCATTTCTTGGGTGGGAGGAATTCTTCCCAAAACCCTTCTCCAGAACTCTCAAAGCTCTACTTAACACTATGGTTTATCCTTTAAGAAAGTGAAAAGGTTGAGGCAGCTAGATAGCACAGTGGATAGAACAGCAGCGCTGGAGTCAGGAGGACTGAGTTCAATTCAGACCTCAGACACTTACTAGCTGTGACCAGGCAAATCACTTAACCCTGATTGCCTCCAAAAATAAAAGGTTTAAATGGCTAAAAGGACAAGAGGGTCAAGTTTTCAAGTAAGACTCATTGATAGGCTGGAGCAAATGAGTGGCTCAAGCATTCCACATTGAGTGTTGAATGGGTCAAATGGGGATGTTCAGACATTGCACAGAGAGGCACAATCAGAACCAAAAACAGCTCCTGGTTTTGGTAAGCTTATGAAGTTGCTTGGACGTTTGGGCCTCTGCTCCTTCATTTAGAAAGTGAGGTGTAAGAAGAAGATGACTTCTGAATTCCCTCCATTTTAAGCATATAATTTTCTAAGATACAGATGAGTTGTAACCTATAATGGTGGAAGTAATCTCCATTCCAAATAAATTACAAAAAACTGATATAATCATGTATTCTCCTAAATATGATTTTATACTCTAAATCAAAGTGAAAATTTAAACATTGTGGTTTATATGGCTAAAATTTATTGATGTGAAGTGGAAAGGGAAAGGTTGGCTTCTAAGCAGGTAAAAGTGACTGATAGTTTATAGCATCGAAAATACTGGCCAACATACGGTTATAAATAGAATTTAAAGGCATGAAAAATAGGCTACTTGGTCCAGTGCTTTCAATACAATGGGCACTATATACATATCACTTAAATGACAAAAGCCTTATGAAAGGACTATCACAGAGAGTTCTGCAAAAGGAAATTGCTAAGCAAATAAAGCTATATTTCAATCAATCAACATGCATTTATTAAACACTTACTAAGTGCCAAGCACCATATTGGGCACTGGGAATTTTTATCCCCAGGCTTTTCAGGCAAAAATAAAACAAATCTAGCCCCTCAAGGACCTAATGTATATTCTAATGGGAGAGACTTCTTTTTTAACCTTTATCATATCCCACAATTTACCATAATTCCGGGTACATAGTAAGCACCTTGACTGAGATAGCATGTACATATATAAATACATAGAAAAAACATACTATATACTAAATAAAGATGAAATAACTGGGGGAAAGGCACTAGCCACTTTTGGGGGTAGGAGGATATAATTCATGAAGAAAATACAGTGGAGCTGAGATTTCAAAGTAACTAAAGATTATTCGCCATCACTAAGGAGGGAATGCATGCCACACAATGACAGTCAATGCAAAGGCATAGACATGGGAAAGATTTTTTTTTAAAAAAAGTATTTCATTCAAAGAATAACGAGCCCCTGAGTTCATTGAGCAGAGTAAAGACATAGACCTGTGCTTTCAGAAAATCACTTTGGTAACTGTGGGAACCTGGATTAAAGGAAAGGATAGAAATCTGAGGCAAGAAAACCATTGAGGAGTGAGCTCCCAATCTCTCCTATTCCCTGTGCTAGCCACAATAGGAAATAGGTCGGCATTTTGCAGGATCTCTAGTCCCATACATACTGTGATCACCCCACAGAGGGAGATAACATGTCTTATTTATTTTTGTTGTTGCTTTTTTTTGTTTTTTTTTTTCTATAGAAAGAGAAATAGTATCAGAATAACCAACATGTTCTTCGGATCACAGTCTAAAGCCTAAAGCCAATCCTGGAACACAGGGTTCTAAGTTTTCATTTTTTATTCAGCATTTGATTCTTACGTAATAAAATCCCTGCTCAGGCCAGAGCATCTTGCTTTTCCCAGGTTCACTCTACCTGCATTTTTAATCATACCTCACTTTGTGCTATCTTTCCTCTAAGTAATGTGCAAGGCACTCTGCAAAGCACGCACAGCGGCGGCACACATTTCTGAGTGAGCCAGCCCTATAAAATGCCAAAACCACATACACAGTACAGAACAATATGCTCCCACAAACAGAGCCACTGGTCTGGTGATTTTACCCCAATCATGCTCTGATGGGTCTGTTAATTGTTCCTCTTTGAAAATATATAGCCCTTTCAGCCAAGAAAATCTTCATTAGTTTATTATGCAGCTTTCCCAGGTGAAACTAATGTCACAAGCAGGAGTGTGTATGTCCATGTTAATTACCGATTACCCACAGGCCAAACAGGCAGCTGGCCAAAGTTTCTGGTAGGCTAAAGATTCCTACTTGAGTAGGCACAAAGAGAGGGTGGAGTGTCCCATTTCTCCTCCTCCCCAGCAGTGAAAGTACATAACTAGCACCTTCCTGCTGAAGGCATATTTCATCACTGTTTCCCCTCAGCAAATTCACAGATCTCCAGGAATGCATCTTTTTCTCCCCCTACGTGAACATATTACTAATTATAATTAAACTTTATGCTCCACAAAACTTTCATCTTAGCTGCTTTTTTGAGGGAAAAAATAGTCAATGAATGCTCTTGATTTTAATATTGTATTTATTCCTAAGGATTCCTGAAGGAAAGACATTTATGTGACAATATAAAATGAAAATCCTAACATCTTTTTAGCAATTATGGGAATGAGCTAGAATCAGGGCAGTTGTTGGCAACAGGCACGTTTTTTTCATGAGTACATTTCTTATCCAGTCTCTGCTAGAGACTTGCATTCAAATAATGCATTAGATTTTGTAGGAAAAGTAGTGAGTAGGTTTTTCTTTTAAGTCTTGTGTTGTAATTTCATGCCCTGTATGCATACAATAATAATAGTTTCCTACTTCCAAATTTATTGGATAGGAGTGTTCTAATATTCTATAATTATAAAGGATCACCAATCATTCAAAAATTCAAATAAAAGATCACAACATTTATCAAGGTGAGTCAACTCAAGAAAAATCAAAGATTAGCATAAAATGGGAATGAATCAAAGTAAATTGGATGAGAATATCTAAATCTTTGTTTATTCTCTTTTGCCAAAAACATATGTTAAATTCTACCATTTCCGTTTTGCTCTGATCACATGCTAATATATATTTTGATTATCTAGGTTTGGTTTTTACTGGACCCGTGATAGCATTATAAGGAATTAACACCACAGAAATTCCATGCATAAAAAAAGATCAGATCTGCTCTAGATCTTACAGTTGCCTAGTGTGCAAAACAGTTAAATGACTTATCTAGGGTCACAGAGCTAGCATATGGCAAACAGGAAATGAACTAAATCTTCCTAAATTCAAGATAGCTTTCTATCACCCATGTCTTAGTAATAACTGATATTTACACAGGAATTTAAAGTTAGTAAAATGCTTTACCCACATGAATCCTCACCACCTTTAGTATTGCCCATTTTTCAGATGATGACATTGAGGACAAGACTTGCCTAAAGCAAAGTATCCGAGGAAGCATGGAAAGTCCAGTCATCCTGACTCCAGGTCCAGGTTTATCACTCTATCTAGTATAACATGCAGCCTCTCTCACACCACTTTTCTTTACACTTCTTGGAGACGATGACTTTACAATATCTATGTATTGAATTAGCAGTTGAGTTAGAAGTAGGACCTTGGTCTTCTGGGTTTCACTTTATCTAAAGTTCTTTGCAGTTAACCACACTGCTACCTACCTTTCATACTCCATAAAAAAAAAAAAAAATTGCAACCAATTCTTTATTGCCCTTAAGTTAAGTGCCATAGGAAAAGAAATTGCAGAACAATCAGAGGACAGTATGATTTTCAGGTTGTGCTTTCTGCGAGCTTTGATCCCACCACTTAATTTATCAGATAAATAAGATCCACTTTCTTTCCACATTACCAGTGGAATAGATATCCCTTTCTAACATACTTGTTGCTACTGACTCAACATTCTGACCCCCATTGTATAACATACAAGTATTTTTACCTTCCATATTTTTGAAAAAGAAAATTATCTTTTCTATATTATCATGGAGATGGTTCTTTTTAACCACTGGTATCATAAACTACCAACATATTTCTGATGTCTAAAGTTCTTTTATGACAATATTCATTAAAAGCACTAGATTTAGAAATAGACTAGGCCATACCTAAAATCCATGTGCTACTATGTGCATTACATCTCATGGAGTTATTAAGAAAAATGCTTCAGGAACTACAAAGTACTACATAAATGTGGGCTATTACTGTTATTAATATTCACAATAAATGTGATCTAGCATTTTTAGGAATAAATATATCCAGAAAAATCTGTTTCAAAAACTGAATCAGGGAAGGCAAGCTTTCATAAATTCAATGCCAAGTTGGTAATTTCCATTCTTTTTGCATGGTGGGGAGAGGGGACATGTTCTGTGACAGTTGGAGTGAAGAAACAATATAGGCACCAAGGAGAGACATTTCCTCCTCTCTAATTACAGGTCCATCTGAGTTAGAAAGCTTTTCTTTTAAACCCCTGAGGTTTAATTCCATAAGTTCATATGGGGGGGAGAAGAGGACCCTTTAAAACACACGAAGAGTTCCATAGGTAGATGACCAAAGCTGCCCTTATCCCCCATGGAATCATGAGCACACTGAGCACTTAGGGGGAAACCAAGTGATAAGATAAGAATCTAGGAAGGAAGGCCTTTGAGTATACAAATCACATTTCACTTGAGTTCAACACCTTTGCCACAGATTATCATCTACCATGGGACCTTCAGGTAATAAATACAGTAAAGAAATACACAATCCCAACATTCTGTGACCTCCTTGATGGGGTCATTCCCTTAATGATGCAGGTTGTAACTTCATCCAAGAAACATTTATGAAGTGCCTATTTTATGTCACGCATTAAGGAAACACCAACAAAAATGAACAGTCTGTCCTCAGGGAGCTTCCATTCTACTGAGGGAAGCAAGTTGTAGTGTTTCATGATTTGCAGCCTTTCAGCATCAAGGTAAGATTATTGGTATTATGCAGCAGGCCTTTTATTCAGGGGAAAAAATTGGGACATAGCAATTTCCCGAAGAGAAACCAGTCTGCTTTCCTCTTTCAATTATGCAATTCCTGCCCCACTTCACTGCCTATTTGGAGTGTTTGCCCAAGGTGTATTTCCTAATGGATGAATTCTGTAGGTTGCCATCCAAATACATACATATATAAACACACACATATACACATATGTATGTGTGAATATATGTATACATATATATGTCTTCATATCACAAATGCTCAACTAATCTTATAAATTCAATTTTAGCAAACATGTATTAAGTGCCTAGTGCATGCATTTCCTTCTGTGAGGTGAAATGCAGTGTTTAGATGGTAAATCATTTCTAAATGTATTGGAGAAACACAAAATCATGTTCAATGTACAAAAGAAAGGACACAGAAGGCAGGTGGCATTTAAATGATGGGCTTTAAAGTAGAGATATCAATTCAAAAGGCAAATAGAGAGAACATCTTGGGGCCAGGCAACAATGAGAGCAAAAGCAAGGAGGCATAGAAGCAAAGACTATATTCAAGAGACAGGAAAAACCAAACCTGGTTGGTGGAAAGAGTAAGTGGAATGGCATAGGAGGAGATAAAGCTTGAAAGGGTAGATTGTGAAGTGCTTTGACTAACTGGAAAGGGAATTTAAACTTTAGCAGGTAGGCAATGGGAAACCATAGAACATTCTGGAGCAATTTAATTTGCTCCAAGGAAATGCATTACACAAAGAGAGGTAGGTTATGATTTTTAAATACATGAAGGATGAGTTGAGGCAAGGGGAAGAGTACAGTTGGGATAACTTTCAATGAGGCTATTCCAATAGTATAGATATCAGTAATTAGGGCCTCTACTATAAGGTTAATACAGGAATATGTAGGTATAACTGGTCATCTTTCATAAATTTAACGATAATTAGAGAAAGGGAAAAGTGAAAACAATATAATTACAGTCTCTCGTAATCTCATTAGTATATCATATAACTTAAAGGTGGAGACTGAATTATTGACTTTATTTTTTTAATGCCTTGACCACAAAGAATTATAGAATCTTTGAGTTGGAAAACGTTTCAGACATCTTCCAGACCAAAGGCTGTTAACCTAAGGGCCATGAACTTTTTTTTAGACAATTACATTTCAATATATTGATTTCCTTTGTAATCCCACATATTTTACTTTATGTATTTTAAAGCATTATTCTGAGGCCATAGGCTTCCCCAGACAGTCAAAGAGATCTATTACACAAACAAGGTTAATAATCTCTGATTTTTAGACCAACCTTACAGCCTCCATAGTAATCCCCTTCTGCAACATATCTGCCATGAAGTTCTTTTTGCTATTGTTTGAATGCTTCCATTGACAGACCATGCTTCATCCCATCTATCCATCCACCTGGACAACGCGGCCTCCATGAGCATCTTGCCATCCATCTTTCTAACACATACATACATACATCCTCTTTGACTCCCTTCCAAAGTCAGCCAGACTCAGGAAACAATAATCAAATCAATATCTCTATTACAACAGAAAAGGGTGTGACAATAAACTGCCTTTATGGCTCCACTCAAAACCATTGGGGCAACCTAAGTCAAAACTATTTTCTCTGGCCATTGCCTTGGAATGGATGTTTCATTTTCCTAGTGGAATGTATCCCCTGAGGCCATGGAGAGTTTAAAATTCTTATTTGCATCTTCAGAGCTTGGCACATAGTAGGTGCTCAGTAAATACTCATTTCTCAGATATTTTTCCTTTGCTTCATCAACACTTACTTCTCTCCCTCCTCCTCCAATCTTTGTTGCCTTTTAAAAATCCATTCCCATGACTATTTAGAGCACTAACGGGAGAAGATGCTGAACCAGCATTAACACCTTACTCAAATGATGGGACAATATCAAGACACGTGCCAAGTTACACACTAAATACTGTTTGAATGTGATATGTCAATTTCTTTGGCACCTGGCATCTGAACTCTATTTCTCACATATATTTACAGTCTTGTTGATGTGAGTATTTCCTCTATTGTTACAGATTCAACTAATACCTTTTCATTCTATGCGATTATTATTCCTAATATTCCATAAATCTGTAATATAGAATGCTCCCAATGGACCCACAATTTTAATATTTTGTAGATATCAATCTAAAACTCTGACAACCAACACTCCCTCTTCCTATATAATTGGCATATTTTCATACTCATAAATGTCCTTTTTTATAACTGTCTGATATCCTTTGGCACTTCTGGTTCGCATATGTCCACTGTACGTATTTCCGTGTCCTTTTAGTCAACTTTAATTTTGATTCTTCTGAGACTGTAGTGTTTCATAATTTATGGCCTATGATATCAACTGTAAAATGGTGAAACTAAAGATATATTTTTTTGATGGCAGTGAAGAAACAACTTGGGACCATAACAAAGTACACCACAATTTACCAAATGAGATCCACTCAGTGTTTCTCCTTTTATTTAATTCTAGGTCAAGTTCATTGTCTTTCTGCAGTCACTGCTCATAATATGTATATTGAAGGACTAATTCAATGGGCTGTCCATCAAATTTTATTTCATCGTCTGGGAAACACGTATTCTTCCTCAGCATAGTTTTGCCTCTGTGGATTGATGAGAACATCTCTGTTGAACGGCTATGGATCTAAATTAAAAGGCCCTCTAGTGCTCTGTAGCTCCCTTTACATTAAAAGTAGAATGTCATTTCCAAATAGAAGCATCTGGTGAATGATCTACAGAAAATCCCTCTTCCATTTAGACATTGTAAAAGAATCCTCTGTGATTTGGGGGGAACATAGATATCTCTGCTTTAATCATGCAGAAGTTTTATTATGAGTTCCAATTAAGTTCCATCTTTCAAAGAAGATTTACACATGAAATTTTAAAGAAAATAGATACAAAACAATGCAGATTTACCAGTTTTCCAACACCTAACACAATGTGTGGCGTACAGTGTGTGTTTCATAATGGTTAATTCCTCCAATATTCTTATCAAATGGAGTTGAGCAAGGACCCTTGAGTATTAAGTCTAGTTCCTGATGAGCTTTATGGGAAATGGAAGTTGGAAATGACAGTTGAGACAATCATGTCAGGAAGAATAGCTGGATGCAATCAGAGAAAATCCCTACTATGGGGGGGGCAGATTTTGAAGGCACTTGAATACTGCTGTTTAAGATATCTTGAAGTGGGAACAGTTCTAAAAAGAATGGGAAAAGATTATGGTTGGCACTATTTCCAAAGTTATCTAAAAGTGAACAGATAAACTATTTGATTATAATAATAAGGAAGATATTTTGTTTTCTATTTTTCAATCCTTTCGAGATATAAGGCCACATCATGTTTTAAATGAGGCATTCTGCTAATCACAGGGGACATTCAGATCATAACACAAGTACGCAGCTGTCATTTTTGTGTCAGGTAATATTCATGAAAAGTAGAAGAAAATGTATTACCAAGAGAGTTCATTAAGAAGGTTATAAACATCACTTAGCAAACGTAAATGGTGTGAAGTGCACAAGAATATGGTCAGCCATGTTGACAGTCATGTAGATCTTATTTGCATTGTGCATTGTGTCCATTACCAAGGAGAAGGGAAGTCTGCAGAAAAGGTTCAGTTGAATTCAATTAGCTATCAGAGGCCTTACTGAAAGATGAAATAATTATGTTAGAAGTCACTACTAGGGCTCGTTGATCTGATTAGTTTACCTCAACTGTCTAAGAGTCACTGTATAAATCTTTAAAGTCATTGTTTGGCAGGAGTACATTAAGAACACTTGCATTTGCGTAAGGACACAACAATAATGCACAGATAATGTTGCAGTATCAGAATCATGATGTGTCTTAATGTCTATCATCCTGTAGGAGGTAAACTCACTACATATCTTGAAGATCCTGGTTGGCAAAAACAGAGATGAAAGTTGTCCCCAAAATCATCTGCCAAATTCAAGAAAAAATGAACTAGAATAAGATTTTCAGAAAATCCAAACAAATTCTAGCAGTAGATTCCAATGTGAAATCACCTTTCATGTTAGGCCTATAAAAGGACAGAACTCTACTGTTTCTATGGGCCTTGAACTGTAGGTAAATGACACACCTGATTCTTTGATATGTTTTATTGATTGCAGATATGTACTACTTACTGTAAATTTAAGTGAAGAAGATACCAAATTTCCATTCCTTTTCAGTATTTCACACTAAGTAGATTAAAGCATAAAAGCAGTAATGTATTTGTAAAGCAGTAATTGTAGAGGACGGATTGCTGGACATGGAGCATAGGTTCCCATGCCATCTTTGACATTAGTTATGTGATGGATGTGAAAGCTTTAAACTGCTCTCTAAAATTTCAGTTGTAGTCAATGGTCACCATCTTTATTGCTAGATAGAGCTCTCATACCAACAAAATCACTGCATATTTGGTGTCTATGTAAATATATTAGAGATGCTTGGATGGCCTATAGCATTTAAAATACTGTTGTCTTCCTTAGCCTTGTCAGAGTTTAAGCTTCCCAAGATCAAAGGTGACAATTTATATTGTATAAATGCTTCATTATCACCACAGCACTTGCTATTGTGACAATCGGGCACATGAAACAAATGTTAAGGAAAAAATATCAAATTGTGGGGTTAAAAATCCACCTACCTCAATGCATAAACAAATATTTTCAAGGGGATCCAAAAGAAAAAAAAATCAGTGTGTCTCCATCTTAATTCTTTAAAACAGAAGTCAAGACAGTTCGACTCATGTACAACTTCATGTATGACTGGCAGCACGTAACTGTAAACATTCTATATGTTTATCAAAGACAAGGCACATCATTCATTTCAACTCATCTCTGTTCAGCTGGGTTCCTAAGTGTGAAAACAGAAATTCAAAATAATTGCTATCCAAAGAAAAAGTATCTGTAATAATAGAGTGGATGAGGAAAATTGTTCACAGGAACACACAAATCTGGTTGCATTAGGCAACCTCATAACGCCGAAGGGCGGAAGTTCAGCTCATAGCAATTAAAGTGAATGTCTGACTTAAAATCAAAATATCATACTCTCTGTAAGTGAAAGTGCATGTTTAAATAATAGCATTCAAATCATGTATGAAATCTAGGTAGTTTTATGGTATACAAGCATCATCTACTATACACTTTCATCAGATTCTCACAAAAGCTTGTAAGGTAAGCAAATGGATAAATTGTTAGGACAGATGGCTATTATCTCCCCATTTCACAGATTAGAAAAATTTGAAGGGACTTTCCACATCATAAAATGAATGATTAAGATGGGATTCCAAACTAGGTCTTCTAATGCTAATTTGGGCCATCACCTATTCTATACTTTAAAAGTTCTGTTTTTTAATACTGGGTAGAATTCATCAATTTGGTAATCATTAAAATTTATTAAGTATTCATTTTATTTTTGACTGAAGCAAGCAATTGCACCAGTTTCTTCCCCCCCCAAATTAAAAATAACATTTCAGCTCCCTTGGGCAAGCAAAGCAACATGACTACTTATTTCCTGTGGTCTAGACTCCCTTGCTTTACTAGGATAGCAGCTGGGGCTGAGTATGGGGAAAATGGTACAAATATTATATGTAATGGTTTCAATTTGAATTTTTTTTTCTTATTTTAAAATGGGAAGTTATTTATAGGACAAAGTTTGAGGACACTGGCAAGATCCCTTCACAGAAGAACACAATCCTCTATTAAATAGCTGATGATAATAATTAAATCAATCCTTGAGCAAGTCACAACTTCTTTGGTCTTCAGTATCCTCATCTGTAAATTGAAGGAATTGCATTAGATCAGGAAACTGTAGCCTTCTAGGTCCTTAAGTGTGGCCTTTTGACTGAATCCAAATTTTACAGAAGTGGATTCAGTCAAAAGGTCACACTTATTTTGGTCCAAAAAATTTGGATTCAGTCAAAAGGCTGCATTTAAGGACCTAGAAGGTTATACATGACCAAGGTCACAGCTTCCCTACATTACACTAGATTAATCCTAAGGTTTCTTCTGGCTAGAGCTATTATACTATTCTAATTAAAATTTTGTCTTCTTATCCTAAAGTATAGAGAGGCATAACATGTGAAACTATTATTGGATACTAATATACTATACTATATAGTGTAAAGGAAGGATCTGAGAAGATTTTGATCAAGGATATTATGGACATTGGAAATATAGGAAGAAAAAGACCACAGAGTAAAGAAATGGTGATTGATGAAACCAAAGCCTACATTTGAATTTGGGAAAGCTAGTCCTGGTTATTTCAATATATATCTGTCTCTTCATAACTTGAAGGATTTTGTCAATTTTTTTCTTCAGGAAAAGAAGACAGGTTTTAGAGTATTATAAGGATAGTCTACTCACAATAAATCCCATCCCCATGCCTGCATCAGATTACTTTTCCCTTGCAAACTACAACTGCTTCAATGAATTCAGGGCATATGAATACTATTTGTATAGATGAGAGATGAAAAAGAATTTGGAAGATATTCTTGGGATAGGAGAATAATTACCAGATCGAGACGATCTCAATTAAATGAATTGGAATTTTAATTGAGAAGCATCTATATTCTCTAGTTAGATTGCAGTAACAGTCAATTCATATGTATTCTACATTTCTGTTGAAAGCAAAAGAAGAAATTGCACTGGGATTTGCTGTATATGAAAAACTTTTTAACTAATTATGAGAGCATTGGTATGCAAAATTAGGAGAGATAGAGGGGTCTATGTTTTATAGTATGGATCTGATATGGTTTAAGTGTAACCTTACCCGGGAAGAGGGAAATGGACTACATCGTCATTCCAATTTCTTTTTGCATTTTGATATGAAGCAAGAGACAGATGAATCAGTAAGAGTCTCATTTTTGTGGGATACTTTAGAATTAACTACTTCTTGCAAATTAATGTAAATATGTTTTAAAAAGTCCAACATAATTTTTAGATCACTTTACAATAATACTTAACTGTAAGAGAGAAAAGAATTTGTCCTAGGAAGGGGCTTGGCGATGGGGGTGAGGGGAGGCATTTGATGCCTATCTAAAAGAAAACATCCTTCCAAAATATACATGGGATAATGATTAGTAATTACATGGTGTTAAAGTATTCTTCCTTATAAAACTTTTCTAAAGAATACTAAACATTTCTCAACAACTCCCATAAGGAAATGTTTTATTTCTCTATATTTTCCAGGCTACTTTTGATCAAGGACATCTGAGACTTCTGTCAGAAGGCCAAGTTAATTACATGACATCGGATCATTGAGAATAATTCTACTACATCCAGAAGAACTACAACTCAGTGATTTCTCTAGAAATATGCCTACGTGATCTTCTGTCAAACAGCAGGAAGTAAAGTGATAGGACTATATGCTATGGTGCATAGAAGTGCCGCACAATGCTTCAACTCTTTATGTGTGTAGGAAAAATGATTTTTCAACTTCAGAACTTACACTTTCTAGTTCCTGACTTCAAGGACATGAAATGAAAATACTAACCTAAAAACCAAATAAGAATTAATCTCACTTTCTTATGAGAATATTGCGTTCAACAAGACCAGAATCCTCAAATGTCTAGGAAACAAAGGGGCAGGAGATTTTTGCTGGCCATAAAGTTAAAGGGTAGTTGGATGGCAGTTTTAAAAGCAACACAAAAGGAAGTGGATAAAGTTTTCAAGGGAATGCAAAATGGAGTGAAAAATAAAAGAAGAAAAGAAATAAAGGGGTCAGGAAAGAAGGGGAATATATTAAAGCGAAGAGCTCCTACCATGAAGCACCTCATTGGCATAGTGGATAGAGCAGCAAGCTTGGAATCAGGAAGACTCATCTTCATAGAATCTAATCTGGCCTAAGACACTCTAGCTGCATGACCCTGGGCAAGTCACTTAACCCTATTTGCTTCAGTTTCTTTACCTGTAAAATGAGCTGGAGAAGGACATAGAAAAATGAGGTCATGGAAAGTCAGACATCACTAATATGACTGAATGACAAAAAGAGCTCCTGCCTATAAGATGCCACCAGATGAATGTTTTTACAAGAAAGTATTACAGTGCTTACCCCCAAGTGCCACAAATCAGTGACCCTTCCATGGCAGGGACTGAATTGAATAACATTGTTGCTGTCCTTGAGTCATTCAGTTGTGTCCAACTCTTCTTGATCTCTGGACCATAGCATGTCAATACTATAGCCATAGGGTTATTTGTCAAGGATATTGATATGGTTTGCCATTTTCTTTTCCAGCTCATTTTACAGATAAGGAAACTGAGGCAAACAGGATTAAGTGACTTCCCCAGGGAATCATAGTTAATAAGTATCTGAGGCTGATTTGAACTCAGGTCTTCCTGACACCAGGTCCAGCTTTCAGTCCACTGAGAGTCACCTGGCTATCTCTGAATAGTACTGGAAAAGGACAAAAGCCAGAGGTGGTAAAGTATGGGAATAAAAGAAAATAGCCTAATCAGACTACATTCCACAAAATATTAGAGGAAATGTTTTGCTTCACAGGTGAATTTCTGTTAACCTATCCTCCAAACTTCAAACAACCTATCAGAAGCCTGGAAAGTTGGAAACATTAACACACACACACACCCCTTTTTTTGTACCCTCAGCCCATACATCTTGCTAAAGAAAAAAATGAAATGCATGAAACTTAATTAACTTCCTGTTCCCACCACAGTCATCTCTTGGGTTGCCATGCATTTTGAACAAGTTAGAGATTAACGTCCTACCCTCCTTCTGCTTGGGAAGGCCCTTGTCAACTAAATTATATTCAATAAGCATTTATGAAGTCCTTACCTATTACTTTCTGGGCATTATATACCATTGACTAAAATATAGTATCCATTTAATGTTAAAAATCATTTATAATAAAGAAATCTGTAAACCCCCAAATCCAGATATATGTGGCCACTTCACATATTTTCCAATGGTCTGTAGCCACAGCCAACTGGTATCACCAAACTAGAGGGCATTTTTTTTCCTGGTCCATAGCATCTAAACATATAACACCATCCTGGACACAGAGATTCATACTAGGTTGACTGTGGCTCTGATGTATTACTCTGGGTAGAAGGTATCCCAGAGCATCAACTGTGACCTGAGATCTTTCCATTTTCAACATTAAATATAAAAATATTTACAGATATCTCCCCAGGAATATTGACTTCTTGAAAAGAGAAGCATGAGATATTTTATTTGAGACCAGTAAACAAAATCTTAATATTGCATAGACTCCTTGTCTCTAAGTAAATTGGAATATCTATATAGGACCCCAGCATCTAAGAATTCTGAGTCTTCTAGACCAAAGGTGTCAAACTTGAAACATAAAATTCCCAAATGGGGTCTGAACCAGATTAATATGTAATTGGGAAATGTTTAACAAATGAAGAAAAACATAATATGTTTTATGGTTTCATTTCAACATGTCCAACCTTTTGTGACAACATTTTGGGGTTTTCTTGGCAAAGATACTGGAGAGGTTTGCCATTTCCTTGTCCAGCTCATTTTATAGATGAGAAACTGAGGCAAACATGGTTAAGTGACTTGCCCAGGGCCAACCACCTAATAAGTTTCTGGGGCCAGATTTGAACTCATGGATATCATTCCTAGCCCAGCACTCTATCCATTGTACCATCTAGTTGCTTCTCAAAATATAGTAAAGTTAATTTATGGCTTTTGTAAGCCAATATGCAGTGTTTATATTTGAGTTAGAGACCACTATTGTAGACTTCCAAATAATACTTTGGTAAGGTTCTGACCCTGCTTCACAGTCTAGGCCAGAATAGTCTTTTCGTTTCAGGGGTGAGGAGGACATCAAGGCAGCAAGTGGTCTGAAGTCTCCCTCAGGTTCAGAAGATGTGGAACACAAAGATCCCCTGCACAATGCATACTGCATATTGTGGTCATCAATTCAATTCAGCTCAACCAGTCTTTTATTAAATACATCTACTATGTGACAGGCACCATGCTATGCCTAGCAGATCCCCATGACACAAAGACAAAAACAAACATTCTTTACCCTCTTCCATGCCTCCATGTAGATATCCTTTATTCCCCATTCACACACTTTTCACCTCCCTTCATGACAACCGTGAGAGGGAGTTGCTATCATGACCTCCACTTTGCAGTGGAGGAAACAAAGCAAACAGAGGTTAAGCGTCTTATCCAGGGTCACACAGCTAGCAAGTATCTGAGGGTTGGACTTGGACTCAACAGTCTCATCTAAAGATGATGAGAATCTAACTAGGGGAGAAGCTACATGAGTGGAGAATGGGACATTCAGTGCCACCCTCACCCCCACCCCCACTTCTGAATGCACTATGTAGTTTGGCAGCATAAAGCCTTGGAAAGAAAATGCGGTTATCCTTTCCACATCCCCAGGGTAATATGCACAGTGAATCCACAATCTGGAAAATCCACATATAATTTTTCACCCCTCCCTTCATGCCAGAGAGAAGAAGTGTGAATTATTATGGCATTAGAAGATAAAATATGTTGATATTATACAATATAATATTTTATACATCTCTGAGTTTCTAATTTTTTTCTCTGTTGCCTGCTGACCTTTGCATGTCATCTATAGCTCCTGCAAAATTCCCCCCAAATTCCCAGTTTCTTATGTTGACCCATGATATATCAAAACTAGGATTGGGGAAGTCACAGTATGGAAGGGATTACATGAAGTGCTTTCTGAGAAAGTGGAATTAGATTTGAAGCGATAGCAACAGTCAGAAGCTGCAGAGAGAAGGGTTAAAGTCTGGTGCAACTAAACAAATAAGTATTTATTAAGCCCTTACATGTGCCAGACATTGTGCTAAGCACCAGGTATACGTATCCAAGCCAAAACAAAGACAGTCCATATTCTCAAGGACAACAATCGAGGGGGTACCCTAGGTAGCCCAGTGGATAGAGCCAGCCTGGAGTCAGGAAGACCCCTTAGCAAGTCAGCTAACCCTATTGGCCTCAGTTCCTCATCTGTAAAATGGAGACACAATGGAGAAGGAAATGTTAAACCATTTCAGTATCTTTGTCAAGAAAACCTCACGAACAATGTCTATAGGGTCCCATAGAGTCAGACATGACAGAACAACACCAGCCCTTCAAGAGCTTAAATTCTGATAAGGGAAGATGAAACAAAAAAGGAAATTTTTTATATATATATATATATATATAGTATATAAATTATGTGCTTGCATATATGTTATATGTTATATATATATACACACACACATAAACATATACATATATACATCTATACATATATCTATATATGCATTTTTTTAAAATGATAGGAATTATTAGTACTATCCAAAGTGGGATGGACTGCCTTTGGACAAAGCAGGTTTCCTCTCGCTACACCTCTTCAAGCCATGGAAAGATGACCATTTACCGGGAAGACTGAAGAAGAAATTCTTGACTAAGTACAGATTAGACTGAGTGGCCCTAGAATTGCTTTTTCTGTCACCCTACCCACTCCAATGCAGTGAAACATGGAAGAACACAGGATGACAGGATTGAAAGCTGGAAGGATCCTTCCAAGTAATCGCTGAACATGTACTGTCCCTTCCACTACAGCATACATTCCCCAGTACCCTCTGAAGCCCATGTGCTGGACAACAGGTGTCTGTCCAAGCTCCACTTAATGGCTGGCTCAGAGTGATTATCACTAGGTAACTGTTTCTGTTGATTTAGTTATTCTTTTTTTTGGTTGTTGTTCATTAAAAGGGCAATTCCCTGACTACTTCTTAAAGAGGCCTATTCACTCAATGGGAGTTACCTCCCTCTGAGTACCTGAAAAGGTCAGCCTCAAAGGGCCAAGGTCTACCATTGCATCCTGGGCCATCTCTAGTCATCCTGATGAATATCTGCTCACTGGACCCAGATGGCTCAGGAGGGGAAAGCGAGGCTGGTGACCTGCACAGCCCTCCCTCACTCAAAGCAAAGCCAAGTGCAGGCCATGTCTTCATTTCTCTGATGCCATGGTCTTCTTCAAAGAAAGACGAACACAGACAGGCAGCTCTAAATAATTAGATCTCTGAGCAAGTCACAGCTCTGAGCAGCTACTCGTTGACTCTAGAATACCAAATTCTGCTTAATGTCTCATGTATTTGTGAAGAACAGAATCGGAGAGGACGACTTACTTGCCAAAGGCTGAAGAAGGGCCAAGGTCTATCACAGGAAGCCAAATCAGGGCTTGCTAAACTTCAATGACACCTTTGTCATGGTCATTTACCATCACAGACCCAGCTGACTCCTAGACACCAGACAGACAAGTTGTGTCAAAGCTAATAACTCAAGGAGAAGAATGACCTTGTCTAATTATCATGCATGGTTTGCTCTGTGATATGTGACCATTCCCCTATGTATATTCTCTCACTATGAGGCATTAATATAAATTTTATTTTATACAATTATCCAGGCAGGCAAGGCCTTGACACTAATGTCTCAATCCCCAGGGACTTAGCCTGTGAGTATACACACACGCGAACACATTGCAATAAAGAATTGCTCCATGTGAATTAATTCTGATCTCTACATTTATATCGACAGGAAAATCAGGTGTTTCCACTGACAACCATGCATCTAGAATGTTTAATTTAAAGCAATCTCTGCATGCTCCATTGTGCACATGCTCCTGAGGCTTCACACAGCTCACTCCTTTGAATATCCTCACACTTCTGCAGAAGCAAATTAAAACCAAGTCTAATATAATGCCTTGGCAAGGAGGAGTCGCTTTTTAAAGTGACAGCATCATAAAGATTTTACACATTTCCTTCTGCGGAGAATGTCAAAGTGATTGCCATGGAGAAGCTTATTTCTGGCACTTGAAAACTAGTTCTTTCACTTCTTATCATCAAGAAATACTTATTAGTCATGGTATTAATTTGTAGTCTGAAATATCTCTCCCCCAAGCCAAGTACTTAAGATATAATTTTATTAAACTATGGCATGCCCACCCTGGATGAACAGTGTTTATCCGTTGCCTTGATTTTGTAGATTAAAAGGAATGGATTAAAGTAATGTGACTAATATTCTACAAGCAAATGAGATCTTTTCTTTTTCTAGCCACTCTTGATGGTTTTTTTTTTTTTTTTAGCTAACTTATGCTCTGGATTTTTTTTTAATTCTATTAGTTTTAACTATTCACCATACTGGGTATTCTGATGATCAGTCTTTCAGATCATGTTGTCAACAGGAAGCTTTATTAATTTTTAAATATTATGTTTCAAAGCAAGAAAGAAATTCTATTTGAGTAATAAAAACTGCTGGCATTTAGGTGATGACTTCTTAAAAACAGACTTAAGCACTTTGCTATATGCTATCAACCGTGTAGATTTAGGAGAGACCTAAACTGAAATGCTGAAGTTATTATTTTTTTCATTGTTTTTAGGCTAGCGCTATTGTTCTGGATTTGGAAATCAAGGCTTATTCTAGCATGCCAGAATATCTGCCTTCATTCCCTTTTATTCTCTCAGTAGAATGGCTAAATATACTCTAAGATACTGTTTTAGAAATGCTCAGCCTTCTCCTGTCCTAGCTTTCCAGTTACCAAATTAGTTGCATGGAGATTAATACTCCAGTTTATAGAGCTAAGGTCATCAATTTGATCTTTGAAAGTGAAGAATTATCACATCCTTCTCCAGCACAATATTTGAATTCCACTCTGTTCCAGATTGTAATACTGACATTGGCCATCACGTGTGCATACCCCATATTTTTCCATAAGGTAAAAGAGATGAGGGAGTAGATTCAACAGCAAATGTGAAGCATCTATTACCGCTGCACTGTGGTAGGCACGGGAAGCAATAAAGATAATTCCATCATTCCTGCCCTCAATAAGTTTATATTCTACTAGAGACCTAGGGCAGTAGAATCTACCCTGTACAAGATGAGTATAAAACACTCCTAAGTTATCTTCATTACTGAAACAACTCAAAGCATCTGCCCTGCTGATGATCAATATGTAAAAGTTTCATATATGGAAGACATTATGGATTCTGTTGCTATTAATGTTAATCTCAGTAAAGAGTGAATGTGGAAGGCAGTGGGCCAATATCTGGATTTCAACTGTGACTACCTCTGGTCTTTATGATAAAAGTCAAGTTATCAGTTAATTCCTTGGAACTTCATTTGCCTTGTCTACAGAATGGTGTAACGATATATGTACTACATAAGTTGTCATTTGTATGTGTTATACAAAGAAAGCTAATAGTGATGAGTGTGGTAATACACATTTAGATAGTTTACATGGCAACTAGTGCCATAGTGCATAGAGCACTGAGCCTGGATTCAGGAAGCCTCATCTTCCCAAGTTCAAATCTGGCCTCAGACACTTACCAGCTATGTGACCTGGGCAAGTCATAAATCTGCTTGCCTCAGTTTCCTCATCTGTAAGATGACCGAGAGAAGCCAGTATCTTTGCCAAAAAAACCCCAAACAGGGTCACAAAGAGCTGGATAAGACTGAAAACAACTAAACCACAACAAAGCCAAGGTTCACCATTCACAAAGACCTGCTTTGGAATACTTAAAGTAGCACCATACAGGAAGACGGTAAATAAATAAAAAATCATGTCCACAAAGAGAAATAAAAGGTTTTACCCTTTATCTTTCATGTTCTATTGCAAGCCACAAACCTCATTTTAATATACCCATTTGAACCAATTTCTGATAGTACCAAAGAGATCAAGGTTATTCTTTAGGTCTATTGTTTATCGGTTGTGATAGCAACCATTCATGTAAACAACCTTGCAATTTGGGACTGCTGAAATTGCAGCAGTGAGGAGTCACTGATACCAAAGCCTTGACCTTTCAAGAGATTCAAAGGCCTCATTTCCAGACTAACCAGAGAAATCTTCGATAGCATGATCCTTCCTACTCACTGGTGTTTTATTTTTTTGCCAAGCATTTTCTGTCATTCAAAAATGCGCTCGTGTATTAATTCATTCTCTTGATTAATATTTATTTCAGGCCTGTAAGTCATACCTTTACTAAAAGGAGATTATATTAAGATGCTGTTAAATCACACAACTGTCAGACTAGTTTGCTTTACTGTATCTTTCTAGTAATTATACGCTGTTTTTGCTGCACTGTGACAGCATTCTATAAACTATACTCACCAGTCTTCAATAACATCCATCTAATGGTTAAGTCTCCATTACAAAAATAGGAAAAAAATAAAAGCCATATGAGAAGGGTTGTAACTAGACAAAGAAAAGTCCATAATAAACCCTAGTCTTATTTGTTACTTGTGATACTTTTAGCCTTGTGAATTCTTGATTTCAAATGGTTGAGCTACCTGAAAAATCTTTTCTTGCAATCCCCAGAAGCAGAAACCTCTTGCCTAATTAAGAGGGAAAGAGAAAGAGACACAGAGACAGACTGACACAGAGACAGTCTGTTAGAGAGACAGAGACAGAGAGTCAGAAGGAAAAGTAGAGACAGATAGAGAGAGATTATAAGCCTTCCCAAACTGACACCTTGAGAAGAGATATAAAGAGCTAACGAGAAAGGTAGAATTGTTAAAATAAGACTGAGCAACTCTCCTGGAATTCCTCCTTCATGTTTAACTCTAGGAATCCCAGAGACCTTCCAATCTCAGCAATTAGCATTTTTCATTTTGAGTCCCTGTAAAATCCTGTTTGAGACTATAGCTCAATATTTGGGGGGGAGGGGGCACTCCAGAAGTTATCCAGCAAGTTGCAATGGTTTACTCCATCCTACAGCCTACTATGCCATGCTGCTACACTTTGGAATTCCTTTCTTACGTTCTGGGTTTTGTTTTTTAAGATTTTATTTGTATTTGCAGTTGTGAGGTATTTGGGGAGGAGGGTAATTTTAATAAACGTGCAGCAGTCTTGTTTTTAGAACATCTCAAATAGAATACGGCTGGCATGGTTTTAAGCTTCTTTCCCAGAGTTCCACTTGTCTTGTATTAGCTTTAGAGACATTTCATGAAATATAGAAGAGCAAATTTCCCACCACAGCATCTTTTTTTTCCTGGGCTGCTAACACCTTATCTAGCTTTTCGTGATATATTTTTCTAATATTTTTATCCAAAAAATCACTTTCCGAAGATTGAGAAAATTGCAATATTTAAGTCCTTTTGTATTCTGGAATTTGAACCATTTTATTATTTTTGCTTTTCAACATAAATTTGGAATCCAGAGAACAGGGCCTTGGGAACTGAATATTAACTTCTTTGAATGTTTCTTTTTAATTGTAGAACCAACACCAACTTCATGAGCAAAGCATTACCCCTGTCTTAAGCTCATAAGTAAAATGAGAACGTTGCCTATAATATCTACCTCAAAGGGCTGTTATGAGCATGTACATACGGTGTCTTGAAAGCCTTAAAGCATTATGTAAATGTCAGCTATTATCTTCCTCTTTAATATTGGGGTTACTTTCCCTGACACTCTCACAACTCAACATTTCCCCTACCTTTGCCAAAACTTTTCATTATTTTTCAAAGCAAGGAATTCTCCCAGGATTCATGTAGATTTTCATTTTATTATTCTATTTCCACATGATCCTGCCAAATAACATTTCCCTCCTCTGATCTTTAGTTTATGAGCTTTTAATATGGTAAAAATAAATTTCATTGGCTTTTATAACCCTTTCTATTTCTCTCCCTATATCTAGATGTTACATCCAAGGATCTGCAGGCACAAAAACCTTGAATCAATAGTCTTACTGGTTTGAATTTCTTTTTTCTTATAGAGTACTGATTTACTTATCAATGAAAAATAACTAATATAAGGATTTCAACATAGCTCCAAGTGTTGTGATACTGGAAAAGCCATTGGAAAAGAAAATGGTAGAATTGTAATGAGGAAATCTTTGAAATTAAGACCCATGAACATGTAGTCTAGAAGAAAAGGATTTTTTTTTCTCCAGTCTTCAATGGTTATACCTTACATCAATAAATTACATTTCAAAAGAGTAAGAGGACAAGTGAATGCTCAAGTATCATTTTTAGCTGTCACTGGAAGGCCAATGTGCTATTTCAGTAAAGGTATTTAAAAGGAATACCTCAAAGTGGTTCATAAATGACCACATTTCAAAAATATGATACTTTTCTCAAACACAGTTCAGGTTCCAAAATAGTAAACACCCATCAAATTTCAGTGCTTTTATTTTAATGCTTAACTGGTTCTGTATTTTAAAGTTCCACAATTAAAAATGCAAACTGATGATAAAATTCAACAGAAGCATATGGTAGCAGAGAAATTCAGCAGAAGCAAGTGTTAGAATAACATTTAACCAGAAATATTCCATATCCATATTCAAAGAGTATTTCAAGCACTGCTTCATATAGAACAGCCCAATTTTGAATTACTGTAATTAAGTATAAAAGTGTGCTGATTTGTTGATCCCACAATGTCAATCTTTTGCATAAACTTGTTAGTCTCTAAATAAATAGGGGAAAAAATGAAAACACCAACGGCAGGATTCCTTTATCCCCTGGAAAATGGTGAGCATGTAGGTAATATACAAACATATATATGCTAAATTATAGAACTATATTTAAGGGATATGTAATTATAATTGTATAAAATATATTAAAAGTCACAAGAATATGTAAATGTATATATTTTTCTTGTGGGAAAACTAGTCCTTTGTTGTTTGAAATGCTACAATACATTGCCAAATGTGTTTATCTTCTGAAAATAAAAGTAAATACCTTTAATTGAATTATATTTATTTACCATACAGGGATTTAAAAATATAGCATGAATATTTCAAGATCTAAACAGTTTTTTCTTTTGCTTTTCCAAAAAGAATGACAAAATTATATTTAAAAATATGTTTTCCCTATACCAATAGAGTCATTTTAAATATTTGTCTTGTAAATATTGCATTGAAGAAAATAAGAGCTATTAAATTTCCTTACATAAAACCACCATGTCATGACATACATATGTAAACTATTATAAACTATACTTAATTATTTGAACATTTTATGAACAAAAAGATTCTGCCTATCAAGATATCTGCATACTAGAAAAAAAAAGCAAATACTCTTAAAAAGGAATGAAAATAAGCTGATGTATAAAAATAATACACATCTGAACATGTGTGTACATATATGTATATATATACACATACACACCATTTACATACAGTAAAGTCAGGGTTATTTAATTTACCAATTAGGTTTTGTCTCAATAGGGCTATGTCATTAATATTTAAAATCTTTGGAAGAAAGATGGTAAAAAAGCTGAACTGAACATAACAGCACATATCAATTCCTATTAAAACCCGCTGCCTTTTTGCTGTACTCTAGGGAACACCCATCAAATATACTCCAGCACAACAGCAATGTAGTTTGTTGTTCACATGACACTGCATGTTATGAGAAACATTTAGACATTTGAAAGCACTAAAGAGCATAAAAATTATATACATATATATTCACTTTCTTACTGAATTAAAATTTCATAGCCATTCGTCAAGAAAGAGAACAATTACAATGGAAAACTCCTAAATGAAAGACCTGCAAACAGTATGGACTCTGGGCAATGAATAGTCCTAGAAAGTATTATAAAGTTGTAAGAATACAACTAGTTCCCAGAGCTTAAGGGTTTAAAAGGATGTTTTTGTGTGTGTTTATTTTCAATAAAGACAGTAACAAATCCTCCTTACAAATGATAAAAGTCCATCATTACTGAAAGTCATAGATTATTTCCTAAGATATGAGATACAAACTCTTGCTTTGAAAATACCACCCCAGTGGTAGAATTTATATATTTAACGCATTCACATGTTAAATACATATAGATCATGATATATGTATTACATACATGTCACATTGTTTTACATGTATGTACACAATATATTTGTGTCTATAACCATGTGTAGGTGTTCTTACAAATCTATAATAGATAAACAAATACAATTTTTAACCCATTGAAAATCATTATGTCCATGCTGTTTTAATCTATTGAGGTATTTAAAAAACTTGGACATATTCAAATAATAAAAGCATTCAAAAAAAGAGAAAGACTTAAGTATCTTTATGTTAAAAGAAAGATATACTCTTAATTTGGGAATTTTGAGCAATATTTTCCCAACTGAATTAGAAATGAATACTATTTAAAATCATGCACAGGTTAAATATCATACTTTGTGTGCAATACATAGCTTACACATTTTTGGCCACATCTCAGAAAGAAAACAAGCAGGGAATTTTTATTATTTCACCTTTTTCTTGGTTTGAAGTTTGGGAAATACCAATAAAAGATGTTGAGTAACAGCTATGTTTCATTTAAACAGAAAAGAGGTAATTGTCCTTCCTGATTATAGTATAATGTATCTTTTCTGATGTCAGGTCTTACATTAAATGCTTAACAAAAAATAGTCTTTATTTTAAACATACATATCTTGGTCTTTTTCATCTAGCTAATGCCACTTTTGAGGAGAATCTATATATATAGTAATAAAAGAAAGATATCAAAGTATACAAATTCATTTGAGCTTAGCTCTTTCTTCCTAACTTATCTTTTCTGTACTTTTCCAAATCGCGTATGTGCGTGTCCAACAAGAATGTCAACATGTTCTCAACACATTCTAATGCAAAGGTGCATGTATAGTGGTACACATGTAATTGCATTCAAATTTACAAGGCAAGTTTTGTTGCAAGTTTTAATCACCTGTAGCTTTAGACATTTTGGAGAACAGTTGATGGGAAAGACAAATGACAAAAGAAATTTAGGAATACAGTATAACTTCAACTTTCCTCATCTTTATTTTGCCTCTTGAGCCATAAGAAGCACAGTTTAAGATGTACTATAATGCGAATAAACATTGCTAAACACCGATGAGAACTGAGTAATCACATCAGGAATGACACGTTAACAAAACCTTTTCCCATGCCATGTCCTACCAACAAAAATTGTCCTATCATTTTCAGATGTTATGTCTTGGATGTTTAAGCTGGAAATTATTCTTTTATAGATTCCACTTAGAGGTGCTAATTTAAAATTTTCTCCGCACAGACTCAGTCATATCAGACAATCCCCAAATATCAATAGCTATGTCATGAATGATATTTGATTCTCTGGCACTTTGAAGAACAGCCTAAGAAAAAAGGCATGATGTAGGAGAAAAGGCTTTACATGACATTGAGCTATAAATATAAATGGAAAGCTTTTGAGAAACATATATAGTGTGGTGGCTAGAATACCACACTAAGAAATCAAAGAGAGAGGCCTTTACTTAAGTGCATTAGTATAATAGGGTGTGTTGATATTTTGCATTTTAATTCTGGCGTATTGGAGCAGATGCTCTAACAAACTGTTTCTAAAACTAAGAGATGGCTTCTTACTCTGGGAACTGCTTTAAAAAAAATGTAGGCTCCTAGCAAAGGCCAAGTATGCAATCACTGCATTTCACATCTCACTCTAAAACAATTCCTGGTGAAACATTGTTAGGATATTTAGGCTTATTTTAGCAAAAAATAATAAGAAAGTTATTAAATACGAAATGGAAACAGAATTCCTTTTTGTCTGCAAAGGAGCACCAATTTTAATGTTAATTTTTAGTAATAGAACATAGTGAATGTTTAATATGAGCTTCAAGCTACTCTTTTATGACAGTGAAAATGCTACATTTTAAAGTGGGTTAAGTCAGAAGTAGAGACCTTAAGGATGTATTTAGCCTGCTTTATATTTCTTCTATATCAGCATAATATAATATTTAATATTGCTACGTTTCAAACCATATAAAACAATGGTATCTTGTTTTAATTTTGAATGATCACTTCCAGCTTAGATTCCAATCAAATCAGTGTATTGTAATGCTTCAAATTTTCTGATGGTGGGAGTATATTGTTTTCTGTTACGCTTATTTATTAAAGGTTCCTTCTAACTCTAAGATGTTACAGTTTCTGAAACAATAAAAAGACCAAAGGAAAGACTGTAGAAAATAGCTACTTCTATAAATAATTTTGAAATATGAAAGCATTTTATTTGCATTCAGTAAAGATTACAACATTTAAATTAATTTTAAAAGGATATAACATATACACTAGATGTTAAACTTACCCAAATAATCTATCCTAATTATACTTTCTAAATGCAGACAGAAGATGTACGAAAAAGCAAGTAGACAAGAATATATTATAGAAATCATCATGCCTTATTCTCTGTTTTATGAAGTTTGATCATAAATTGAGCCTGGCTGGGGGAGGGAGGGAGAGGAGGTCTAATATTGCAGCCTCTGATCAACCATGGATAGCACCAACTTTCCAAATAAATATCCTGTCAAAAAGAGTGTAAATGTCACCTTCTGAGGACCATTCCCCCTCTTCCCCTAGTCAGTACTTGTTATAATTATATTTTGGAAGTAATTTATTCTGAAATCCCATCTTTGGATAATTGCAAATTGTATCTCCTTCTTTCCCTAGTCAGTACAAACCACTGCTTATTCTCTTACTTCTGACATAATTCATTCTGGAATCCCATATCTGGATAATTGTGAATTTTATCATTTGTATCTTATCTCCACTAGTAGTAAAAAAAATAAAAATAAATCATTGAACTCTATTAAAATAAAGGAACAGCAACATCTCCTTTTATGTCTGTGACTGCTATATCTTACGAAGCTACCCCAAAATCTTCTTGGTGAACAGGTAGTTGTGCGTGTTTCAGTTTTGGACCACTGAAAATCAATTAATTGTTTCAGTTTAAGAAAAGCATTTATTACAAATTACTCTAATGCAGGAAGGACTTGCAATTTAATATTTGCCTATGGATACATTTTCACAAAGTTGATCCTGCAATTTTTTTTCCAAGGGGACATTTTTTCCACTTGATTTTTTTAATACCAATAATTTTATAACTAGTAAGGTATTTCTATTAAAATGTTTGCAAGAACTATAAATGTATACTGTCAGTTTCAAAAAACCAGGGGCACAAAATGTTGCTCAAGTCAAGGAAATGTAAAGTCAAGGCATTTTGGAGATAACTACATTTCAAAGAATTGTAACTTTATATGGGACAAGAGCTCACAATTTGTAAACTGTAAGCAATTCACTTAAGTACTCACTTTATAGGTCACCCTCCTGACAGCAATAGAAATGAGAATCTGAATCTGATGTAAATAGTTTGGCATCATCATTTGGCTAACTCTGCCTTTCCTTAACATGCAGTGTCACCACCTGGATATCTTGCCAATTATCACACTTTATTTATTTATTTTCTGCAACATTAAGTGTGCGGAAGCAATTCTTATTACAGAAGGTTCTCTAAGAAGAGACATCTTTTTTTTTTTTTACATTATTTGATCAAAGAAAAACAAAACAGTATTGATGTTACACTCATTCTTTAGTGTGCGAATTCTCTATATTCCTCCACTGTCATCTAATGCAACAAAGACTGGGAATTGAATCTATTAATAACTCCTCCAAAAAAGTCCCAATTGGTGAAAAGATAGGACTTGTATCTACTAAAAAAAAAAAAAACAAAAAAAAAACAGAAAAACAAAAAAAAAAACCTCAAGTCTTCAGCACTAAGCCAGCAAAGGACAGCAAATCCTTTATAACACAAAATACTAGGAAAGAGAAGGCTACCTTTGGCTTTGTTTTTGTTATGTAAAATGCATTAAAGTGAGTCATCCACTTAAAATTACCTACTGGTGGTAGCTGTAACCCAGTTTCAGGAACTAAAATAAATGCTTCCCAAAATGCCTGTTAGGTTATTCAGTGCACTTAAACATAAATGCGAATGATGATGTGTAGGTGCATATATGTGTATAGCTATTTGTATATAAGTGTATGAAATTATCTCCCTAAGATTTTATAATGTTTCTCGTGAAAGTGTAGGAAATTATTCTTCATTCCCACAGCTTCCATGAGAATCTGGCTACCTCTAAAAAGCGATATTACCACAGTAAACGGTAGGCTTGTCATTTACAAGCCGTCTTAGTTTTGTGACAATGAGAAAAAAAATGCAAACGGCCCTGTAAATAACTCTTTTAGTCTTCCCTTCAGAAACCAGGTTTGGTGACAGCCCCCAAACGCCTATTGTTCATTTTAACTACAGAAACTGGATGTCTCAGTTTTGCTGGCATAGTTCATCTAAAAAAGAATACGAAGGAAAGGACAGCGTGTTTCTAGGACCCCCAGCAAGCCCACTACAAGTGACAAAACATTCGGAAGTCCTGGAGGGAGATACACTTCGCATAAGAATAGCTGTCAAGTGCAACCAGTCAAATGTCAGCTAAACAAGTTTTGTTAACACGGCAATTACAATTGAATCTGAGGCCAAGTGCAAGAGGTGTTAGCCTCTGCTGACTCAGGCTTGGAAAAAAAAAGACACATCTATATAAAACTCATGTGTATGTGTCTACTGAATCTTAACAGAATCAAAGCTTTTCAGAGGGCCTGGTTACATGTGAACATGTGTCCGGCTGGAAACTTTTCTCCGAACACAGCTTAACTGTAAAGAGGGCAATTGAGAAATAGGCTAAAGTGTTGGCAAACCCCTGGATTTTTAAAAGTCGCTCATTTTCTCTGTGGATGTTTTCCTGCCTAAGACCGTCTAGCCCTGAACCCGACACTCTATGCGGGAGATTTCGGATTTCATGTTTGTTTTCTAAGCGCAAACCCTGCAAATAGCTCCTCATTTGTCATTTTCCTCTTAGATTCTGGTATGTCTTCCTCCTCCTGAGTCTCCCCCCAAGTAAGAGAGCCAGGAACTCCTGGTAATTTACAATCCCCCGCCCCCAACTCTCTCTGGCTCGCTCTTTCTCTCTGCCTTCCTTGCTCTCTGTCTCAGTAACACACACACACACACACACACACACACACACACACACACACACACACACACTCACACACACATGCACACGTTGTCCACATCCCTCGCCAGCCCCAACTCCTCGGGTGCACTTACGTGACTGCCGAAGGAAAAGGCTCTTCCGATGAAGGGTTGATCAGCAAAGATTGGAAAAGTGTCAGACTAAAGACTAGCAGCCAGCCAGCAGCCATCTTCGGGATAGAAGATCGATTCTTTCTCTTCCCCCCCCGCTTCTCACTCCCTCCCCAACTCAGGGGAAAAAAAATAAAAATGATAATGGAACAAACCGGGAGGGAGAGGGGGAGAAAAAGGGCAACACACTAATGCACACACTGCGAAGAAAGACGCCTGGAGATAACGCAAGCAAGGTGCCAGAGATGGGGAGGGGCTCGGTGGGGGAGGTAGGGAGAGCAAAATCGAGATCTAGAACGAGGGACGGTGGAGAGAGAAAAACACACTAGACGCTCCCTGCTACTGCCCACGGCAGCTTCATCTGATCAGCCGCCATCAGGGTTACTTTTGTAACAGAGCTCGGCAAGCGCTCTCTTTTCTGTCTCCTCTCTCCCTCTCTCTGTTTCCTTCCCTGATTTATTCCCCTGATTGCAGAGTAGAAGGAGGAGGCGGAGGCGGGGGCGGAGGAGGGGTGACGGTAATGGGGAGGGGGGAAGTAAGGAGGGGGAGTGAAGAGGCAGAGACTTGTGGAAAAGCGAGGTTTCTTCTTGCTTCTCTGCAATGAGCAGACGGGCTCTGGGAAAGTCACAGGGTGGTGGTTGGGGTGGGAGGTAGGAGGGGAGTGTGTCAGATGAGCCTAGAGGAGCCCGACTATGAGCAGCTCTCCATAGAAGGAAAACATAAAAGGAACTCCCAAAGTCAGCATCTGAGCTCTCTCTCCCGAGTCCCAGGGGTGGAGGAATGGTACCTAATCCCGTGGGGCTGTCAGGGGAAATGCAACCACCATCTCTCCCAGAAGGCATCCGAACACAGTATTATACTCCACCAAAAGTGTTTGGCACGCTCTGAGATTCAGATCTTTGTGAGTTATTTTTGTACACGCTTGCAACGTTCTCCCACCCCTCCTCGGAGGCACCAGAATAAACTGCCTGCCTAGGAAACGTGGAGAAGCGGTTTGACAACAGAAGTAGGAGGGCATTTAAAAAAAAAATGTTTTTTTAGAACCACTAATGATTTTCTACCAGGTGGCACTATTTGCCTGTGAGTGTCTGGGTCCTCTCTTCCTTGCCAGCTCAGATCCAGTCATATATCTGGTATCTCTGCTATCACTAGTTACTGGGTTTGCAACGTTGCAACGCGGTTGCTGGAAGAACAGGCAGAAAGAGTTAGGTGATGGAGGGGGTAGGACTGGTATTGCTGTAATAGTTTTATACATTTACCTGTATAGCAGGGGGTTGGAGGGAGAAAATTCTTCACCAACGTGGAAGATTCATGGAAAGGTTGATAACAGATTTTTCCTCCAATATTTTCAGGAAAAAAAAAAAATCTGGGCACCCTTGGTCCTCCAGAGCTTCAACAAGGAGTCTACTTTGTCCAGTGTTTGTGAAAGAAGAGACAGGTGCAACAGGCACCCGTACTCAAGTGATTGAACCTGGAACAGGTGGGATGGATGGAGTCAAAAGAAAAACGAGGGAGAGGCAACCCTAATCAGCTGTTGCTGCATCCTCCTAATGAGTCACTTACATTTTGGAATTACTGACATAGGTGAGACGCAATAAATAAAAATAATTTGCAAGGTAACAGACTTAGTATGTGGCACTGTTGCAGGGTGGGGAGTGTCAAATGAGATAACATGTAAAATGCTTTGCAAACCTTAGAGTGCTCTATAAATGCTAGCTATTATTATATTCATTATTTTTATTCAGTTTTACCTCTAGGCACTCCCACACTAACTACTGGCCCCCGAAAGGGAGTGGAGCAGGTTGTTGGGCAAAAAAGCTGTTAGGAATAATCAAACTGCAGGTTGTAGAGCTGCTAACAATGAACCAGAGATATAGTTTACTTTTAATACGGTAACATTAAATTACCTCCCCTAGTAATATCACCACTGACTTACATGAGTAGGAGGCAGAAGAAGGTTGGCAGTTATTTTAGAAAATGCTCTCTGTATTTACATAAAACCTTATCACTAAAGCTGTGTAAGAATTGTGCTATTTGGGGGACGACTGGGAGGTTTTAGACTCAATACACTTTTATAATTCCTAACATGAACTCGATGAAGCAAGGTGCTGGTGTGCCCTTCTATTAAAAACAATTCATAAACCATTCAGCTCTTTATGGGCTATATATTGAGGCAGATCCTCTATAATGAATTATTGGTAAGAGTTTTCCTTTTGAAGTCCAGGATCTGAGTTCAAATCCCAATTTTGCTACCTAAAACTTGAAATTGAACAAAATAAGTTAACATTTGTTACCCCTAAGGTTTGTTTCTTTATCTCCAAATGAGGCCTTTGGACCAGAGGATTTCTCAGATCATTCCCAGTTCTCAGTCTGTGATCCCATGAATCTGGCCAAGACAAAAGAATAACATACTAGAAAAGAATAATTAGTCACGGCCTCATGTTTGATCATTATTCCACTTAGTACATGTACCTTTTTTAAAAAAATTAAATAAATTAAAACAAAGCTATTTTACATTTTTTGTTTTTCAAATGTCATCCCTTTGTCTATTTTACTCTTACATTTTCCCTTGAAAAGGGTCCTCCCTACCCCACCCCCAGGGATGTAACTTAGGTTTATTTTATGCCAGGCATAAGGTGGTGAGGCAGTAGGAACTCTATAAATGAGGAATGGAGTGGGATGTGATGGAATTGAACACTAGATACACAGAACACAGAAAAGATATTTTATACAATTAAACATGACATTTATTTTCTCTCCCAACCCCAAGAATTGGATTACCAAATAGAACAGTAATTTTTTTTCAACTGTTAGTGATTCAAAAATAAATATTTTTGTCCTTGTCTTTTTTGTTTTTTAAATCATGATATTATTACCCAAATTTAGGTTCCCATTATTATCAATGTGATATGTTGGTATTCTAGCAGCCTTGTCACCTGCAAAAAAAATATTATGTTAATATATAATGTCAAATATTTCAGTAATGAATCTAAACTTCCTACTGTGATCTGCTAGGTTCCAGTGTTCCATCTTTCCAAATAGTGGATTAAAAATGAAAATATGGAATAAACTTTCAGAGAACCCAGACCTACTTGAAAATTAACTTAGTTGACCTTGAGTCAAATCTCAGTATCATTGTATTATTCCTTTGATGAAGCACTGTATATTTTTTTCAGTATCCAATTCTGTGAATAAAATGTTGCTTGTAACTAAATTATTTGGTTCACCATTATGAGTTTAAATCACAGTTGACATTCTTTTTATGAGATTTATTATTAATTACTTAAAAAAACAACAACATAAGTCTTTAAATCAGTCATGGACCAAATGTGGCTTTTATAGTCTGTATAGGGCAAATGAAACAAGGTCATTTTAAATATAATTTTATCTGTTTTGTGCTCCATAATATTCTAATATTTTATAATATTCTAATATACTAAAAAGATGGAGGAGGAAGAGCAGATGAAATAGTTTATGAATTATTAACCAATTTTTTAAGTGACAAAAAGTAAATATCAAGAGGAGTTAAAGTTTGGTAGATGGAGATTTTACAGTTAAATGGTAACTTGATGAAGTAAATTTCAAGAAAATTTGGTGTGTAGAAGTGTTTTTAAAACATAAACCCATGGTGAGTACATTTTAAGGAAGCCCACTGAGGCAGGTAGGTGGCACAATGGATAATGTTGGTTGGAGTCAAGAAGACCTGAATTTAAATCTTACCTCACACCCTGGATTAATGACAGTTTCTCTCAGTCTTGGCTTCTCCATCTGTAAAAGGAGAACAATGACAGCACACACCTCATAGCCCTGTTAGAAGGACCAAATGAGGTAATAAATGTGCAATACTTCACAAATCTCCAAGTATCGTAGAAGTTTTTGGTACTTGTAATTCTCATGCTCATTTACATAAATTGAGAAACCCTAAGAAAGAATGGTGATATATTCACTAGTTCTTTTCACTGAGATCATTATGACAATTATCAGTAGCCTGAAATTCTAATACTGTAATAGTTCTGTGAATGCTATTGATTTGGAAAATTTTTGTTGTTTTCGATCTAATTCAGTTAAGACCTTGCTCTGTGTGTCCTTGGTAAGCAGCCTAGCTAACATGTATATGTGCAATACTTCTCAGATTTCCTAGGTAACTGTGTAAGTCCTCTCAGCTCTCCAGGTAAGGATAAAACCAGAGAGTCAAGATTAGAAATTCCTTTGATAATACTGAAAGAACAATGGATTTGGCCTCAGAATACCTAGATCTGAACACTTAATCTGACACTGACTATATGACCTTAAACAAATCACTAATAGGCTCATAGAATTATTATTTTAGAGTTGTAAATATCTTAGAGGTCATCAAGTCCAATCTCCTTATTTTGCCCATTAGGAAACCGAGTCCCAGAAAGGTTTAAAAGCCCAGATTCATAAAGCTATTACATTTCTAAGATGCAATTTGAACCCAAGTTAAGTGGGTTCTTCTTCTGTACCACATTATCATTGTTGACTGCCTTTTCCTCAGTGGTAAAGGAAAAAAAAATTCTCCTGGATGCATTCTAAGGTAATATATCCTTTCAAATCTAATATTCTGAAATTCTATTTTGTGAGGCAGGGGATATTAATTGGAGCTGATTGTCAACAATCTTGAAAAGAATGATATTCTACACTTTTGAAATACAATGGAACCCCAATACAACCAAATATTATATACAAGGATTAACTATTCATGAATATCTCTGGCACATAATAGAAATCCTTTTTGCTTGATGCATAAAATAACATCCTCTGAAATATAACTATAGTCAAAGTCTATTCGACAGACATTAATACTACTATCCTCCAGCCACATTAAAAGATATTTTCATTGTAGCTGAAAGATACATTTAAATATATATGCACACATATAGATGTTATATAGGTGTATATGAAATATGTGTGTTATATGACTATATGAAGCATATACATATATCCACAAATATATGTAATTGCAGTATATTATAGTTGGAAAAATCTTTAGAGGTCCACTAGTCAAGTTCTTTCATTGTGAAGATGGAGAAATTGAAATCCAGATCTTTCATGTGACTTCTCACTGCAAGATCACAGAGCTAATAAATGGATGAGTACCAACTCTGTTCTCCTGTCTCCTATGTCAATTATGGTTCTATTACATCAAAACTATCTTTGTATATTGGTGTATGTGTGTTTGATGTTTGGAGGGGATAATGTGTATTTTAGATAGATAAATCAGTATATAGTCTAGTGCAGGGGAGGGGAACCTGTGTCCTTGAGTCCGCATGTGGCCCTCTAGGTCCTCAAGTGTGGCCCTTTGACTGAATCCAAACTTCACAAAACAAATCCCCTTAATAAAAGGATAAATTCTTTATTAAATAAAATAATTATAATATATTACAGGTTACATGGTATAATAATTATAATTAAACATTTTATAGCCATTACATATTATACTATTATAAATTATCATGTTATATAATTATTTATCATATTGTATAATATAATAATTAAAATAGAATTAAATACAAATCTTTTATTAAATAAAATCTTTTTATTAAAGGGATTCATTCTGTGAAGTTTGAATTCCGTCACATTTAAGGCACCTAAGGGCCTTAATGGACCACATGTGGCTTAGAGGCCACAGGTTTCCCACCCCTGGTCTAGTGTCTAATCTTATTATTTTATTGCTTTAAAAATTTTTGTTAAGAAAACCTTGATTACTAATGTAGATAAGCAAAACAATGACTGTATCTTACTGTAGTGGAGTGCTGTTTATGGTACTGAGAGAAATGTCTTGCTCGGGATTGTGTGACTAGTTTAGGAAACAGGAATTGAACTGTCTTCTTGACTCCAAGGCCAGCTCTCTATGATGCCACTCTGTGTCTCATGTACATACACACATATGTGTATATTTGCTATTATTGAGGCATCTGGGTACTGTCTGATTCTTTGTGACCCCATTTAGGGTTTTCTTGGCAGAGATACTGGAATGATTTGACATTTCCTTCTCCAGTTTATTTTACAGATAAGGAAACTGAAGCAAACAGGATCAAGTGACTGGCCTGGAGTCACACAGGTAATAAATGTCTAAGGCAGGATTTGAACTCAGGACCTATGTTCAATCCACTGTACTACCTAGCTACCCATATGTGTGTATACATGCATATTTACATACACATAAGTATATATGGAGAGAAACATAATAATAAACATATATTTTAAAAATCAAATTGGCCTACAATTTCATTAGTTTGGTGGACTGCCAATATTAAACTTTTCTATAAATTCAAATCAGTACCTACTCTGCACATTACCACCTGCACAATGCCTAGGTCACTTATTATCACACAACCAGAAGGCAAGAATACATACACACACACACACACACACGCACATACACACCCATATGCACACACTCTTGTTGAGATCAGTGAATACCAGCTCTACCACTTTCAAGCTCTGTGAATTAATATCTTTCTGCCTAAGATGGCTCATGAGAGAGTCAGACTTTCTAAAACTTTCTTCCAGTTCTAATTCCTAAGACATGAAAGCATGTTTTATTTAGAAAAGTCATCCATTAGACTATTGTGCTAAATATTCTTACAATATGTTACAGGAACAAGGATTTACTCAGAGTCCTTAGCTTCTCTCAAGGATCAAACAAGGCCTGCCCAGGCCTTGCTGATCCCCCTGTGCCATCCCAGCTTGTTCTCTTTCTCTCCTATACCTATTTGTATATTGTCCTACTCCAGCCTCATTTGAATGAAAGTTCCTTAAGTACAGCCACTATTATTTCTTTGTTTTTGTGCCCAGAGCAGCCTGTAAAAAAATAAAATCAAATCAAATCACTGCTTAATAAATCTTGTTGCTTGGAATAAAACTGAAACAGATTTCTGATTAGATCTATAGACTAGAAGTAAAATAGTCTAGCTTCTATCAATAGATGAGTAAAATAAATAGTTTACATTCGTTTAATAAACATGAAAGACTTAGAGGGATATGTTTTTCTCATTGTGAAGCATTTGAAAATGAATGTGTAAAGAATCTTGAAAAGTTTATGCTGCACAGTTGTGCCAGTAGAAGGTGTTTTTGAGAGATATACTCTACCCCGCCCCCAACCCTCCCCATCTCCAAGCTCTGGTATCTTGAGTTATTAGAGAAATAAAATCTCCCCCCAATGCCTTATAGGAGAATCATGTTTTATCAGGCCATTGCTATCATTGACATATAACAAGTATCAGTTACTTGAATGTGGTTTTGTTAATTCTTGCCTAGAAAAGTTTTACATCTCAGAACTTAGAATTAAAAAAAAATGTTTTAAAAGTTACATTAGTTATGTGAGGTTGTCATGTAATATTTTGTATTATGTGTTGATTCTGTTGTTTTTCTTTAAAGTTTTCAAGTGAGTTTTTATCTATTATTAAGAAATTAGGTTGTCTCATTTTGGACACTGTGAGGAGGGGGGATTGATTTAATAAATTTGCCTGCAGTATGCTGTACAGACCTTCAGTAAAACATTAAACCTAATGTTTGAATCTCAAGCTGTCTACTTATCCTTTTTACCTTGATACTGACTTAAAAATATTATTTACTGGATGCTTTGTTGATCTGCCCTGTCAGTTAAGGGTCAAATTAGTTATTTTACTAGAAATCATTTTTTAGAAATGAATTTAGTTCTTGGAGATTTTTAGTTCATGTACAAAAGTATTTTGAAATTCAAATGAATGCTTACATTGTGTTTGCACTATCTGACTCACTTTCCTTTTTTATTATAGATTTATGCCATCATCCTTTGATATAATAGCTCCTACTGGTGATACTGATTCTTCATTCTTTCATATTATTTTCAAGGTCAGCAGACACTAATTACCAAAGTAATGTTAATAGGGATGCACTCGTATGTTTGATTTTCCTTCTAGATGGTCTCTCTGTCTATCTTTCTGTCAGTCTGTCTGTCTCTCTATGTCTATAATCTATCTTAAAAGGTCAAAATCGTGCCTAGAAAACATTAGATAAGCATAATGGCATTGTCCTTATATTTCCATCATAAAAATCATTTTCATTCCCACAAGCAACCCACAATGCTCCCATTAGAGAAAGTTGACAGGGCACAATAAACTTGACTAGATTTTAATTAATGCCACAGCAAATACACATGGCTCATCAATGTTCAGGAACAGATACCAAATTCAGCATGTTTTTCCTTTCTTCCTCTCTTTGAGAGCCCAGCCCAACTCCGCCCCTTCTCCACCCCTTCTTTTGATCTTGTCACCCTACTAGACAATTGCAAAGAATCCTTAACTGATTTGCAAGAGAAAGGGAAAGTTGAAAAGTAGTGAGTGTGTGTGTGTGTGTGTGTGTGTGTGTGTGTGTGTGTGTGTGTGTAGAATATAAAAAATTAATTAGGTCAAAGAGATTATTGGGGGGGGAATGAAGAAAATTATAAAAAGGAGCAATGAATGAAGAAAATAAAAGTTTGAGAAAGACAAAAAGAAGGAGATATGTCAGTAAAGAACAAAGGAGAAAAGAAAAGGGTTGGAGATGAAAGTGAATTAAAATAAATTTGAAATTATGCAAAAGTGCCAAAAGAATGCCAGGACCAGTTACTTTTTAAAAACATTAACCAATTATACTTATATTGCTTAAAAGAAATCATAGTACATATAATCCTTGCCATTTGGTTATTCAGATTCTTAGCCCTGATTTTTATTAAATAATATTGAATTTTTTTATAGAATAGTACCGAATGTAATTTTTCTATTGTATATTTGAAATGATGATATTGTCTCTTTATTTCCATATATCTAATAGGATCATAAAATTAACCTTCAATACATAGTCTTTGTTATATAGAAAGTATCTGAAAACAATAATCAATTATGTATATCATATTGATTTTTATTATGTCAGTAGATGTTGCTAAGTTTTGCCCTTGCCAATGACATCATTGTTTTCATGGAAAACTGCTAAACAAATTCAGTCATCTCTTCATGCTCTTCCTCAAGTCTACCAACTCTTTATGGATATTCTACCATTTCCCTTCTAGAGTAACTTCCTAATTAGAGGAGGTACATTGGTGACAGTAGGGAGGTACAGACCTAAAAAAAAGTCAGTAATGTTGTTTTTATTTTTTCTTCCCAGTCCTATGGCAACTGCCTTAGCCACCACACCTTTGGCATGATCCTGATCTCTTTAAAATTATGTAGATACTATGTGGCTTTTTCCCCCTCTTCTAATTATCAAGCCTCCCTCCACTAATTATTTTTATATAGCCTGATACTTTCACTATACTCCAAATCTTTAAGTCTTGCTTTTTAATTCCAACAATACAATGTTCAAGCTCAAGATCACCCTAATCACAGAATTATCCATTTTGTGTTGGAAGTAGATTAAGAGATTTAATTCAGTCCCTCTTAATTGTATAGGTTAGGAAACTGAGGCCCATAGATGTTAAAGGATTCACTCAAAGCCAAGGAAGTTATTATGGGCAGTCATTCTACTCATGTTCTCTCTATCTAAATCCATTACTTTTTCCAATTGGCCACACTACCTCTCTAGATCCTTTATCATAGAAATGAAGAAACCGAGAACTCAAGGTCGAGTGACTAGTTAGATCTGCTCATTACTAGTGTAGTACTCTCTGTGCTGTGCCACAATTGCTACCTGAAATTAGACATTCTGTAGATAAGAGAGTGTCTAGATTCTGCATTCTTTATGGTTTTGAGATTAAAAAATTTTCATCACAAAAATTTTTCATAAAGGTAACTAGTTTCACACATTAGTTTGCAGGACCAGTTAATGTATCAAATAAATGGGGCACATGAAAGAGAAAAAGCAGATTGAGAAAATACAGAGTATCTGAAAAATCAGAATAGTTAGAATATGGACTGAGGGCAAAAAATTTGAGAGAAGTTTCAAATTTAATCAAACGGTGTTTAAACAGTTTCTATAAGCTTGTTGTAGACATTTAACAAAAGAAACATCATAAAGGGTTTATTTGTTCAGCCATAATTTGTTTGTATCATTATCGTGAAAGATATAAGTAGTCAGAAGCGACTAAGTAAAGGCTGAGTGATCCTTACATCTATGATCTTAATAACCATCTAAGAAACTCTTTAGAAAAATGCTGGAGCTGCCTTTGCCCCTTCATGCTGGCCCAGTATATGTAAATTCAATTTCTACCTTTAAGTATGTATTAAAGAAGGAACATTTTAAACATCTTTTCTCCCAATTTCTGCTAAATATATGTCTAGAAAGAGTATTCTCACATTCTCCAACTTCAAAAAACTACCCAATGCAAAATATAAATTTATCAGTTTGTGACTTCTATTCACTACCCCTGGTTCTCTTTCTGGGACCAAACAGGTCAAATCTAATCCCTCTTCTATAAATACTAAATACTAAATAAAATACTGAAATACTTGAGCACAGTTATTCCCGTTTTGTGACTTCTCTAGACTAGAAGTCCCCATTTTTTTCAATAATTACTCCTATGACATGGAATCAAGGCATTTTACTTTATGGGCTGGCTTTCTATGAATGCTCTGTAACTTAGCAATACCTTCTTAAACTAGCACCAAGAATTCAATACACTATTTTTTATGAGATCTGATGAGGGCTATGTACAGAACAACGATTACCTCCTTATATCTGAAAGCTGCCGTGCCTCCCTCAATGCAGCCTAAGACTGCACTGATTTTTTAGCTGTCATATCTCATTACTATTTTTGAATTTGCATTCAACTCAAACTCCCATGTTATTTTCACACAAACTACTGTCTAACTATTCCTTCTCCATCTTGTACTTGTAAAGGGTTTTCTCCCTCCCCTTACCCCCCCGCCCCCACAAGACTTTTAAATTTATCCCTTTATCTTTTTAGATTAAGTCCAACACTGACTTGGCAAGTTCTTTATGTATCTTAATTCTCATCCAGTGTGTCAGGTACATTTCTCATCTTTGTGTCACTGGCAAATTTTATTTGCATGGAATCTATGCCTTTAACCAAGTCAAGCCTGAAGTGATGATGATGATGATGATGGAAAATATAGATGATTATTGGAATAAATCAAAATCATGTAGGACTAGGATGAAATACACATCATTCCTGTTATCCTGCCTATTACTACTAAAATTGTTCTGCAAATGTTTTCAAGGAGGCTACATAAAGTGACCTCATATCCTATAACTTTTACTCAGTTACCAAAAAAAAATCATTTTATCCTCCTGTGTGCTATTATTAGATATATAAAAAACAATTGAAGGGTAGTGATTTATCCCAGGACCATTCGATCTGAACTGCATTGAATATGAGGTAAAAATACTCACAAGCACTCCCTTCAAAGCCTCCCTGATCCCCCCAAAAGTTCTGGTCACAAGGCAAGAAGCAATAGCCAACTAGTGAAATTCTAACTAGTATATCGATAACTCTCCATGTCCTGAGTTTCTTATGGTAGTTATGAGGACCTACCAGGAACCCTGAAATGCTGGCCATTTATACTTTGTCACTGATTGGGTTAGCACCCTGATACAACTACTTCTGAGAATGAACAAAATAAGTGATAGAGGATAGATAGATAAACAGACAGATAAATAGATGGAGGGATGACAGCTAAGCACTTGGCAATATCATTGATGGGGTTAGTGCCCTAGTCCAGGGCACTGCAACTACTTCTAAGTGTCAAGGAAAAAAATGAACAATGGGTAGTGTTTACATAGCACTTTAAGAAAAGCCTATTAAATCCATTATTTCATTTTATCTTCACAATAATCCTGAGAGATAGGTTATTATACTCACTTTCTTGATGAGAAAACTGACATAGACAGGTTTAAGTGACTTGTCAAGGGTCGCAAGGCTAATAACTATCTGAAGCAGGTTTTGAATTCATGTTTAACTGACTCCAGGTCTAGTACTCAATCAATCTATTGAACCACTTAGCTTCCTCTGGGCAACAGATAAGGTAGTATAGGAATTCAGAGAGGCACTGCTCAAAATTATTGTGAAACCATCAGTTCAGTACTGAGGACTACAAGACAAGTGGTGTATTCTAGTGCCATAAGAAGACAAGCTAGAGATACATCAGAACAAAATACTAATACCTTCACCTTCTGGAATTGCTTCAGTGAAGATGCCACTGACCACTAAAGCAGGAAACCCACAAGTATACATGAAATGGACTGAAGGCATGAATTATAGTAAGTACTCGGTTGTAACAAAACTGCCAACATCTTACCACTTATTGTCAATAATTTCATACTTTTTTAAAAAAATATGTTTTCAGTTCCAAGACATACAACAATCTGTTATAAATTAACAAAAGTAATCATAAGAAATAATTTCATTCATAAACTCAGATTAGATGAAATTAAAGCATATATTGAGTGGTTACTTAAATCTGAAGGAAAGGTGAATAAAATGAAGGTATCTAAAATTTATACTTAATATTAGCTCTAGAAGTGCTACTGAATAATAAAATAGATATCAAAAATATAGTATGACTCAAATAATTTTGTAAAGGAGATAAGCATGAAATTAGATCTTATAAAGTTTTTTAGTTTGACAACATGAATCTAATTAATAGACAATACCAAAGCACAATAAGTTAAAAAAAAACCCTGTTATCTCAAAAAAATCAACATATATCTATAGATATATAGAGGCATATATATATATATATATATGTATGTGTAGATGTCATTGGATTTATCAAATGAAACTAAAAGTGATTTTGTATTGAGAATCTATAAAATTGTTATGATTCAGGAACCAATCAAAAAGTACTCCATAGGTGACATCTACATTAACCAATAATACGTCGATAAAGAAGCATTGAATATCACCCAAAAATATATATTAGGTGAAGAACAAAATAGAGATGTCAGAAAGTCACTGGAAGTTGTAAAGAGCAACTCATTACTGTTTTAGCGATCATAGAACTAGCCATATGAAAGTTCTATAACATTTACATTGCCTTAGTTGTCACAAAACCTTTGATTCAGTTCTGCACTCATATATATCACAAGTGCAGAGATAAATCCAAGCACAATAAATTATAGAAGTAGGAAATAGAAATAGAAGAATTTATAATAGTGATATAGGAATAGGTAACTGTCATTAGAAATCACAAAAACATTTTCTTTAGGAAGCCCAGATTTATTGATGAATCTACACTATGTAATGAAATGGTAGACACTGCAACATATCACAGCAGACTGTAAAAAATTTCTATTTACTGATACATAGAAAAGCATGATTATATGCCTGGGACTAGTCATCAAAAGTTTGTTATCCTTTCTACAGAGAAAAATATGCTATGTGTCCTAGATAATAGAGAATAAATTCTAAACTCCAAATGGAAACCCTTAAGTATTCCTGAGAATTCAACAAATCAATTATACTGATTTTAGAATAGCATTAAAGACCCAACTGCCACCGACAAGTGCCCAGACATAGCATTGATTCATAAATACTTGAGGGCTATATTTTAAATAGGTTTTGACATACCAAATGTAACATTCTTCAGTCTATGTGAATTGGAGAGCTAGCAGAAGAAATTTAAAATATGGAGGACCAGGACTAGGTACATTTTTATTGCTGCCATGTTGTCTGCTTTAGGAGTTATCCCTAAGATGCTTTCAGTAAGTTAACAGAAAAGTGTACATTTTAAAAAATCCTTCTAATGGAAGTAGGGATCTGGGATCTGTAACTGAATGTAGATGGTTGTGTGTTATGTTTGCTTGGTAGTGAGGCAATTAGGTTGACTGGAGAAAGAACAAATATATGTTCCAATGAAAGCAGGTATTTCTTATCCATCTTCTTGCCATCCATTGGGTTGGTAAGTTGGGCTAAGGAAGGGAAAAACTATCATTTACCTGTTGTGGGGGAGGGGGTGAAGGTGACTGCTTCTTGTTGACAGGCTGATGATTATTGGGTTGAGGTTGAGTAATAAGAACAACCAGCCCATCATCATGGGGTACATTCACTAATAAGGACCATATGGTCCCCCAGTCTGAGAGGCTTAAATCTTCCAAGAAGATGTAGCATTGGTAGACTGGTTTAATAAGGAAAAAAAATTGCCAGGATAGAATATGAAGCATAACTAAACCTAATGGCCCTACGACACCCACAAAAATGGGCAGCAGTGACTCAAGAAGGATTTTTTTTTTTACCTAGAAAGGTAAAGCAGCAGTGTCGCTAGGAAGGTCCATTGGTCTAGAGGGTTTTTTTTTGGGGGGGGGGGTGTATGAATAGATGTGAAGAAATGGCAGAATTAGAAGTAAAGCTGGTGACGCTTAGATATTATAAGACAAGGGAACTTTCAGGAATCTGGAGAACATGGACAAAAACAGATTTCCAGAGATGAAATGGTTTAACATATCAAGAGGGTTCTGTTGCAAGATTGAAGGTAAAACTCAGGGATCCTTATGGTAGGTGAGAAAGTTTGATTACAATGACCATTTGGTCTGGAGAAGTGTCAGCAAAGCATAAAGTAAGACCTATTTGACCTTAGGACACAGTGACCGGTCAACTGGTAAGGCATGGTGTTCCTCTGTATGACCAAAAGAACTATGGAGATAGGTGCTTCATGGTTATCTAAGAAGAATGAGCAGTTATGTCCAAATGGTAAGAGACAGATGGAATAAGGTCTTTTCCAATAGATTTGGAAAGTGAGGGGAAGGCCTGAGGTTAAATTAGAACAGAGATTCTGATTTCCCTCTCATAGGAATGGTGAAAGAAGGGAAATAATTGTCTAGCAAAAGTGGGAAAGAAAAAGGAATCATTAATAAGAAGGTTAGAGGAAAGAATTTCTTGTGGTGCTGCTTCTTTCTGGTATCTGAGCCGGTCAAGTTGGGTGGGAAGGAGGAGAAAATTCTGTGACCTCTGCTTCTTACTAGACCCTCTTTATGAGAGTGAATAATAAATATAATAAAAATATATGATCACATAAAGGGATTTCAAAAGTCTTAAACATCAATGTGAAACAGTTGTGGGTGATGACAAAGAACAAGAGAGGAAGAGGTTCAAAATGAAAGGAAACTTGTTAACTCTGGAACAGTGTTCAGAGAACACAGTGGAATGAATGAGTGAGTGAATGAATGAATGCAAAAGTATGTGCTAAGCACTGGGAATACAAATGAAAAAATCAATGTTGCTCTCAAGGAATTCACAATTTAACTGGAGGAGACAACGTGTAAAAGAGTTTTTGAGAGCTCAGCTTCAGGGTACATGGCAGAGCCCCAAGCGTCCTTAGGTTATATCAGTAATTCAAATATTAGTGCCAGGACTGGAAGGTATAGAGGCAGGACAAAGACTATGGACTGATGATCCTTCATCTCCCTGGAATGATTGGTAGTTCCCATCTCATCCTTGCTATGTGGGGAGTAAAGCAAACTATATCTGTTCAAGATTGCAGGGGTTAAAGATGGGGTAAAGGGAAGGGAATGGGATGGACCTCTGGTGATGGTTGTTCTTCCCATCTGACTGACTCAGATGACTTCTGGTGGTTGAGGACCAGAAGAGAATCAATTAAGTGCTTAAATAAATGGATTTAATTAGGAGCTCACTAGCACTGAGAATGGGATAGCTACAGCACTGGGCTTGGAATCAGGAAGACATGTTCAGGAGTTCAAATCTGGCTTCAGACACTTACTAGCTGTGTAACCTGGACAGATCGCTTAACACTGTTTGCCTCAGTTCCATTTCTGTAAAATAAATGGCAAATCACTCCAGTATCTTTGCCCAGAACACCCCAAAAGAGGTCACAAAGAGTCAAACGTGACTTAAACAACTGAACAATAATGCACTGAGAATACAAACAGAAAAGTGAGATAGCTTCTGCATTTGAAGAATTCACATTCTAACCTGAGGAAACAACACATAAAGGAGAGTTTGGCTGCATGGTAGATGGAAAAGCTCTGTGATCCTTAGGGTGCAGCTGTAAGGCATGCTCTCCTCCTCATCAAAGCAATGGGAAAGGTCACATTTGTTAAATAGCCAAGGGTCTTGACAGGTACAGGACCATGATCATTCAGAAGTAAAGATCCTTGGTATAATGTGGGCAGGCAACTAGGTTCACTGGGGGAAATGGTTCTATGTTAGTAGAGGTGACTTTGACTTCCAGTACCCAGTAGTAGAAGTAGTGACCAAAGACAGAATGGAACATATGGAGGGAGATAGAGTTTAAGGAAGATGGGAATGAATGCTCAAAGAGCATGGGTTGGAGTGGAAATATTTGGTTTTTTTTTAATCAGTTCTGTATCACACAGATATAGATGCTCAGAGGGAGCTGAAGCTTGTTCCTCATAAGAGGATGACTCTAGGAGGAAAGCGAATTCTGTTGATGAAGGCAGGCAGTCAGGCATTTCAAAATCTAGTCACAGCCTTCAGGGTCTTAGCATGGCCCTTGCGGTGAGGCCTTCGATTGCCTAAAGCACCAACCTAGTGATGTTGTGTTCAGGCTATTCCAGAAACTTACTCATTAAGTCATCTTTCCCTGAAAAAAAAATGAGGCCATTTAAGAATGTCCTCTTCTATCATCCTTCGAGCCATCAGGGCCCAAACAACTACCATCAAGTGGGACTTGGGTTGGGACCTATTGTTGACCAATGAATGACAGTCAAAGTGAATTGGGTTTGAGAACATGGTCCTTAAGAAAGAAATGTAGCCTGTAAACCCCAAGATATCTACCAAGGCTACAGTGATCTAACCTCAATCACTGAATGGGCATTGCCTCGATCAAACCTGTTAAAGACCTTCACTTAAAGAGATGAAGTTCTCCCACTGCATCCATTTGTCTTGATCTATATTTTACCACTGGACCCAGCTATCTCCTGATGAGTAAGTGAGCGTGGAGACTTTGCACAGTCCTCCCTCATTTAAATCCAATTCATTTGCACAGAGCATCACCTGCCTGATGTGATGAAGGACAAACTACTTCTATCATCCCACTCTCCCTAATCTTCAATCTCTCCCTGTCTACTGGTTACTTCTATATTGTTTAAAATGTGCCCATGTTTCCTCCTTACTTAAAAAATTCTTACTTGATTCATCGTCCATTCTTGGTGTCAGTTATGCTATATCTCTCCTTAAGAAAACCAACTATAACCTGTGCCTTCAACTGTTTTCCTCCCACTTTCTTCTTAACTGTAGAGACTGACTTCCACCTTCATCAACTGAAACTGCATCTCCATGATTTCTTAGTTGCCAAAACTAAGGGTCTTTTCTCAATTCCCACACATCTTGATCTCTCTGTAGCCTTTGACACTGTAGATCACAGGTTTTTTTGTTCTTCCTCATTTGTGAGTCCTGGAATCCCTGGCCTCCTTACAATCCCAGCTAAAATTTTACTTTCATGATCCCCTTCAGTGCTAGGACTTTACACTTATTGATTATCTTCAATTTATCCTGTCTATATCTTATTCATATGTTGTCATTTTCATATTGTCTTCTCCAGTTGGTTGTGAGCTCCTTGAGATTAGGAACTGTGGTTTGTCTTTCTTTGTACTCCCAATCTTTAATGTGAAGTCTGGCAGGTTGTGCTTAATAAATACCTGTTGACATGATCTGACTAAGTATGGCAAGCACAGCAGGGAAGTTTGTCTGGAAATCTGCTGTCTCCTCATGGCAAGTACAACTAGCCCTGCTGAGGATATGCTCCAGGAGATCTTGAAGCTTGTTTTTGACCTCTGGCAATCCCAAACTGGTCAAGTGGTGTTATGAGGCAAGGAGATCCCAAAGCTTGGCCTCAAAAAGGAGTAAGTGCAAATGGGTCTCATTATACTGGAATTAAACTCTAAATAATGATCAGTCCTCTGGAGGTTGTAATACAAGCCATCTTCCAATTCTCAGATTAGTCTCCTCTAGGGATCATGCCATGGACCCTCTGTAAATGCAGCTTCTTCTCTTTAAAGAACACTATCCTAAATCTATCCTTGGGAACCAAGGGGTTAATTTTCGAATTTAAAATTTTTTTTTCTGTTTTCCCTTCTGCATATCTTGGTCTTGAAGTCACTGAATATTAAAGTATAGGTTGATTTAATTTGGAGGATTATATAGTTTACCACAGAAGGTATCTAATGCTTCATCTTTTACAATAGATTGCATAGGTTGAAACCATTTTCACTTGATGATTTTCTTTTTATATATGCATATCACTAACATTGACACATAAACAGGAATTCTTCCACCTTGGACAAATAAATAAAGAAATAAAGTTTTGATGGGGAATAGGGGAGTGACAGTGAATATGCCAACTTTGAGTGACAGGATGGGCAACAATGGTGTATATAGTACAGCCCAACTATAGGTTCAGTTTTATTAAAGGATAGTTTCCACACCCCACCTCCCCAAGAAATTCTGCCTTATGTCATCTTGGAAGTTAGACAAGAGGGATCCCAGAGAGGGGTACCATGGTAATGAAACCTTGGAATGGTGACCTGGGGTCATAAGGAAGAGTAGGGTTGTACCATGTGTCATGGACAAGTAGACTTAAAGTCATAGGGATGATGGTGTAGATCACTGTGCAAAGTATGCCCCCCCCATAATTATCATCCTGGGACAAAGTTGGTAATTTGAAGTACAAAATGATGAAATTACTTGAGTCTAAAATTACTTTTTTATTCACTTCATTTTATCAGATGACACGTGTAAACTTTCTTTGGAATACTGCATTGATTATCATTTGTAAGGTGCCTCCTATATGCCAATGTGCTGGGATTACAAATACAATACAACTAAGACTTAGAGCCAGGAATATTTGGGTTCAGATCCTGACCCATCACTAACTAATGATGTGACCTTGAGCAATTTATTTAACCGTTCTGTACCTTAATTTCTTCATCTGTAAAATGGGGATAGTATAGCAATTACCTCATGTGATGTTGTGAGCATCACGTGTAAAAACTTATGTAAAACACTTTATAAAGCTCAAAGTGCTATAAAAATACCAGTTTTTATTATTTTTACTAATATGCAGATTCTCCTCTTAAAACTATCATGAAATTGCTCAGCAACACTGAAGTTATTAAATATTATCTTTTCCACATACAGAATACTTTTAAAACAATTATTCTTTCATTTTACAGTCTAATTCCCAAAATTGCTTATAAAAACAAATTACCATTAGGACTCTGTAAAAAGGAAAAAAAAGTTAAATTTTAAAGAAATTTAATATTTGAGCCTGATATGACAACTGCAGAGTTCCATGGAGGGAAATCTACATTCAATTTGGCAATGAACCCTGTATTATTACTTACTTCATTTAGGTATGTAGGGCTAAGTTGATTTTATGTTGTCATTTGTGGAATCATCTTTTGTCTTATATTGAAATATGTATGGTACCAAAGGCCATGATGTTGGTTGCAAATGACATTTTCAGTCATCATATCAACTTTGTTTCTGTATTTAAATCAGCAAGTGCTATTTATTGCTTTGCCTACCCAACTTTAATGGATATTAATACAGAGCACCTTCACAGTTGTTGGGCTTTCCCCTCTTCAATTTATGAGTGGAATTGTCTTTTCATTTAGAGGAACTTTTCATATTGAAAAATAAATTCCATCTTGAACAGGTAAGCAGGGAGCTTTAGAAAACCGATATTCATACTGTAAATAGGTTAACATGTCATACCACTAGGTGGTGTGCCCAAGCTCTGAAGGATGATGGCAATTCTAATAAACAGGTGAGTCAGTATCTTATCACCTTTGACTGTTAGGGCACCTCAGTCTCTGATATTTTGATATCTGAAGGAGTTTTTACCCTTTTCTCTCCCTCTTTCTAGGAATGTCATACTGCTTTGAAATTCTGGGGCTAAACAAAAGTGATTTTCTATCCCTTTCAAGAATTGCTGTTAATTTCACCTTTAGCCAGGGTGGAAGCAAAGGTACAATTTTGTTAGTAGCAGCAGGTATGTCTATTACATCTAGTGCAGGGGTGGCCCACATGTGGCCCTTTAGGTCCTTGAGTGCAGCCCTTTGACTGAATCCAAACCTCACAAAACAAAACCCCTTAATAAAAGATTTGTTCTGTAAAACTTGGACTCAGTCAAAAGCCTGCACCCAAGGACTTAGAGGCTGTAGCTTCCCTCCTTAGTGTCTTTAGTACATGGGGTTCCTTACTTTTATCAGTGTGTTATGGAAGTCTTAGGTAGTCGGATGAAGTCTAATTCTATTAGTTTGTCACCAACATTCATAATTGAAGTAAATGCTAAATTTCAGTTAGAAATTAGTAAAAATAAAGATGAATTTTTTTTTTTTTTTGCCATCTGAGTTCACAGGTCCCCTGAAATCTATCCAGAGACCCTTTGGGATATCTGTGGACCCCAAATTAGGAGATTTTGCTTTAGAATGTCTCTATTGAAAAGTAATTGTTGTTATAGAGAGAACAATGGATTTGGAGACAAAAGATTTAAATTTGGGTTTCAGCATCAACTAGGAAGCTAGGTGACTGTACTGGATAGAGCACTGGATTTTGCATCAAGAAGACTCGTCTTCCTGAGTTCAAATCTGGCCTCAGATACCTACAAGTTGTGTGATGCTGGACAAATCACTAAACACTGCTTGTCTCAGTTTCCTCATCTGTACAGAGCTGGAAAACGAAATGGCAAACTTAGCCCAGTATCTTTGTCAAGAAAACCCCAATGAGGTCATGAAGAGTTGGCCATGACTGAAAAATGACCGAACCAGTGGCATGTTAATAGATGTTCATCAACCGGTTCTCTAGGGGCAACACATAGCAGGACATGCTTTTAAGATTACTCTGCATTATTAACATTTTTCTCCATCAATTCCTTAGGTCTAGACAATAAATCAAGCCCTGATTTATAGTATTTGATGATTTCTGGAGGTAAAATGCTCAGAGTGAAAATTTAACATTTCGTTCACACAAACTGGTCCCAGCTAGCTCCAACACAAACACTGGCTCTGACACCTAGTAGCTACAAAACTCCCCAAAGTCAGGGCCTGAACGCTTCACCTTTGGCTTCCTCATTTGCAAAATGGACACAGTACACTCCTATTTCTATACTTAATTTTCCTATCTTTTCATTTTGTTTAATTGATTTAAATGGAATAATTTAAAACTCAAAGGTTATTAACCTTTGACCTAGAGCCACCATGAGAAACTTCACAGCTTTTTGTTAAGAGTTAAAAATGTACATGCAAATTCATAAACAATCTTTTGTGGATATAAAAAATATGCATATTTTTAAGTTTTCAAATGTGTAGAAGTACTGTTTAGTAAAATATAAATCCATCTAAAAACCTTTTATCATTATACATTTCTTCAACTCAAGGATTACAATGATAAAACTACTATTATTTAGGGTTCCAAGTTTATATATAGAACTTTTCTTTATGTAGGTTATGTCTATTACTATTTAGCATATTAGTAATTAGAAATAAATTTGATAATACATATTTATTAATTCATTTTAAAATACCAGTAATAAACCTATTACTTACCTTGAAATAAATAGTGTTTTTATGAAAACATTTTCCAATTTCCAATATTTTCCAAATTAAAATAATCATGAGAAGAGCAGCATTGTTTTACAAATTTTTGCAAATTTTTTTAATGTCTGGCTCTTTAGAAGATATCTGGATTCTCATATCTGCTTGAGCATTCAATTTGTTGCACAATGTGTAATGTTTTGATTGAAGTATATAAAAAAATGACTTCACAATAGATGCATGTTATTATAAAAATAGCTTTGACCTTGCAGATCTCTTGAAAGGGTCTTGGGAGCCCCCAGGGATGCTGGAACCATTCTTTGAGAACCTTTGATATTGTGTTTAGAGAGCCAGCCTTAGAATCAGTTATTCTTGGATTTGTCTTGCCTTTCACACAAAAAGACCTTGTGACCCTTGGTAAGTCACTTAACCTCTTAGTGCTCAAGCCCACTCTCTGAGGAAGGGGAAGGTAATTTCAGAAGGGAAGGTACTGGCAGCTGGAGTATCAGGAAAGGTCACTAGTAATTTGTCAGCAAGTTATTTATGAAGCACCTATTAAATCGCAGGCATTGTGATAGGAGCTAGACCGAAGACTTGGCATGAGTTTTAAAGGAAGCCAGAGAAGCTAAGAGCGGGAGATAAGCAAGGAGAACTTTCTAAGCAAAGGGAGAAATGAGTACAAGAAACGAAGGAAAGAGATGATATATCATGTGCAAGGAAAAGGAAGTAGGTCAGGGTGGTTAGAACATAGACTACTGGAAGATGAGTAAAGTGTAAGAATACTGGAAAGATCGGAAGGAGCCAGATTGTGAAGAGCTTTAAATACCAAATGTAGAATTTTGTATTTAACTGTGGGGAGTTGAAGTGGCTCAGAATTCATTTTAGGGGCAACTGTAAGTTAAATAACATTTTGTGAACTGGTCTGGAAACCTAACCATCATTTATTGATTCCTCTAATCTTTGTTTAGGAGGCTTTCTCTAATATGACACAAGAAGCACAGGGGCACATTGGAAAGCTGTCACATGTCAATCCATCAATCGACAAGGATTCATTAAGTGCTGACTATGAGTTGTTGAGAATAAAAGTCCAAATAAAAAAACAATCCCTCTCACAAGGGGCTTAAATGCTAATGGAGGAGGCAATGAGGGTGTGTGTGTATATATATATGTATATATATATATCACAAATATAAAATTAATAAATTCAAATACAACAATGAATAGTTGAATATAAGAGAGTTTAAGAAGGAGGGAATCAGCAATTGTGAGGATCAGAAAAGGCTTCATACAGAAGATGGTGCTTGGATTGTCTCTTAAAGGAAGAGAAATACTCTATGAGATGGGTGTATATTCTGGGGATGTGGGACAGCTAATGAAAAAGCATGGAGACTGAGATGCAATGTCACATGTGAGGAAAAGGAAAAGGGCAGTTTGGTTGGATCAAAGGAAGAATGGGGTTGGGGATTTTCCCTCTCTGACAATTTTTTAGTTTCTTGGATAACAGGTAATTTGAAGTACAAATAAGTAAATATTTCTTGGGGTGAAAGCCATTCATTCATTCCTTTCAGTTCATCAAACAACACAAATAAATTTTATTTGTAAAATGAATGAAATAAAGTGCTTCTCAATTTCTCAAGTATAATGACCTCTTGTGTTCTGGTTTGTTTTGGTCTAGAGCTATGATTTCTCTGGAGGAAAACTGCCTTTAGCAATGTAGATCAATAGCTTCTCTACATTTTACAGTCTCATTTTCAAGTTTATCTCCCTCAGAACGTGAGCTCCTCAGGAGCAGGGATTGTTTTGATTTGGGGGTTTATTTTTGTTCATTTGTTTGTATCCCCAGTGTTTAGCCCAAGGTCTGGCACTTTGTTTGGACTTTTATAAAGTGTTTGGTGACTCAGTCTTGCTGAATATCTAAGCCTTGAGTCCTCTGAGTATTTATAGGGGTTGGAGAAAACATTGAAAGGTGGAAAATGGAAAGAGGTCGGGTGACTGATGATGCTTTTGGATGGAAAGGTGGTAGTACTAAGGTGGCAGGGAGGTAGGAATACTTTGAATGTCTATGACCATGTATAAGTCATTTTGAAGTGTAAAGAGACAATACAGCATGTTGGAAAACAGCACCAGAAAATGCTAATAGGGAGCACCCCTTTAATCAGCAACAAAGAAAAGCTTTGTCTGTTGAACAATTGTGACTACAGCTGGTCCGATTGCTTCCTGCCCATTTGCCCACATTCTGCCTGGGTAAGCATTTGAAAATGTCAAGACATGCTCTCAAGGGGGGAGTGACTTCTCCTATTAAAAAAAAGTATGTCTGCATGGGAGGGAGATGAGATCAGAGGATATACATTGTCCTAATGTGAAAGGACAGCTTTCTGTTTGGAAACATGACCTAAAGTTCTACCGTTCAATTAATAATTATGTTTTATCTATCAATCTTTCTGTCAAGCTTCCCCTCAGAGGGATTAAAAATGGAGAAAAATATTTCACTGAATCTAAATGATTAGTTTCTTGGGGCGAGCATAACATTAGAAAGCATAGTAATCTGCAAGAAAGTTTATTAAAGAAAAATGCTTTGGAATAGCTGGTTGCTGTTTCTCAAATCTAATTGAATTACAGTGTTTGGTGTGACCATGAAAGGTCATTTGATCCATTTTTCATCTTTTAGACCTAGACCATTATGTTTCACAGACTCTTTAAAGAAAAAGTTTCTATTTTAGTGATAAAATAATCGGAGCCCCTTAAAAGAATCTGAGTAACCTTACAGAAAACCCAACAATAGATACGTAGAAAATGAAACAATAGGCTAACAGAACTGCAATTCATTCTGCTTCTTCCTCATTCCATTATTTTGAGATCCCAAAGAAATCTATGTGCTACTCAAACCAATACTTGTGTTATAGTATTCTTTTGTTATGAAGATTTTCAAGGAGAGGTAGGTATAGCCAGGAAGAAGGAAAACCATCCACAAGATGCCTCTGCAACATTATTAATATATTCAGTATCTAACATGTTAGATTTGGAGTTAGATCAGATTTCAAATCTCAACTCTACTACTTATCAGTGTGACCTTGACTTAGCCTCTTTGACATTCAATGACCTCTCAGATCTCTTTGAGCACTAAATGTATAAGATTGTGAAAATATTCATAAGTGGTGAAATGTTTATGATGAAGCCTACTCTGATTGTATGGTTATCCCTTTTGCATCGCAACTTTCCCCATCAAGGTTTAGATACATCATGGAGAGGCATAAGAAATTAAATGGGAGTTTTGGGGGAGTTTTGTAGAAGCCACAGATGACATGTGAAGGCTGATAGATGACTCAGAAAAAGTTTAGAAACTCAGAAATGAATAAAATATATGTATAGTATTTCATAATATCATCGTATTTTATCTTCTAATACCATGATAATTCAGACTTCTGCTCTGATACAAAGGGAAGGCCAAGAGATTTTATGTGGATTTTCCAGATTGGTGGGCACCATGCCCCTAACCCCCACAATGTGGAAGGGATAACTATAACTTTATCTAACCATTAACTTTTATCTATTTTCTCACAGAGCCCAATACAAACATTTTTGAAGCTACCATCCATTAGTTCCATTATTTAAAATAAAAGTATATTAATGCTCTTTTTTATATACTATGAGTTTCCTTTGGCCTCCCCACTCCTCTTTTATGGCATAGAAGTACAGGTAAGTAAAGCAAATCAATAAACTAGCCATTTCTGATGGCTTGTGACAACTGTTTCCTACCTGGGATAGTTTCTGACCGTCTGTTGGGAGACATTTTTATCTTGCTGACTATTAGGAAGGCTTATTACAGTCTTCCAGAGCATCTTGGGTAGTAGGGCATGCCCTCTTGCCTACAGTTGTTATAGGCAGACTTTGGACTTGGTAAAGGGGAAGTACACATGTGGGTGTTGCACACATCTTTGCAGGCATACACAATTCTTAACACACTAATGTCAACCCCCTCCCTCTACAACAGACACATATAAGCATTGCATATGCTACAAATTCTATCTCTGCAACTTCCTGCCTGTGTGACTTTGGGTGAGCCATGTTACCTTTCTAGGCATCTGGTTTCTTTTCTTTAAAATGAAAAGGGTTGGTGTAGTTGACCTCTAATGTCCCTTCAATCTCTAAACCTTGATCTATAATCTAAATGGAAAAAAAAAAAACAAAAACACCCAGGGTTCCCAATTCTCAATTTGGCCTTAGCCATCTTCTTTACAAGGATAGATTTTTCTCCCACTGGAACCACCTGAGTATAACAGAGTGATAGATGCCCAATCATTCTGCATACTTGTGAAAATGACAGTGTGTGAATAGGTACTTGGTCACACAGATTTCAAATATCTAAAGAATCCATCTCTATAGACAACAATTCATCAGATATTTGTAGAGTCCAGAAAACCTAAATTTCCCTCTGAGCCTTCTGGGGAAACTAATTGGCAAATAATGCAGACTGTTTCTCTTTTTCATGATCTATATGCCAGGGCAGATGCAATTATAGAGTGATTTATGGATTCTGGAAGGTTTCCAAGGCTATTGGTCAATTTGGCATTGTTGTCTCTATGCTGTTAGGAGATACTCAGTTTTCTTGGTCCAATCTTTAGGAATATCCTTGCCCAGAACAAGCTGAGTTGGCTGATTGACAGTGGCAGGGATCTCTGGGGAATTCCTGCCAAGGCAGGGCCTTTAGAGCTGTCCAGCAGTTGTTATGAATTGAGGTTCTGAAGAGTGTCTGAAGAAAGGCAAGCTGGAGCATTAGAGACATGACAAATGGCCTCATATGCTCTTGGGAGAATGAGTGTTGTAGGGGCAAAGCTAGGAGGGGAGGGAATCAAAGTGTAAAGCACACACACACACACACACATACACACACACACCCACACACACCAAATATAGTCCACTTTGAGACAAGACAAGATGCATAAGTCTCTTATGAGGATAGATGAATGGAGTTAGTTGATGGGAAGCCCAAAATGGCAGGGCTGGTAAACCCCATTATGCTCAGGTACTTTGCACCTCTAAAATTCTCCAGAAAGAGATACAAACAACAGTACATTATTTAGAAGGCTGAAGGATAATAGCCAGAAACTTTGAGGAGAGGTGAGTTGGGCTGAGAGATGCTTAGGGAAATGTGACTATTTAACTAGATATAACCTGCCTTTAGTGTGGGTAAGGGCCCTGCCCTTAAAGGGATAACTATTTCCTGACTAGGAACTGTATAGTATAACCTGGGCTTGTCTATCATGCCCAATTTATCTAGCTTGGAGGTAGCTTTGAGGGAACTTTGGAGTCTGTCCAGGTTGTCTATCATAGGAGGCTGCTGCTGCTGCTTCCCCTACCCCACTGGGTAGCTTCTTTTGATTAGCTTTAAAACTCACTTGGTTTTGATTATCTTTAAAACTGGTGAGATTGAGCTAATTGTCCCTCCTTTTTCCTGTGTGCAGAGGGTGAAGATCTCAGTTCATCCACAGCAAGAATGCCATGAATTGAACTGGTCAGAGCTGAAGGATTGCATCACTTTTGCAACATTTTTATCAGAATTTTCTTAAATAAATTATATATTAAACATATTTAAACATTTTGAGATCAAATGTATACTTCTTCAGCTTAGCAAATAACTTGGTGCTGCCAAAGGGAAGTCAGGACATAGATGAGGAGTTTTTAAACTGAGGTCTACCCATCAATATTTAGATGGTCTGTGACCTTGGATAGGAAAAAAAATCTTAATTTTCACTAAGATCTAATTGGAACTTAGCATTTCTTTCATTTATTAATTTTATTTTTTTAAATCACTCTGTTATTCTGGAATTCATAAGCTTCAACTGTAACAGATTATTAATTGGACCCCTATTTTATTCTAATCTGTTAATCACTTTGACCTGATTCCACAGGAGAAGTGATTATAAGTTCTGTATATTAGGCCCCAGAGAATTGCAGATTGTAAGTTCACTTGTTTAATCATAAGAAACTAACTAGAGAACCCCCATCCTTATTTTTTTCCTTTTATGGTGACCAAACCCAGCATGATTGAGGTGACTCAATGACATGGAAAGTCCTCCAACTATTTTTTGTTCCTCTGTCCCTTGTCATCTTTCTATCTCCCAACATATAAAGATGGCCATGAACACTTGATCAACAGGTGGTCCTGTTTGCCAGTCTGTGGCCTGCCTATTGGCCCATTGACCCATGTAGATGTTTTAATATCTGTTCATCACCCCAGCCCATGGGTCTGCTTGTTGGCTCAGTACAACCTCCTGAAAGGTCAAGAAAGTCTTATCAATGTCTGCTCGTCAGTTCATTTGCCAAACAATGAGAATCTGTATTTTGTGTAGACCCTCCTTGAGGGTCAGGGGCAAAGTCTACCAGGTAATGCAATTTTGTACTTTTAGTTTGCTTCATTTGTATTGTCTGGGTTTCAAGCACTATAAAACTAATTTCCTGTAGGAAAGAGGCACCTCAGATAGTGAGAAAAATCTGAGGTCCTAGTCATTAAAGGGGGAAAGTCCTTTGCTTGAAGCTCTGCCTCAGTGGTTTTTCTTGCAGAGTGACATTTTGGAGCCCATGAAACTTCCAAGGGAACACATGACACACATATCAAAAAATTAAGAACTCCTGATCTAGATGCATATGGGATAGTTTAGAGAATCAAAGAGGACTCAATGCAATTCAAGTCATCATTTTTCAAGCACCAGCTGTGTAGAGCATTATCCTAGGAGCTATGGATGCAAAGACAAGAAGTAAGCATTGCCTACCCTCAAAGAGCTTATATTCTATTGCAGAGAAACAGATATGAATAATATGTGATAAAGGAGACAAGGGATAGACTAAACAAATTGTTGTAGGAAAATTTGAGGGAGAAAAGACTAGTTCCTAGGAGGATGGGAAAATATTTCACAGAGAACCTGAATTGCATTTTGAAGGAAGACAAGAAATCTGAAGGGAAAGGAGGGAGAAATGAATGAGAGAATATCTGAATAAATACACATTGGTGGGAGATTGAATTTCAGGTTTGGAGAGCAGAGAGTAATCCAATGTCTCTGAAGTGTGTGAAAGGACTAACATGAAATGAGATTGAGAAGGAAAGTTGAATCTAGACTTCAGAAGGCCATAAATGTCAAGCTAAAGAGGAAATTACAAGGGGGCAGAGCCAAGATGGTGGAGTAGAAAGATGCACATACTCTAGGTCTTCCCCCACAGCCCATAAATTACCTGTAAAGAATGACTCTTAACAAATTCTGGAGCAGCAGAAACCACAGAACAATGGAATGGAGGAAATTTCTAGCCCAGAGTGTCCTATAAGGCTGACAAGAAAAGTCCATCACACTGGACACAGAGCAGAGTACAGTGAAGCCTTGCCCATGTAACACCAGGAAGAGCAGGACAAGAGCAGGCCTTGGGAGCAGAATCCCCAGCAGCAGCAGATGTTTTCAGATCCCTCAACCCGCAGGTGACAAAGGCAGTTTCAAAGGTCAGTGAGAGGGTTTTTTCACCTTGATGACAAGGGAGCAGTATCTTCCACTAGCCCTGGCCCCCAGAGGTGGTGGCTACAGCAGCAGCAGCAGCAGCAGTTGGCATGGTAGGCAGCAGCAAGTTTCCATTGTTGGAGACCTCAACTGAAAGACCTTAAACCCCTGATCTGAAACTCAGCCTGGGAGTGGTGACCCCACGCTCACCTAAAGCCCCTGGGGGAATTGAGCAGCTGATCTGCAAGCCCAGTCAGGGAGTAAACTCCTTCTCCCTTGATTGTACCACCTTGGAGGAACTGAGAATTTACAAGTCCCCAGAGGGTACCCTACACTTGACAAAGAACCCAAAAGGCAAGTAACTGGTTGGAAAAATGCCCACAAAAGGGGAAAAAAATAAGACTATAAAATGTTGCTTTCTTAGTGAACAGGTATTTTCTCCCATCCTTTGGGAGGAGGAAGAACAATGCTTACCATCAGGGGAAGACATAAAAGTCAAGACTTCTGCTTACCAAACATCCTAAATAAATAAGCAATGGACTCAGGCCATGGAAGAGCTCAAAAAGGATTTTGAAAATCAAGTAAGAGAGATGGAGGAAAATTGGGAAGAGAAATGAGAGAAATGCAAGAAAATCCTGAAAAGCAAATCAACAGCTTGCTAAAGGAGAACTAAAAAAAATGCTGAAGAAAATGATACCTTTAAAAATAGGTTAACTCAATTGGCAAAAGAGGTTCAAAAAACCAATGAGAAGAATGCTTTAAAAAGCAGAATTAGCCAAATGGAAAAGGAGGTTCAAAAGCTCACTGAGGAAAGTAGTTCTTTAAAAACTAGAATGGAACAGATGGAGGCTAATGACTTTATGAGAAATAAGAAATTATAAAACAAAACCAAAAGAATGAAAAAATGGAAGATGATGTAAAATGTCTCATTGGAAAAATAACTGGCCTGGAAAATAGATCCAGGAGAGACAATTTAAAAATTATGGGACTACCTGAAAGCCATGATCAAAAAAAGAGCCTAGACATCATCTTTCATGAAATTATCAGGGGAAATTGCCCTGATATTCTAGAACCAGAGGGCAAAATAAATATTGAAAGAATCCACCAATCACCGCCTGAAAGAGATCCAAAAGGAGAAACTCCTAGGAACATTGTGGCCAAATTCCAGAGTTCCCAGGTCAAGGAGAAAATATTGCAAGCAACTAGAAAGAAAAAATTTGAGTATTGTGGAAATACAATCAGGATAACACAAGATCTAGCATCTTCTACATTAAGGGATCAAAGGGCTTGGAATATGATATTCTAGAAGTCAAAGGAACTAGAATTAAAAGCAAGAATCACCTACCTAGCAAAACTGAGTATAATACTTCAGGGGGAAAAATTGTCATTCAATGAAATAGAGGACTTTCAAGCATTCCTGATGAAAAGACCAGAGTTGAAAAGAAAATTTAACTTTCAAACACAAGAATCACGAGAAACATGAAAAGGTTAACAGGAAAGAGAAATCACAAGGGACTTATTAAAGTTGAACTGTTTACATTCCTATATGGAAAGATAATATCCAAAACTCTTGAAACTTTTCTCAGTATTTGGGTAGTAGGAGGGATTATATACGTACACATACACATGCGCGTATATGTGTGTGTGTGTGTGTGTGTGTATATATATATATATATATATATAGAGAGAGAGAGAGAGAGAGAGAGACAGAGACAGTGACAGAGACAGAGACAGAGAGACAGGGTGAGTTGAATAGGAAGGGGGATCATATAAAAAAATAAAATTAAAGAGTGAGAGAGGAATATAATGTGGGGCGAAAGGGAGAAATGGAGTGGGGCAAATTATCTCTCATAAAAGAGGCAAGAAAAAGCTTTTTCAATGGAGGGAAAAGGAGGGGAGGTGAGAGGGAAAAAGTGAAGCTTACTCTCATCACATTTGGCTCAAGGGAGGAATAACATACACACTCAATTTGGTATGAAAACCTATCTTACATTACAAGAAAATGAGGAGAAGGGGATAAGCAAGGTGGGGGGGTGATGGAAAGGAGGGTAAATGGGAGGAGGGAACAATTAGAAGTAAACACTCTTGAGGAGGGACAAGGTCAAGAAAGAGAATAGAAACAATGGGGGGGGCAGAATAGGATGGAGAAAAATATAGTTAGTCTTAAACAGCATGACTATTATAGAAGTCATTTGCAAAACTACACAAATATAGCCTATATTGAATTGCTTGCCTTCTCAGTGGGAATAGGTAGGGAGGGAGGAAGGAAGGAAGATACATTGGAACTCGAAGTTTTAGGAACGAATGTTGAGAATAGTTTTTGCATACAACTAGAAAATAAGAAACACTGGTAATCAAGTATAGAAATTTATCTTGCCCTACAAGACAAGAGAGAAGATGGCGATAAGGGAAAGGAGGGGTATTAGAAGGGAGGGCAGATTGGTGGAAGGAGTAATCAGAATGGAGTGGGGAGAGTACAGAGATACAGAGAAATTTGGAACTCAAAATTTATGGAAATGAATGTTGGAAATTTTAAACAAAAAAATGAAATAAAATAAAGAAATAAAAATAAATGTCAAGCTAAGGAGATTTTAGGTAATACCGGAGGCCAAAAGAAGCCATTAAAATTTTCTGAACAATGGTCAGTGATCAGATGGGTGTCTTAGGAAGATTATTTTGATAGCTGTTGGAAGAATAGATTGGAGAAAGGAAAAAAATAAATGCAGGAAGAACAATTAGGATTCTATTGTAATCGATCAGGAAAGACATGATGAGGTTTTTAGCTGTAGTGGTGGTTGTATCAGTGAGGAGAAATTGACAGATATGAGCTAAGTTCTAGCAGCAGATCTAGTAGACCTTGGAGAGGGCGAGGGAAGATTGAAAAATCAGTCCAGTGCTTCAAAACTGGGTAATTGGGAAGGTGGTACCCTGAGCAGAAACTGGGAAGTTTGGAGGATGGGCAAGTTGAGGAGATTATGACTTTAGTGTTGTCCATGTTGGTTTTAAAGCAAGAAGTTAGAGATGTGAAGCTAGAGTTCAGGAGACAGATAAATATTTGACAATCAGTTACAAAGAGATGACAACTGAGCCCATGTCACCAGGGGGGAAATGTAGAAAGAAAACAGAGAACCCAGGAGAGAATTTGGGGGACTCCTATAATCTCGGGGCAAGACACGGATAATGTTAAGGCAAAAAAAAGTGAGGTTATATGTATGTGTATATGTGTGTGTGTGTGTGTGTGTGTATACACACATAAGCTTAATTGTAGCCTTTGGGGTGGGAGAGGGAGAAAAGAACAAGATAAAAAGTGAAGAGGACAAAACCAAATTTACAAGGAAGCAAAGAAAACATGGACATCTCTGAACACAAGGCATAGTATTTTTTTATAGGTTTTCTTGAAATGGAAATTTATTGCTATATTTATTGAACCCTCTCATGTTTTGCTGTGTACATGACAATGTTTTTTCTTTTCTTATTTTGCATTTAAGTTTCAATATTCGTTTATAATATGTTTCTTTTTCTTTTCTTGTCGTGTATTGTTTTAGTATTTAAATCTAAAATAAATCTTTAAAAGAGCAAGGATTAGCCAGAAAAAGTAGGAAGGGAAACATCAGACAGCAGTGTTACAGAAGCTGAGAGAAAAGAATATCCAGTAAGAAGGGCAGTTAACAATATTAGAAGCTGAAGAATGAGCTTATAGGATTAGAATGAAGGAAAAAAAAGACAGAATTTAGCAGTTAACTTTTTTTTTCAGAGAGGTTTATATCTAGTAGTTGGTTCAGAAGCCAGATTGCAACAAGTGAGTGGGAGATGAGGAAGTATTGGCATTTAGCATATAACATTTTCCCCTTATGGTTTTGACAGTGAAAAAGACAAGAAATATAGTTTAATAATTGTGGGGGATGGCAACCTCAAATGATTTTTTTTTCAAGTTTGCAGGAGACTTGTATGCCTGTGGTCAGAGAGGAGGCAGTCACTAGATAAGAAGAAAATAAAGATGAGTAAGAGAGGAAATAAGCGAAAGGATGACTTCCCAGAAGACATCAGGGGAGGGGCAGGTCTAAGGGCACAAGTAGAGGGCAAAAAGAAGGGCCACTTCCTCCTCAGAGGCCTGAGAAAAAGAAGAGAATGATGGTGATGAATAAAAGGTTTTGAAAAATGGAAGAAAGAGAGAAGAATAGCCTTAATTTTCTCAATACAGTAGTTAAGATTATGTCCTGAGATGGAGGAGAGAAGTTGGTAAGTAGAGCGTAGTTGCTTGTAAAAGGAAAAGGTAGGGGTGATAGTTTGGTAGCTTTGGAATGGGAGGTTGGCAGGGCTGGGTTTTGGGGAAAGAGAATAAGTTCCCCAAGAATGGGGTTTGGAAAATGGCTTTCCAAATCACTGGAATGGGGAAAGAATGAATGAGTGTATGTTAATCTTTGAGGAATGAGTATAGGTAGGTTACTGTCCATTTGGCTTCAGTTGCCCTAGTGGCAAAACGTAGTTGGAAAGAAGCAGCATAAAGCTATTGCTCTAGAGTTATCAGTGGTCTGAGTGCCTGGAGAACACGAGAACAGTTGCTTAGGAAGGCCAGGAATTAGGAGGCAACTGCTGTAGAATATTGGTGACCAAAGAGCATGCTTGGAGTCTAGATGCTGAAATTAATGGAAGATTGGAGCTTGGCAAGGTATGATTTGCAATAGGGTAAGGGAGAAAGGGATTCGAGGGTAAAAGAAAAATGGTATGGAATTTAACTGGTTCATTAAAAGATCATCTTTTTAAAAGGAGGACAATAATGCCAGTGCAAGGATTATGGCCAGGGAAAGCAAAGAGATTTGGAAGAATTAGAAGACACAGTAATGATGAAAACCAGGTTTAGGAAGTTAGATGGATGGACAAAGCATTTATACACACTAAGCTCTGTGTTTGTACTGTATATAAATTTGTTATTGTTCAGTCATTTCCATAATGCCTTACTCTACATGATCCCATTTGGAGTTTTCTTGACAAAAATACTGGTTTGCCATTTCTTTCTACAGCTCATTTTACAAATGGAGAAATTGCATGAGGTTGCAGAACTACTAGGTGTTTGAGGCCAGATTTGAATTCAGGAAGATGAGTCTTCCTGACTTCAGGCCCGGTACTCTATTTCCTGTACCACCTAGCTGTCCATATTATACATAAACGTAAGCAAGCAAAACTGTGCTGTCAAAGTGTTTACATTCTAATGGGGAAGACAAACATAAAGAGAAATTGGAAGCGAATAAGCAAACAGGGAATGGTATAGAAGGCAGGTTTGAGACAAGGTAAGCTGAAAGCTCTAGCAGAGCTGGAGGACCCAGGTATAGAGTTCCAATTTGTGGTGAGAGGGCAAATGAGGATGATGGCTAGAGGGTAGGCAGCATGGTAAGATGAATGAATGAATGAAAAATCAACTTGGAGTTGGCCAATGAATATGATTTCAGAACTCAGGTCTTCTCTACCCCAGTCCCTGGACTCTATCCACTATACCACCTGGCTGCAAATCAGTGTTCCATCATATTCTCTCTGAAGGGAATAACTGGGAGAGTGGGGTGCTTGGAAGGAAGATGGAAGATGCCACTCAGGTCTGAGCATGAACTTCATCTCTTTGCTTTTCATTCTAGCATCTTTCTCTCAGAATTATCCACAAAAGAATTCCACAATTGTCCCCAGTTCTATATGAATACTTGTAGATTCTGGGAAGTGTCTCTCAATTTCATGACAATTTGATACAAGATTTTATAAACACTTGCTACAGGCATATCAGTGTGTTAGGAGTTGGGAAAACATATACAAAAAGAAGACAGTGTGTGTTCTCAAGAAATGCATATTCTAGGAAAGATAGTACATATAGGTTAGTTGGACTGTAGTTTACATAGAAAGACAGAAATCGTAAGGGTACAGCTATAGATAAAGTTTGGGAGTTGTCAGTATAAAACCATAAGGCAATCCCATCTGATACCCCTCACAATATACATGGATAGTGTGTTACCCTGGGGCCTACAAAGTGGAATATAAATACTCCTACAATATCACACTTCTTTCCCAGGAGTGTGAGACACCCCCCAACACATACATACACTCCCTTCAGTTAGGTTCATTCACCCAAATTATCTCTAGCAGAGAGATAGACTACCAGATAGTAGTCTTTCAGGACCCTAGAGGTAACTTTGATTTTACTGTTACTAATAATTTCAAATAGATATTACTTATCATTTTTTTTTTCAGTGAGCTACTAAATACTTCTACTCCACACAAAGAAGACACTAAAGATCTGGTCTGTGGACTTGTTGGGGCTACATCACAAGTACATGGCTCCATGTATCAACAACAGGGTTGGGGGTGAGAACAAGTCATTCTATCTCAGTCACAAGATGATAAGGGTCTTCTGACAGCCAAATGATCAGGTGGTATCTAGTATAAAACAGTTCTAAAGAAGCAGTGAGAATATCACAGAAAGGTGGAAGGAAGAGGGAAGTTAAGCAGCAGAGGCACCTGCCCCCAAAACAAAACTGGTCTAAGACTTGGTGCCACCAATTCTTAGGACAGGAGCAGACTTCTACAGAGATGACTGTCACCTGCGAGCTCTTAGGCCTCCTGGCCACAGAACTTACTCGGCCTGAAGGTTTCTGAAGTTCCTTCCATCAAATTTAGCCTTGCTGCCCAGCTCTTCCTCAATTCTGAGAAGCTGGTTTTACTTGGTCAGAAGCTCAGATGGGCAGGGGCCACCAGTCTTGATAGGCCTATTGTAGATATGTACCACCAGGTCTGCAAGGAAGGTATCTTTAGTCTTCCCCGAATGATGGGAAACCATTACTCCTTATCCACTGAACTGAGACAGTTTGCATGCCTGGAGAGATTAAGTCACAGAGCCAATCTGGTTCACTTTGAGTAGGAGGTAGTTGCAGGCTTTCTGGTTCACAGTCTTTTCAATGTGCTTGGGATTGGTCACTGTGGGATCATCCCTTACCACTTGGATGACTGCAGTAGCAGCAAAATTCTTCTAAGCTTCCCAATCATCCTAGTCAAAGGGATTTTCAATAGACACCACTGGATAATCCTTGTAGCTGTTGTAGAGTTCCCCAAGCTCAGAAGGAGAGATGTATCTATTAGAATCATCAAGAGACTGGAAGTCCAAGTCACATTTCTCAGGTTGGAAGAATTCAGAGGCAGCAATATCCATGTCAATTACAACTTATCAGTACAGTCAGCCTTACCAATAGCATTCTCTAGCAGGTCCAGAGTTTCTTTATTCTCCAGGATGTTAGTAACAAAGTCACTTTTTATCCCCTGCCTTTCTGGTGTCCTATATATATTTCTGCTTAATCAAACTCTTCAGGTTGTGGTAGAGCTCAACCCCAATATTCAAGGACTCCTTTAATTTTGCTGCTCCAACAGGGAGGATCATGAACTCCTGCATGGCCAGTGTGTTACCAGCATGGGAGCCACCACTGATCATGTTGAAGACTGGAACTGGAAGGATGACTTCATCATTGCTTGCAAGGTCAGCAATATGGGGGTATAGCGAAACACCTTTCTCAGTAGTTCTGATCTTGCAAACAGCCGGAGACATTCCCAATATGGCATTTGCACCAAATTTAGATTTATTCTCAGTGCCATCCATCTCTATCATCAATTTGTTAATCTCCTCCTGCTCCACAACATTCAGCATCTTGCTAATCAAGGTTGGGGCAATAGTTTCATTGATGTGCTCAGCCACTTTTGAGACACTTTTCCCCACGTAATGGATCTTATCATTGTCTAGGAATTCCAGGGTTTCATTCATGGCTACTGGTAGAAGCACCACTAGGCACGGCAATTCAGATGTGACCTTTGTTGGTATGGAGATCAGCTTCATGTGGGATTTCCATGAGAGTTGAAGGTCTCTCTTGCCTGGATCTTGTAAATAGACATGTTGAGTTTCTGGAGGGGGTTCTTCCTCTGGCATCAGAGAACTGAGGCTGAGGGATTTACGTACACAAAGTGGGAGCATTAAATGGGTAAGCTTACCCCAGAGAACCTCTCACTACTTATCACTTTTAAGAAAAGTTCGGTTGACTTCTGTGCTTTCCCTACTCAACACTTTAGCTTGAGCCCCCACCCAATCACTTAGAAAGTCATTCATCCACATACATGATATTTATATAGACATTCACAATAATGACATAAAGCAAAAATAAATGTATTATTATAGATATTAGCATATTAAAACAAGTATATAAATAATAAAAAATATCAAAAGATGTGTAAACCCAGATCATACTCTCTTGTTAATACCCTTAATGATTGTAGTTAAGCTATAGAAAACTGCCACGGAAACATATGAAAGAGGAAAACTCATGTGCTTAGGATATCTCCAAACTCTAAACTTCAGGTTTCAATGTTATTTGATCCTTCAGGATTATCTGTACCACACAAAACTGCATTTCTGCGTAATCCTTGACTATTAATCATTCCTGGGTGAACTTAGTATTTATGAACTCTTTTCAAATTAACCATCACCTTTAAAACAATTTAGAAAATATTGGTTCTAATAGGGATGGTGATGCTCTTCAAGCAAGACAAATGCCAAGTTCATCATCTCTGGGTTGTATAAAAAAGCTCAACCAATTATTCACTCATATGGGTCTTGTGCTTTTTCTCTAAGAGAGGGGAAGAGGATACCCCAGCTACAAAGTCATTCCCCTCCCCCTTTTCCTTTTCAAGTCAAAGGTGGCAGCAGAGAGTAATAAACACAACGGAAAACATCACCCTTCTGCAAATCTAGGTGACTCTAAAAGGCCATAGATGTCACTGGATCTTTTGGCCAGTGATCACTCAAGAATCATTTATCTGATTCTTTCTCTCAATTTCTGACTTCTAACTTCCATAACTTCAAATGAAGGCCTTTTCATCCTCTTGTAATGTCTTTGACTTTTTGCCTCAGTTTCCTCTCACCCTGCTGATAATATTCCTATTGCCCTTGTGTTCAGCAGTCTGAATCAATCTCAACTCCAGGAATCAGTTCTTACTTGAAAAGATTACAACTCTTCAATTTCCCTTAGCATATAAATAATTCTACACATATTCGTATGAATTCTCATGCTCTTAGTTTTATTCTCTTTATAAAACATATATATGCAAATTAGGGGTGTTACCCATTAAAGTTTTTTTAATTATATATTTTGTCAAATATTTTCCAATTACATGTAAATATTTTTAACAATCATTTTCAAAAAATTTAGAGTTCCAAGTTTACTCCTTTCCTTCTGCCCCTCCAAACCTCCTTGAGAAAGCAAGCAATTTGATATTGATTATACATGTGAAATCAATCAAAACATATGTTGGCATTAGTCATGTTGCAAAAGAAATAAAACAAGAAAGGTTTTTTTTAAAGTATGCATCAATTTTGGCATTTCTCCCTCTGGAAGTGGATAGTATTTTTCACCATGGGTCCTTTGAAATAGTCTTGACTCAATGCCTTGAACAATGAAGCTAAGCCTTTCAGAGATGATAATTGTTACAATATTACTATTGCTGTGTATATTGTTTTCATGGTTCTGCTTACTTCACTTTGCATGAGTTCATGAAAATCTTCCCAGTTTTTCTGAAACCATGCTTTTTGCCATTGCATAGTACAACAGCATTCCGTCACAATCATATACCATCACTAATTCAGTCATTCCTCAATTGATAAGCAACCCTTCAATTTTCATTTCTTTACTATAAATACATTTATACAAATAGGTCCTTTCCCCTTTTCTTTGATTTCTTTGGGAAACAGGCCTAGTGGTGGTACTGCTGGATCAAAGACTATGCAGGGTTTTATAACCCTTTGGGCATAATTGTGAACTGTTCTCCAGAATGGTTGGATGAGTTCACAACTCTACCAATAATGCTTTAGTGTCCCAGTTTTTCCACATCACCTCCAGCATTTGTCATTTTCCCTTTTTGTCATGTTGGCCAATCTGATAGGTGTGAAATGATACCTCAGAGTTGTTTTAATTTGAATTTCTCTAATCAGCAGTGATTTAGAGCATTTTTAAATGTGACTATTGCGAGCTTTGATTTCTTCTGAAAACTGCCTTTTTATATTCTTTGACCATTTACCACCTGGGAAATGATTCTTATTTTTAGAAATTTGGCTTAGTTCCCTATATATTTTAGAAATGAGCCCTTTATCAGAGAAGCTTACTGTAGAATGTTTCCCCCAGTATCCTGTTTTCCTTCTAATTTTGACTACACTAGTTTTGTTTGTGTAAAAAAAAACAACTTAATTTCATGTAATCAAAATTATCTCTTTTACTTCTTGTGATTCTCTGTATCTCTTGTTTGGTCATAAACTCTTCTCTATCTGACAGGTATCTTCTTCCATGCTCCTTTAATTTACTTATGATATTACTTTTAAGTCTAAATCATGTACCCATTTTGACCTTATCTTGGTATATGGTGTGAGATGTTGGTCTATGTCTAGTTTCTGCCAAAAAAACCCAGAGTGAGGTCCAAAAGTGTCTTTCTTACCTAGGTATGCCTTCCTTCTGATTGGCCTGACAGTACATCATTTGGACCTCCCCAGGTAGTACTGACTGGAGGACATTTTTGATAAGGAGGTGAGCCAAGAGTTCTTGGCTCTTCTCCATTATTTTATCACTGGGAGGGGAAAAACTAGTCCTCAGATGTGCAGATCAATTTACAGCTAGGGAAAATGCCTTTCAAATATGTTTGACTAGCCCCTCTCTGACACTTAACATCACCTACATTAGACTCCAGCAAAGGAGACTGAAAAGCAGTTAAATAGGTAGCAATTTGCCTTTTTCACTAGTAGGGCTACAATTTCATGTGAGATGGGTGAATCTGGAGATAGTAGCATAAAGCATTCTAGTGATATAAAATAAGAGTGGAGAAGAGGAAGATCTCTACACATGACCTCAAATTTTTCAGTAAAATATGAGGCAAGGTTCTCAGCTAAGAGGGTGGGGAGAGGGGCCACCTTGGGAGGATTAGGAAGGTAGGAGAACATTTGGAAGAGTGACTGTGGGAAAGTAGAATAGTGAAATAATTATGGAGGGGTGGAAATATTGTTTAGCAATAGTTAAGACCCAGTAGAGATCATGTAATACAAACCAGTCAGAAGAGTTGTGTTTGTTTTTGGTTTTTTCACTGTCATTCAGCAGCATTTGTACAGGATTAAAAGCAGTGGGTGGTGGTTGAGGTTTGGCAGGGCATGAATGGCAATAGAATGGAGCATTTGAGTCAAGAGAGGAGGACAGGGTGGAATTGAACTGTTTTAACATTGGATTAACATGGGGAGAAAAGAATGCATGGCTAGAGTAGGAGCAATGGGATACATTTTTTTCCCCCCTGGAGAATAAGTTGTTAAACATTTTATAACTTCCTTAGTTCCCAGAGTCAAGTCTATGCTATCATTCCTAGAGGCATTATAGGACTGAAATAGAAAGTCCCTGTGCTGACTTGAATACCCCCGAATAGCTTTCTCATAAAATTTTTACCTTGGTCATAATGAAAGTCACATACTCCACCCTCCCCAAATGCTACTATGTCACTAATACCCCCAATAAAGTCTAGTGACTCCTCATTACCTCCAAGATCAGATACAGAATCCTCTTGTGCTGAAAGTCCTTAATAAACTCCTGCATCCACCCTTCCAGTCTTCTCATATCCCATCCCAGCCCAAACCCCCACACACTTTGTGATCCACAGACACTGGCTTCTTTGCTGTTCCTCAACCAAGACAATCTCCCAACTTCAGCCACATTTATTGACTGTCTCTCATGGCTGAAATTATCTCCATACTTATCTCTGCCTCCTGGTTTCCTTAGCTTCCTTCAAGTCCCAGTTAAAATCCCACTATGTATAGGAAGATTTTTCTGATCCCTTTCAAAGTGACAGAGTGATTAACAGGGAGATATTTTGGAGTTAGGAAGACCCACATTCAAATCCAACCTCAGACACTTACAAGTGTGTGACCCTGAGCAAGTGACTTGATCTCTGCTTACTAACGTTTTTTCATCTGTCAAATTGGCATCATAAAAGCACCTATTTCCCAGGGCTGTTGTGAGAATTAAATGAAACAATGATTATAAAGCACTTAGAACAGTAACTATACATAGTAAGTACTCTATAAATGCTAGTTATTATTACTTTACTTTTCTTGATTGTTCCCAACGTAAATAGTTGTTTGCATAGTCTTTCCTGCACTAGACTGACTGTTGCCAAATGCTGTCATGAAATAATTTCTTGGGGACAGCTAGGGGGCACAGTGAAGACAGCAGAGGGACTGGAGTCAGGAGCACCTGACTCCCAATCTGACCTCAGATGCTTATTAACAGCAGTGTGACCCTGGGAAAGTACCTTGACCTCTATTTGCTTCAGTGTCCTCAACTGTAAAATCAGAGAGAATAATAGTACCTCCCTTGTAGGGTTGTTATGAAGACCAAATGAGATCATATTTGTGTTTAGCACAGTGCCTGGCACAGAGTAGGCATGGAATACATTCTTCCTGCCTTATTGCCTTCCTTTTAGGCAACATCAATTTCTCTCATAACCTTGTGCAGGCTCAGTTGTAGTCTGGTATAGCATTCCATGGCAGAATGCTAACTCCTGCTCTTCTTTCCACAATAGTATAAGTTTGGGGCAAAGGTGGTGCAGTGGCTAGAGTAGCAGGGCAGGAGTCATGAGGACCTGAGTTCAAATCTCACCTCAGACACTTGACACTCACTAGCTGCGTGACCTTGGGCAAGTCACTTAACCCTAATTGACTCATCCTGGCTCATCTCCAGTCATCCTGATGAATATCTGGTCACTGGATTCAGATGGCTCTGGAGGATAAGTGAGGCTGGTGACCTATACAGCCCTCCCTCACTCAAAACAAAGTCAAGTGCAAGTCATGTTATCATTTTTCTGATGGCATGATCTTCTTTGGCAACAAAGGATGAACACACACATACACAAGCTTGGAGCAGCCAAGATTGATTTTCAAGGGCCACGCCTCTCTGTAGTGGCCAATATTACTTGTAAAAGATGCTCATCTTGAAGATGGAACAGAACCACCTTCTTTCTGAAACGTCCAGTGACTTTGAGTCCATTTGGCTAGGGGTCATACTTCCATTAATGATTCACTATCCAGAGGAAGGCTTATGCATTCAACTTGTCCTTCTTGTGTTACCAGTCCATGCTTCTTGAATCTCACCAATCACCTTCATTTCCTGTAGGGATCACCATGATTTCGGGTGTGCTGAGCCTGCAGAATGGGACATTTGCATTCACCCAATCCAACAGAGAGAAATCAGGTGATGACCATACTACCTAAATCTGGCTCACAGTGTCTAGCTTATTGCTTATGAGGACATAGGCCAGTAGTATGTCCATACATGGAAATGAGTTTTATCTCTATAGCCTTGGACTTTATCAGTGCAAGCCTAATTCAAGGCCAAGGATTCTAACTTCTGGATAGAATAATGGCTTTCATATCAATGTATCCCCTACTGGCAAATGTAATTGGTTTCTGGTGGCCATCATTCTCCTGTTATGAGGCTGTGTAACAGCCTGGAGATGTGTATTATATATTCAGTGAATAACACAGAGCAATTTGCTGTACTGGCAAAAGTCAGAAGCAGTATGGATATGTAAGACAGATAACTAAGCATCTGATCACTTTTTTTTTCAACCCAACAATCTCCAAAAGTTGTAAAAATTTCCCTACTTCTTGTCCTGCTTTTTATAGTTCTTCTCAACTATATGTCATGGGTGAGATGGAGAGACTTTGTAATAATTGAATGAATGAATGAATGAATGAATGAATGAAAAAGTCTTTAATTATATAATATGATCCAAGAATTATAAGTGCTAGAGATTCAAAGAGAAAAAAAAATAATCTGTTCTTAAGGAGCTCACCCTCCAGTTGGAAAACATAACACATGGAAGGGAATACAGCAACAGGAGGAATGAAAAGGCCTGGAGAAGCTATAGGGTGGTAGGCAAACCTAGGATACTTCTCAGTGACTGCTCTCTTCCCCACTCCAGTAGGTCAATACCTAAGGATCAGAAAGGAGAGATGATTCTGGGTTTCTTCTGGCAGGAGTGTGGATTAGAGGTGGGGGTCATGGTCAATATTTGTTCAGGGTATGTAAAGGAGAAGGGGGGCACTGGCAGGAAGTTTGAGGTAGGCAGTCACTCTAGATGCCAGTCCTGGCCTGGGCCCTCCAACCACCCTTTTTGGGTCTGGGGTTGCCTGAGATGGGGCAAGGGGAAGTTAGGGACCCACTTGATGCAAGCTCTGAATAGCATAGTTCTTCACTAATACTGTGAGTCAGGCTTAAATTTAGGATAATGCAACACCTCATGTTCAAAGTTTAAAATGTAATAAGCACTCATGGGCTATGATACCCAGTTAAAAACTGCTTCACCAAGTGATGATTATTTAAAAGCCAACTTTCAAATTAAAAGGCTATAAAAATGATTTCCCTCCATCTTCACAATCAGAGCCATGAAAGTTTCCTGCAGGCAGCAAGAACTCAGTAGCTAGCAAAGTTTAGAGTTCCAGAAAACCACAAAAGCTCTCTAGTCCCCACAGGGAAAACACAAACAAATAAACAACCCTCTTAAACCAGGCCAGCCTAGTTCAAAAAATATATCAAGGAAGGAGGGAAGGGACATTGGAAAGCCCTCAGCAGTGAGGAAGCAGGCTTTTTGCTCCTCAGTGGCATGCCCTCTAAACAAAACATGCAAGTCTCCCAAGTAGTCTCTGATAAATGTCCAGGAAGCTCTTGAAAAGTCTTTCAATGGACGAGTGCTTCTGTCTCCTCACAGTGAGTCCTCACTCCATGCCAAGTTACAGCATGTCCAACGATGGCTGATCAGTCCAATACGAGCTTGGAGTGCTCTACCCCAGGTCGGGCACAAAGAGTCCACATGAACATTTGGGACATTTATCTCTAGATCTGCTCGTCTCCCATTCTCTTTCTGCTACTGCGATTCTGATTTGTTCATGGTCTGCAGAACCTTTTCTGATGCCAGAATGGCATGCTGGTGGACCTGTACCAGAATCTCCCATGTCTCTCAATTGATACTGAAGTTCTTCACAGTACTGTTCTTTTGCCCTCTGTGTGAGTGCATGCCTTGTGTGAGTTCTCTGCAATGTTTATTTGGCATTTGGCCTAAGTGGCCAGTCCAAAGGATCTGCATTCTCTGAAGAATTTGAATGCTCGGTAGTTCAGCTCAAGAGAGGACTTCTTACTATTTGACTCCATATAAGTGACAGAAACTCTGCAAAACACTTGGTGGGCAAGGAACAGTTTGAAGAATCTCCAGTGGTCATGAGAACTGAATCGGGGGTATGGTGGTAGATGTTTAATCTCAAACGCTTTGAGAAAAAAAAATAATGTATGGAGGATACACTTTTAAGTTTAATATACATTATTAGCATTTTCTCCATTTTCTTAAATTGAGACAATCAAAAATAATAAATCAAATTTTGATTTGTGACATTTGCTGATTTCTGAGGTGAAACACTCAGACTGAAAATTTGAGAGCTTATTTGAGCTAGTTACAGCACATTTGTCTAGGACCCAGAAAGTTTGGCATTTCTGAAGTTTCATTTTATGCTTCAGACACAGGGACAGTCTTAGAATTTATAATCCCCTTCATTCCATCATATTAGAATTTATGGGCACATATTCCATTAAAATGCACAGCACAACATAATTTGGAAACCTGTGGATTAGCCATCCTAATAGAACTTCCAGTGAAATCTTCATTTTTATAGGGGCACCTAGGTGGTGCACCAATGCAGGAGTCAGGAGGACCTGAATTCAAATATCACCTCAGACACTTGATATTCACTAACTGTGTGACCTTGGACAAGTCACTTAACCCCAATTGCCTCATCCTGGGTCATCTCCAGTCATTCTGATGAATATCCAGTCACTGGATTCAGATGGCTCTGGAGGAGAAGTGAGGCTGGACCTGCACAGCCCTCCCTCACTCAAAAAATAGTCAAGTGCAAGTAATGTCATTATTTCTCTGATGGCATGGTCTTCTTTGAAAATGAAGGATGAACACACACACATACACACACACACACACCTCATCTTTGTAGATTTCTGTTCTCTTAGGGTATGTGGTAGTAGGGGGTTCTGTCCCTAGTATGGTAGATCTGGCTTGTCCGGTCGAGTGTCAGTTACCCAAATGTTGAATTCCTCTCATGAGGTTGAAGGAAAGTCTCCAGTGGGAAGCTTTGTGATCATTGTCTCAAAACTACAAATTTAATCTTTTTAAAATATTTTTTTTAGAATTTAAACACCCCAAAAAGAACATTTCCATATACACAGCAGAAAACAAAACAGGATTTTTTTAGGAAGCCATAAATCTCCATTTCATGCCACTTGCTTTAAAAAAAAGTATATAATATATTCCACACATTACTTTCAAAAGCATCCACTTTGTGCAGCCTTCTGAATTTCCTTCTGTTCTTTTCTGTGAATATCTTAAATTGTTTCATTTTGAACATGTTCTCTTTTGTTTGATATCATCATTGCTAACCCCCCACATCCCCCATTAAAAACTAAGAAAAAAATCTAGTGCTTATTATTAATAACTATAGTCAAGCAAAAAAAATTAAAATAGTCGTCATATCCCAAAGTATGCCTTTTCTGTACCTTGTGTCCTCCATATTTCTGTCAGGAGGTGAATACCAAGCTTTATCATGGGACTTCTGAAGATATGAGTCATTGCAGTAATCAGAATTCTCATTTTTTTTTCAGAATTATTTTTTAAACTATTTTTGCCTTATATAAATTGTTCTGCTTTTGATCTCTTTACTACTAGAAGTATCTGAAATAATTTCTTTATTTCTTAAAAACACAATAATAATCTATTATAGTAATATACTACAATTTGTCCAGTCATCCCTCAGCTATCTAAGAAGCTATCTTAGCTTCTAGATTCAAATTTTAGATTCCAACGCTTAGATTTTAGCTCTTTGATTTTTTAACACCTCCTCCCATCCCCTTTTAAATTGCCCTCTTCAGGAACAAAAAGTTTGGTTTGCTGAAGGTTATTACTTCCTTTCTATTCCCCCTCCCATACTTCCTATTGACTTTGATTTATGTTTTACACCAAACTGTGTACAGTTCACCCCTTCTTTGTCCATTTCACATAAGACTGAGATCCATCTTCCATGTTTGCATATTCTTCTCACACACCATGATGATGAGGCATAGCAAGTTCTCCTCATTTCTTCCCTTAGAGACTGTTATGGCTAGTATTTGTATCATGCTTCAAGATCACAACAACCAGAATCATTATTCCTACTGTACGGATGAAGACACTGAGACTGAGAGAGGTTAGGCACTTTGCCTAGATCACATAGTGAGACAGAATTGACCTCATGTCTTCCTCGTTCCAAGTAGAATAGTCTACAATGTGCAGCATGGTTGCCTTATTTTACACTAGCATATTCCTTGTACCTTTGTTTTCTTTCTATTAACACCCTCAGAATAGATCCAATTCGCCCAAGGGACCTCTGTTTTAATTATTTAACTATTTAAATACTCTTTGAAGATATTAAAGTTCTGAAAATTATTATATTTTGTTATATGATATTGTATTATATTATATATTTATACATGTAATATATGTTATATTATGTAATATTACATAATATATGTTGTATAATATTATATAATGTTAGCACTACATCATAGATTTCTTTACAATTTCTCAAATAAATTTACACTCTGTGTTTCTCTGGGTGTTTTGTTTATATTTCAAAGTTCATACTCAGCTCTTACTTTTATGAGAAATACCTCAAAGCTTTCTTTTCTATTAAAGATTAATTCCACCTTCTGCCAAAATAATTATAATTAGATTTGTGGCGTAAGTTATTCATGGTTCTCTCTTTTTCTCTCTCTCTCACATATATATGTGTGTGTATATATATATATATATATATACACACACATATATATGTATATACATCTATAAATAGACACATATATGTACATTTATACATATATATTTATATGTATATATCTGTATATATTTTACTTTTGGAATATTATATTCTATTATCTCTTATCATTCACTGCATACCACTGGAATAACCCACATACACAAAATCTCTTTGAGGAGAGTGGTCCCCAATTTTTAAGAGGATGAGAATCTGAGACAAAAAAATTATTGAACTAAGTTATGCATGGATGACAACTTGTTTGGAAGGAAAAAGTTCCCACCCCAGTGAAATTACAGAACCTTGAAATAGATAAATTATTAAAAGAAACAAAAGAGAATGCTAAATTTAATTTGGTATATTTTAAAATGCTCTATTGAATCCCAAGGCAGGCTTATAGGTATAAGTAGAGAATTCTTCCTTCTCACATATATCATGTAGAAGATACTTTTTTTTCTAGTATGGACTGCCCATGGTACACTGGGCTTCCCTGCCCATTCCTAAAGGCAGTATAACATAATGCCTAAAACCCTGCACTTGGAGTCAAGAAGACCTGAGTCCTAATCCTACATCAAATACTTCCTAGCTGGATGACCCTGGGATAGACCCTTAACCTACCTCAGGCTCAGTCTCTACATTTGTAGAGGCTAATAATAGCAGCTAGCATCCAGGGTCTTGCTGAGGAGTGAATGAAAACTTATATAAAGCACTCAGAAGCCTTAAAGTGCTATCAAAGTGTTTTTTTTCAGTCATTTTTCAGTCATGCCTAATTCTTTGAGACCCCATTTGGGGTTCTCTTGGAAAAGATACCAGAATGGTTTATAATTTCCTTCCCCAGCTCATTTTACACATGAGGAAACTGAGGCAAATAGGGTTCAGTGCCTGATCTAGAGTCACACAGCTAGTAAGTGAGGCTAGTTTTGAACTCATGTCTTCCTGAATCTAGGCTTATTACTCTCCACTGTGCCACCTACCTGCCTTTAATCTAAATGTTAGTTCCTATTATTATTCTTCATTAAGAAAAACCTGAAACAATAAACATTAAAAATAATATGAATTGTTCATTCTTATTTTGAGCCAAATGAGTTATTATGCATAGAAATCAGAAATAGAATATATTATTGCAATTTGAAGCTTTGAATATGGCAGACTGAATTGTCACTTCATATGATAGTTTTTTCTGCCTTCTACACTTGGGACTTTCCATTCTGGTCACACTCTTTATTCTGCCTCTTCTTGCTTTCCCTTTGAGAGATGTTATGTTCCTTTATTTTACTGTATACAATTCTATCACCTCTGACATCTCTTTTTTTTTCACACAGCTGGAGTGGAAAAATAAAAATGGAAGCTCACCTGGGATTCAGGTCATGAGAGGAGACCACCTTCCTGTGAGGAGGCAAAATTTAATAACTTGTCAGTGCTTTGCTTCTGTAATCAGAACTGCAATTGGTTTTTATTTATCATAATCTACCAACCTTTTCACCTTTAAACCTTATATTCTATTTTTGGTTGCTTTATTGGAAGAGATAAATTAAGAGAAATTTGAAGCAAGATACATTTTGTAAGGGAAACCTCGTTGGCTTTCATGGTCAGGGAGACATCAAAGAAGGAACAAAACAAGGGAAATGCATTAGTGTTGTCTTACAAGGTGGGAGAAGGTAATGTCATGCCCTAGGAACTCACTCTGATAGAGCAACTGACAAATTAGAGGTGAGAGATCAAATGGATGTGGAGACCAGATACTTTGACCCTAAACTACAGGTTTTCTTTTTCTTGGCAACAAGACTGGATCATGCTGGCAGAGCAAGATGTAAAGCTTGACACTTACCAAGCTTGCATTTTGTGGATATACAATTCCAAACCCAAGTAGCTTTAAAATTCTTTAAAATGTGAAAACCTTCCCCATGCAGTATTTTTCCCCAATACTGCAGGGTTTTTTGTTTCCCTTAATAGTCAAATGCACAATGGAAAAATGTACATGTCCTACGTATTCAATATCTTTTGGAAGTTACCAGTGCATTACAATAGCATATTCTTGAATTTTTGGGCCTCGGAAAAAAATTGCATTACCCATTGCCCAAGCACAGTGCCTGACACATAGTAGGTGATTGACAAACACTCTCTGATTGATTACTATTTGTTAATTATGTTATAAACTAATCTCCTGTTGGGAGACATCCCCCTTCTTTTAGGGGTTACTTTCAATAAAATGGTGGGTAGGATAGCATTTAGACCTGTGGAGACTTGCAAATAGTTTGCAGCAATCATCAGGCCCACATAAATTCCATTTAGGCTGCCAACTTTGCATTGGACCCACCCACATTTTGAAATATCGCTCCCACCCTCTCCTTGCCATCTGCACATCCTCCTACTACTTCCTGTGTCTCTAGGCTTCGAGAACAGAAGCATCTGCCTAGAGCAGGCACACTCAGAGTTGCCCCCCAAACTTAGATTCCTAGCAAAAGCAGAGGAAAAGGTAAGGCTAAGAGGAGTCTGAGAATTTGACTTTCAGTTAGAGTACACTAGGTGATTTTTTCAGACTTTTGATCTGATTGTCATGTCTTTGTTTTCTTCTAATCCCTTAATACACAAACCAAATCCATAGATTGAAAGTGACTAGGTATGCCTTAGTATTTTTTATTTTTCTTAATATTAACTTATTAATCCTATTATTTTAGCCTGCTTTATTTCTGGAATCTGTACAACCTTTTTATTTTACTTTTGTAACATTTTTTCTGAAAAATAAATTATCTGAGAATGAATGGTGGAGCTAGCCATTCTGGTGTTAATAGGCTGATTTCCAACGGGTATATATCAATGATCTAAGTTGAAAAAAAATAAAGATTTTTAAAAAATATTCTAACTCACAAAAGATTTATACCTCTGAAAGAAATTTTGTTTTTCTAAAGGTTTCCTTTTGGAAACTTCCTGTCTACTGTGAACTTTCCAATTATATTTAAAACATTCTGTTTATTTCTACTAACCAAAGGTCATTGTTTATAAACAGTTGAGAGAATGTGGTGCTTTCTGTACAGATATGGGATGCCAAATATGATTGAATTTATGCTGGTAATCCTGAATAAAAACTTCCAGACTCTCTGGAGTCTATAATCTTTGTCATTTACCAATGTATACCTGAAAGCAGGCCTGTGAATTGAGATTTTTAAAATATCAGTTCTTAATAGAAAAAAAAAATACCATGACTTTGTCATGATAGATTAAAAGTTCATTAATAATTTCATCATAGCAACAATTCTTAGTGTCTTCTTCTATGTCCCATATGTAGATTTGGAAGGGACCAGAGAGATCTTTAGTTCAAGCCTCCCACTTCACATATGAAGAATCAAAGACTTCAGGAGGTCAAGAGAGTTTGTTTTACAAATAGAGGCAGAATGGTGGGTCTGAGTTGGTCTTTGGGTCAGAAAACCTAAATTTGTATCCCACTTCAGATCTCTCTGTGACCTAGCTTCCCTGTCTGTGAAACAAAGATCATATTTCCATCCACCAATAGATTAATTACTATGGTTATGTGTGTGATATTTGTGTACGTGTCCTATCTCTCTAGTAGATTGTAAGTACTGTGAGGATATACATCTAACATGCTCACTACCTGTTTCACAGGAAGAGTTGTGAAGACAGCACTGCTTTTCCACCATTCTTGGCACCTAGCACATTGCCCTGATGATATCAGGCACTTAACTCATATTAGGCAATTGTCTTCCTTCTTAAAAATTTTCTCTTCCAAATATCTTTTTCTCCTGTTGAGAACATAACCATACATTTATAATCACTCAAGTTCATAGCTTTTACAGTACCCTTTTTCCTTCCTTATTCACAAAATCCAATCAGTTACTATGTCTTGTTGATTCTATCTGTCCAGAAATCTCTCTCATTTTTCTGCTTATATTATTTCCAAAATGAACCAGTCATTCATTATGTCTTACCTGGATTTTTGTAATAGGATTCTAATTGTTCTCTTTGCTTCCAAGTCTCTCCTTCCCACTCTATCCTCCAAACAACTTTCAAAATATCCTTCCTAAGCCCTAATTCTTGGGCTTACCACATCATCACTCTCCTCCTTGTTCAAAAACCGTAAGTGGCTCTCCTTTGCCTAAGGATGAAGTACAAACTCCAGTTAGGTGGCTCAGTGGATATAGAGTGTCAGTCCTGGAGTCAGGAAGACCTTAGTTCAACTTTGACCTGAGATATATAACTAGGTATGTGACTCTGGACAAATCACCTAACCCTGTTTGCCTCAGTTTCTTCATCTATAACATGAGCTGGAGAAAGAAATGACAAGTCACTCCAGTATCTTTGCCAAGAAACCCCAAATGGTGTCATGAAGAGTTGGACATAACTGAAAAACATCTGAAAGACACAAATTCCATAGTCTGACATTTATGAGCTTTCATAATCTGACTCTTACATATCATCCCAATTTTACTTTTTATCACTGTCCCTTGGAAATTCTATATTCCAGGAAAATTAACTTCCCCAATATTTAACACCCCATTGTCAACCTCCTTCACAAATCAATCCACCATTGTGCAGCACTGTGCTGTGAGTCCTCTACCTCTTTGTTTTGAGGAAGGCAGCATGTTTCATTATCTGTTCTCTAGAACCATCATTAGTTTTTCAGCTACTTAAAGTCTAGTTCACTTTTAGTAATCTTTGCATTTACATGATCATTGTCCTGCAAATGGTTCTTTTGACTCTGCTTATTTCAATATGTATACATTCTGACAAAGTTGTCCTGTGTCTCTGAATTCTTCATATATATATATGTACCCTTTTAACTGACTGGTGGTCACCCATTTTGTTTCCAGTTCTTTGCTACCAGAAAGTGTTGCTCTATTTTTGTATATATTAGGCCTGAGTTTATGTCTTCAACTTTCTTGAGTTATATACTCAGTAGTGGAATCATTTCATCAAAAGTCATGAAATTATTCCGTTTTCTTGCTTAACTGGAAATTGAAATCCAGGATTATTGGATCATATCACAGCACTATGAGAAATATTTTTTGGTTGTTGGGTTTTTGTTTTTTTTTTTTACTGATCTTCTCAAAGCCCCTCCAATATTAACCATTCTTATTTTTTGGCATAATGACAAATTTCCAAGAGAAGAGTTTTGCACTTTTAATTTGTATTTCATTTATTAATGATATAGACTGAAGATGGCAGAGTAGAAAGACACATATAAGGAGGCTCCCCCATACAACCCATAAAATACCTGTAGAAAGGGACTCCCAACAAATTCTGGAGCAACAGAAGTTGAGAACAACAGAGTGGAGGAGATTTCCAGCCCAGAGTGACTTGAAAGGCCCACGGGAAACGTCTGTTGCACCAGATGCAGAGTGGAGCCCAGCCCAGCCTTGGCCACTGAGCACTGCCCCCAAAAAGTCCTCAGGGCAGAATCTCCAGTCAAGGAATCCCCAGTCCCAATAGCAGCATTTCGCAGATCCCTCAACCCACAGGCACCAAAGGTCAGTGATGGGGTTTTTTCAGCTGTCCAGGAAGGGAGAAGGGCCTTCCATAGTTCCAGCCTTAGGCAGCCGCAGCAGAGGCCACGTAGGCAGGAGGCCACATAAGCAGCAGCAGTATCCATTGTTGGAGCGTAAAAACCCTGGGGGTACGGAGGATCTGAGTCTTGCTTTGGCCTTGTGTGGAGGCTCTGGGGGAGCGGGTCTTTGTCTCACACTGAATGGCTGCCCTGCCCATCCAGCTTATCTAAAAATCAGCCCCTAGTGCTGACTTGGCAGAACTGGAGGCCAGGTGGCTGTGGAGAGGTAACTGCTAAGATTCTGCACACAAAAATCCCTGCCTCCACCCAGACCAGTACAAGCTTGATTGTGCCACCTTGGAGGAACTGAGATCTTACACATTCCCAGAGTATACTCTACTCTTGATAAAGGACCAAAAAGTCAAGTAACTGGTTGGGAAAATGCCCCAAAAAGGGAAAAAAAATAAGATTAATGATATAGACCATGTTTTCTAATGATTGTTTATAATTTACAATCCTTTTGAAAACTGCTTGTATCCTTTGATAATGCATGTATTGGATTGGAGAATGCCTCTTGATTTTGTATAGTTGTGTTAATTCCCTATATTATTGGAAATTATACTTTTTATTAGTGATATTTGATACCAATATTTTTGTGCAATAAAGTTTCTTTATCCTACCTTTGTTGATGTTATCCATGTAAAAGCTTTATAATTTTGTGTAATAAACATTGTCTACTTTGTCTTTTGTGACCTAGGCTCACTTCCTGCTTTTGATGTTCACTACCTGTTTCATCTTAGGCAAAGTCTTCATTTAACCTCTTTGAGCCTCAGTTTCCTTACACGTAAAATGAGTTGATTGAATTAGATGGCCTCTGACATTCCTTACAGTTCTAGACCTTCATTTTATGATACTGTTTTCTCTGTCTCAAGTTTGGTTAAGCATTCTTTTCCTTCCTAACTCCCCACTCCATCAATAATTGGGAAAGGTATCATCTCTCATTCTCTTCTCATTTTTAAAAATGATGTGGCCCTTTAAAAATACAGGTCAAATCAATTTCAAACTTATAGTGATAGGTAATATAAGATATTGGTCTAAATATAATTTTGGTCAAATAACTGTCTTATCATAATTACTTATCAAAATTGAGTCCTCTCTCAATAATTTATGTTATATGTTCTATCAAACACTGTGCTCCTATATTTGACTGCTTGTTTACTTGCCCATATAGACTGTTTCATTGATTTTTATTTTTGTTTTCTAAATCATTATCAATTATTTTTTTGATGATCACTGCTTTATAACATATGGTTAAAGATCTGATAGTCCCCTTTCAATCACAATTTTTCTCATTAGTCCCTTTGAGATTTGAGCTCACATGTTCCTCAAATAAATTATATTATCACTTTGTCAATTTTATTAAGAATCTCCTTAGTAATGTGATTGGTATCATGTTAAATACGTAAATTAATTTACAAAATATTATTATTTAATATACACAGACCAAAAGAGCACTACTTCTCCAATCATTTGCCTTCTTTTCTTCCTATAAAAATCATTCTGTATTTACACAAATATTACAACTATCTTAATAAGTTGGCAAGTAGGTGGTGCAGTGGATAGAGCAGTAGGTTTGGAGTCAGGGAAACGAGTTCAAATGTGGCCTCAGACACTAGCTGTGCGATCCTAGTCAAGTCACTTACCCTCTTTCTCTCAATTCCTCATCTTTAAATGAGCTGGAGAAGGAAATGACAAATCACTCCAGTATCTTTGCCAAGAAAACATAAAATAGGGTCTTGAAGAGTCAGATACAATTGAAAAACAACTAAACATCATAACAATAAAAATCTTCATGAGTTAATTCTCAAACATTTTGTGCATTTTATTTTGCAGAGACTTACTATAAGTAATTCCTCCTGGACTATATTAATAACATATAAAATCTTGATGAGTTCTATGAATTTATTTTGCATCTAGCTATTTTGCTGAAATTATTAATCATCTTAGTTTTTTGCTGATTCCTCCTGGTTATCTAAGTACATTGTAATATCATCAGAAAACAAAGTTTTATTTTCTTCCAAGCTCAATTTGTTTGTCATAAAATTATGCATGGTAACTTCTGATAATTCTCTTTATTTCTGTTCTGGTTTTTTTGCAAGTTCACCTTCATGTTTAAAAATCATACTTTTTTCTTATAAGATTTTATAACTTATAATGATCTTTATCACAAATGTAATTTCTTTTATTTGCTCTCTGATCATTTTTCATGTTTTAATTACTTAGTTTTTATTTAGGTTTATATTTTTGCTCATTTGTAAATTACTTTTTATTATATTACAGATTATGAAGTATAGATTTATTACTCGATCTTGTAACATTTTTATGAACCCTTTATTCCTTAGTACATAATCTTTTTTGTAAAGGTATTGTAATATATTAAGGAAAGTATATTCTTTATTCTTCCTCTTCAGAAGTGATCCTAAGTAAAAAAAAAAAAAGCAACATTATTTTTTTAAAAATCTGTTCATCTCTACATTTTTCCTAATTTTTCCTTTTTATTGAATTTATGTAACTGCAAGAAAGGAATACTAAAATCTCTTATTATTATTATCATGATGTTTTTATTTTTTAAAGTTGATTGTAGATGCTATGTTAATTGGTGTATATAATGTAATTTTTTTTAACTGTATTACATTTATGCATAATGTAGTTTCCTGGGTTGTTACTCCATGTTTAGTTTTTATTATTGCCTTAACTACAAATTTGATTACCATTTATATTTTTATTTTTTTAGAGTAGCTGGAAGCATTATAGATTTTATACCATCCCTTCCCCCCACTATATCAGTGTGTCAAGTGTGTTATTTATCTTACATGCTTATTTTTTACATTCTTCCATTATCTTTCTTTGGAGGATGGTTTTATTGAGTCGTATATTACTTACATTTAGGATTACATTTGCTAGGCTTGTATTTTCTTCCATTAAATACACTTATGTAGATAGATATATCTTTAAAGTTATATCTCTATAGATATAGAAAGTGATTTTCCTTAAGTGCATATCTACCCATACCACTCCCCTACTCCATAAATTCAGGGACTTCCCATTATCTCTAGGATCAAATAGAAATCTTTTTAGCTTTTTAAAAACTTAAAAAAAGACTTTTAAAAACCTTTTTAAAAAGACCTTCAAACTTGCCTCAAACCTGTCTTTCCAGCCTCATTGTATATCATTTCCCTCTCTCATAATACGTTGTGAAAATCTCAACTAACTTTCTCTCTGTCCTTGTCTATGTCATCCTATCTCTCCAAGACTTTGCAATGCCTGATACACGTGTTCCCTCCTCACCCTTACCTCAGAATCTTTTTCTTCCAAGACACAGCTCAACCCCCACCTTTAAATTAAACCTTTCTTGAAAACCCCAATCTCTGCTAGTTCCTTCTCTCTCAAATTACCTTGTATTTTATTACTTTGTATTTATATATATGTGTGTATATATATATAAACCATATATATATATATACACACACACACACACATATAGATACTTGTTTTCTCTCCCTTTAGAATAGAAGTTCCTTTAGAGTAGGAATTATTTAGTTCTTTGTATTTGTAACCCCAGTACCTAGCACATCTTTCTTGGCACATAGTAGGTATTTATGGACTAATTGACTGATTTTTTGATTCCTGCATAAATTGGATTTAAGTGAAGCAGAGTTGCACAAAGCTATCACCCTTACTCTCTCCTCCAGAGTCATCATAGTCCAGTGGCAAGACAGATTCAAGGTGGCTGGCAATGGCTCAGGATGCAGTGGATGACCTTGTCATCTTTGGTGTCTAGCCAAGTTCGAAGCCCTCCACATCACTTGCTTCAGCTGCCTTTATGGCAGTTGGAACAAATTGTTCTCCTCTGCCCATTCCGCCAGGGAAGTCTTTACATGCTTGAGGTAGACTCCTCCTAACTCACCAATGAGTTTGAGACCCTTCGCTTACCCTCAACCTGGTTTGGCCCATCTGCCAACACAGTTTATCGGGATGTAGTCACATGCTGTAGCTTCTTGGAGCCACAGGTGAGAGTTGGATAGAACAGGTGGACACCAAAGGTGGAAAGAACCCCTAAAAGGGCTCAGCAATCATCACACCAAAGGTACTGCTCCTCCCTGAACAAACCCTACACTTCTGATTGATTAAGGTAACTTGGATACAGTGATAACTAATTCTGGTTTACAATCTACTTACATCTATTTTTTTTTCATGTTCAATATCATGAACTCGTTTATTCCCCAACTTGTGGTTGAACTAATACTATGCAGCTAGTGACAGAAGTTGCGTCCTCACTCCTATTCCTCATGCCATTTTCTCTGATTCTTTTAGAATATCACTTTAATATTATGAAATGACAGTACAGATGATTTTAGAAAAACCTGGAAGGACATGAACTGATGCAAGGTGAATTGAACACAACCAGATGACCACCGTACAGCAATACTATTTGATGAAGAACTATGAATAACTTAGCAACTCTCAGAAATACAATAATCTGAGACAATTCCAAAGGACCCATGATGAAACATGCTCTCTGTCTCCAGAGAAAGAACTGATGTTGTCTGAATGCAGAATAAAGCATACTATTTTTCTTTCTTTTTCTTTCTTTCTGTTCAAGTCTTCTTGTACAAAATGAGGACTATGGCAATCTTTTACATGATTGCACATGAATAACCTATATCAGATTGCTTACCATCTCGCAGAGGGGGCAATAAAATTTGGAATTCTAAACTTTAAAAAAACTGTTAAAATTGTTTTGATGTGTAATTGGGAAAAAAAATTAAAAAAAAAAATAAAAGCTACCAGTGGAAAATAGGTAGATAGAAAGATAGATAGATAGATAGATAGATAGATAGATAGATAGATAGATAGATAGATAGATAGAATCGCTTTAAACTTTACAAAGTATGCTTTGCAAAACAACCCTGTAAGTTCTTTGGTGGAAGTATAATTATCTTGATTTTTATAGAAAAGGAAACTGAGACCCAGAGTAACTGAATGATTTTCCATGGTCATATAGTTTGTAAGTGACAGAATCAGGATTTAAATTGACTTCTTTGAACTTCAAGTTTGGTGCCCTCTTTGTCATGTGCTTCTGCCTCCCAAAATATCTGCTGCTGGTGATTTGCTATTTGTCTACCTGCTCGGGTTTTTTTTTTTCTTTCCCCTATCATATAAGATGTGAAAAACAATTTTTACTGATACTGGTCATGTTCTATTTTTAAATGAGAATCAGTAGTGTTGAGAGTCTGAGCACAGCAGTCAGCATTTGGTATGAGAGTTTTCCTTTAAATTAGCAAGAGCATTCTATTTCACAACTGACAAGAATAACTTCTGATATGTTCTGAAAGACTAGCTAACATTTGCAAAAGATTATGAAAATCAGTAGAATATAGAGCATAGTATGCTATGCTCCAGATTCTTGGAGTCTGGGGTGAAATTGAAGTCAGGAGAGCTGGAATTTAGTCTTCATTCTGAAACATACAGGCTGTATGACTTTAAGGAAGTCATTTCCATGCTCTGGAGCTCTGTTTCCTTAACTAAAATTTGAAAGGGTTTAGATTGGATTACTTATCTCTAAGCTTCCTTCCCACTTTAAAATTCTCTACGTTAAATGAGTGGTTAATAAAGGAAAATGTTTCAAGGTGTACATGGAAACATAATGCAGATTTTTTCCAGGTGTATAAAAACCCCAAATGGGATTATGACTGAAAAACAGGTAAACAATAAACAGGTGGAGTAGCTACTTGTCACAGTGGATGTAGGGTCTAGGCCAGGAATCAGGAAGACCTGAATTCAAATCTGCCTCAGGCACTTACTAGCTGTGGGGAACTGGGCAGTCACTTAACCCTTATTGCCTCAGTTTCCTCATAGGTAAAATGAGCTGGAGAAAGAAAGGGCAAGCCATTTCAGTATCTTTGGGAAGAAAACCCCAAATGGGATGATGGAAGAGTCAGATGAGATGGAATAACAACCGATAAATGGGCCATGTAGAATTTTGCGCATATAGTTTTTCTTGTTTTTTGTTTTTTGCCTGTTTTGGCTCTGCCTTCTTACTTGCTACAGGATATTCAATGTTATGGCCAAGCTATATTTAGATATAGTTTCACAGCACAGACACAAACCAAGCAATGAATTTCTGATTTAGGGTTAGCCAGCTGCCCGGGGTCCCCGTAAGATCATTACCATTTTCTTTGGCTGTTAGAATCTGGGACACACTGTACACAGTGTTTTCTCTGAAGTGGGTTGTGAGACTAATTCAAAGGCTTGCTCGCTCTGTCTTGTTGCTCTTGTAATACGTCTCCTGCTCTCTTGATTGGTATCACCCTGCTTTGCTTTGAGATATTTTTTCCTAGTGTGTTATTTTTTTGTAGCCTGATAATAGTTTAAAAAAAAAGTTTAAAACAGTTTCTTCAAGGTTTCTCCAGGGAAAGTCTGCCTTATTATTCCTTTCATACATGCAGTAGTTCACTCTCATCAGTATTAGACCTCTTCCTATATCAATCAAGCAATTATCAGTGGCATTTTAAATCATACAACACCCTTCCCCCTTTAAATGCAGATATACAGCACAGGCCTCACTCCATAATGAATGTTTGCAAGAGCTAATCCTGAGAATCAGAGATGATCAAATGCTCAAAATATTACCGATTACAGGGTATGATGCTTAGCCAATATATCATCACTCTAAAATTACTGTAAGAGGTCCTTCAGATTGAAACTGAGCAATTTGCTAAACTGCTGTTAAGATACTATATTGTTTGAATCAGTAAGTTGAGGCCTTTGCTTGCTTCTTAAAAATTACAAGTATATTTATAAAAATATATATAAACAATGAAACAAAATAAATTTTCTCAATAAAATCTTAAAGTCCAAACCATTAATATTTGGTTAGAAACTTGTTTTAAGAAAATAATTGTTTTGTATTGTCATCTTCTGACTTTATATGCAGATTTTTAAATAAAGTTTTATCCTTCTGTTGTTTTATTCTGCTGACCTCAACCTTGGATAATCCCAATTATCTGCCCTTTTAACCCCTATTCCTCAGCTGTTGAACTTTGCTAGAGGAAGACACACAACTTTGCTGATTGGGTCCAATACAGTTTGCCATGGCTGATCTCAACCAGACCCTCACTGCTAAGTACTAATCCTTTGACCCTTTTCTGATTGAACACACCCCACAGCATCCCTTCTAAGCCTTATCCTTTCATCAGTATGTCTACATCACCTTCTCCCTACCCCCGTTTCAGGAGATGATTTTGTCTCATAATTCACAGTGAACAAAGAGGCCACACGTTGGATGCTGTTTTCTACCTGTACATCTTAAATATCCTTTTCTTTTCCTTCTCCTTGCCCAGGTCAGTTCCTTTACCTTTGACTTTTATCTTATAATTCTTTCCATTTCCTCCAGGAGCTTGATCCTTGAATCAGCCTTTTCCTTTTCATAGTTCCCAGTCTTTCTTTACATGTTGAATCCTTCCCAACTGTCTACAGAAATGTCCAGTTTTCCCCATCCTTTAGAAAACAAATTTCAAGCTCCTCTCTTATATCTCTTCTTTTCAGTGCCAAATTTCTAGAAAAAAAGATCTCATAGCATTTTGCTCATTCTTCCTCACCGGACATTCACTTCTCAGATCTCTTCCATCTGACCTACAACTCTTCCACTCACAATCTCCAAGGAAACCAATCATCTCCCAGTTCCCAGTTTTAGTCACCTAAATGAATTCTCATCCTAACTAGTCTCTCTTTAGGTTCTGACGTTCCTAACCACTACCTCCTTTTAAATATGTTAGGTGCTTTCCTCACCAATCAGTCATAGGTTCTGTGGTTTTCATTATCATCTCTGTCTCTCATTTGCCTGCTGCATATCTCCACCTAGGTGATCCTTTTTTCTCTTCCCACAACCTGTTCTTTTTCTTTACTTTTATATTCTTCTAAAGGATGCTAGTAATTGTCAATTCACTAGTTGTAGTCATCCTTCACTCTTTGCTCTTTCATCCTCTGTAAGCGATGGGCTTTTACCATCCCCCTCTTGTCTCTACCAGGAGCTTGCTTCAACAATGATCCTCACTTCGCTTCTGGTCTCTTTCATCCTTAATTGCTTATTGGATAACTTCTTCCATACATCTATAAACATGTCAAACTTTACATTGCAAAAAAGAACTCATTCACTCCTCCTCAAAGCTTCCCTATTTCTTAGGGTACATCCATCATCCTTATCATCCAGTGTTATAATTTCCAAGTCATTCTTCACTTTTCCTTTCCCTCAGCCCTATATAGAGCTGCCATGTTTTGTTGGTTTTATGTCCACATTTATTCTATTCTCATCAATAATACAGCCACCATTCCAGATCAAGCTTCTATTGTGGACCCTTATAGCAGTCTCCACTTAATTTCCCAATTTCCAGCCTCTCTCTTCAATTTATTCTCTAAATTGCTGAATTTTTTTTTTTTTTACTAAGACACATATACAACCATCCCAGTGTCTTGTTTAAAAAATCTCCACTGGTTTTTAATGGGTGTAACACTGGATATAGGATCAGATGACCTGAGTTCAAAACCTTTCTCTTCTACTTAATAATGTGAGTGAACTTGGGCAAATCTCTTAAACATCTCTGGCCTTTAGTTATCTCATCTGTAAAGTGATGGGACAGAACTGGATAATTTATAAGGTCACTTCCATATTTAAACCTATGATCTGATGATAAAGTACAAATTTCTGCTCCTGAGATTTAAGACTGTCTCTAATACGTCTCTGATATATATCCTTTTGGACTTTTTTTCCTCTCAAGTACCTTCACAAACTAAGTGTTTCAGTCAAATTAAATGTCTAGCTGTCCCCCTAAATGAGACACTCCATTCCATCCTCCAACTCCATGCATTTACACAAGCTTTTCTCTATGTTTACAATGATTTTTCTCATTTCCAATTCCCAAAGAGGAAAGGGGTCTTCCTTTTAAACCCAGCTCAGGTGCCATCTATTGCATTCACCCTTCATTACCTAATAATTTAGTTTTACTTTCTAAGTGCATATGTGTGTATACAGATATGTGTATATATATATATAAAATCTAAGTTCATTGGTGATTTCCTTCAGTTTTTCACTGGTCTCTTTTCCCTCCCCTTTGAAATTATCTTTGTGTCTCCAGAATTTAATTTTTGAGGACTTCCCATTTCTCCAGGGTTTGCTTTCACCTTTTAGAATGGTAGTCAACAGGATCCCACCTATGGTCCTTCCTTTGAAAATTTTTTTCTTAAAGTCTAGATTGCATGTCAGACTATGCATGCTAAGTATGTCTCTCCTTGATTATAATACCAGGAAATAATAATGTTCATTTCCCTCCAAGTTGCCCATTATTCTCACTCATGCAATATTTCCTTTTTAAAATCTTTTAGGGGTTATAATCAGATGATAGTAGGAATTATCTTTGTTTAGATGAATTCAACATTAAGGCAAATCAAGAAGTTATTAGTTGTTCAATGGATAGAGTGCTAGGCTTGAAATCAGGAAGACCAGAATTCAAATTCAGTCTCTAACACTTACTAGTTGTGTCTGGGCAAAGCATTTACCCTCTGTCTCAGTTTCCCCAACTGTAAAATGTGGATAATGATAGCACCTACCTTGCAGGGTTATTGTGTGTATCAAATATGAAGCACTCAGTATAGTGCCTGGCACATCATAGGAACTGTGTTAATGTTTATTTCCCTTCCCTATTTGTTCTGCTTTGGGGAGAAGAACTCTAGCAGATATATCAATGAAAGAGATCCCCAATTATTAATGTCTCATGCCTTCATGTCAGGCTTATCATCCTACAACTTTCTCATTCTTTTTCCCTTTCTGCTTAACTGGTATGTAGTATACATCAATGACAATATCATTATGGTTTCTATTTCATTTCACAGGATTACTGTGAAGAAAGTTCTTTTTGTATTCTAGAGTAGAACCTAAATAAGAGTTACCAATATACTTATACGATGGGTGTTGACTCCTTATTGTGTTACGTGCTTCTAAATAAATAAAAAGTGCTAAGTGTTTGAGATATAAATATAAAAATGAGAAAGTTTTTGCCCTCAAGGAGCATATATTCTCAATGAACTCTGAAGTAAAACCTCACCTTCAGAGTATTTATATGATTTTCAGAACCAGAGGGCATGAACCTCTAACCCATTGGCACAATAGAAAAAACAAAAGGTACTTGGGACTCTTCTACAGAACAACTCCTCTAATCTAGCCCATCCATGGGTGGGAAGATCTTCTTTAATCACATTCAAATAGAGGCATTATACTTCTTGATTATACTAAAAAACAGCAAAAGATCCTTCTTTGCTTAGCCGTACACTCATATGTATGTACTCCTTTGGTTTCTAAAAGTACTTGAACTTACTGCTGGATAATTTTTTTTATTTTCTGTTGAGTTAAACTTTCTTCTAAAAAATATAATGGAACATAATTGTATTCAGCTTAACTATAGGTATTATTTATGTAAATGTAAGATTATATATATATATATATATATATATATATATATATATATATATATATATATATATATATATATATATATATATATATATATATTGTCTTTCCTTTTAGAGAAGCAGATTAAGGAACCTGTCATAGCAGGCCCCCTTGTGTATGTTGGGGTGCTTACTGGTGCAATCAGTCACTAAGCAATAATTAAGTACCTGTCATGTTCCAAGCACTGTGTTAAGTTCTGGTTTTAAAAAGAAGTGTCCCCATTCTAATAAATGTGTGTATGTGAGTCTTTGTGTGTGTAAACCTAATCAGTTTAGCCAAGCAGATGTAGATAAATTTATGTTTAAATTAAGGCAAAGTCCAAGAGTAGTGTGTGGTAAAACTTGAAATTATTGTATAATGGCTAAAATGTTATTAATATTTTAAAGGTTAGTAGTAAGAACTGATCAATAATTATTCTGGTATTGATAAAATATTTTGTGTTATTAAAATGATTATGAAAGTTGGTAATTTGTCACAAATCATCATCAATTTAAAACAGACTGTCTATGTAAGTGTTCTGTTAGCATGTTACTTATATCCTAAAAGTGTGGTATAATAATGAAATTTACTAATAAACAGAATCTGCTCTTTGATTCAGTTTTGAGTAGGTTAATCTGAATCATTAAAATAATTAATAAATGCCATGGAAGTATATCCCTAAAACATTTTCAGTTATCAGTTTTTATAAGTCCTTGAAAAATAAAGAAATGCTAGATACAATAAAAGACACGGAACAATACATGATTTTTGACTAGTTAGCCTATAATTAAATTAGCCTAGGAGGTGAATTCATAACTGACTCAAATATTATTGCTATTAATATTTTATTCAAATTAGTAGTAAAAATTGTGTAACAATTGTTCTTTCTGTACTGGCCAAATAAAATAGTATTTTGTAGAGGTATTTTCATATAGAGCTAGGTCTATGTTTTCTACTATATTCTCTAGTCATCCTAGGGCTTTATGATTTGATTAGACTAATAGTTAATAAACATATTTATTAAGTATTTATTATTTATGTGACATGCATTGTGCTGAGCTCTAGGGATACAAGTAAGAAAAAAAAGAAAATCCAAGCCCTCAAGGGGCTTATAATCTAATGGGGGAAAACAACACACAAAGAAAACTGAAAAGCAAGACGTTCCCTCACAGGGAATAGAGAAGGCTGCATCCTACATTCACAGAGCCAGTATGTAGTGATGACATGGAGTACCAAAGCTGATGAGATCTTAAAGGATATGCCCACCTCTCTTTTAGTTTAACAATTTAAAGTAGTATAAAACACAATATAAAGATTGTGTTGTGTATAGTCACAATATCTACAGTCTAACGCACTAGATAAATTTAAAGTTCTTAATTTTTACCCTGTTCTTAAGAATTGAGAGTTTCTTTTATGAAGGTGACAACTATTTGGGCATATTCTACTTCTTGAGTGGAATTCTTTTGAAATTATTGTAGTATGAAAAATAATGCAATTAAATAGTGAACTTTATATAAAATGGCCAATCCAAAATTTAAATATATTTTGGAACAATTTAGGAATTCACAGAAAAGGTAGTATTTCACTGCAGGAAAATTTAATAGTCTACCAAATAAAGATACACATCATTTTGTCAGGTTATGCTGGAAATAGTAGTTCTTCAAATATATAAGCATTTGAACTTATAGTAATTTTGGTGGTTTTACCAACAATAATTATAATAAAATGGCTATTATTATTGCTGTTATTATTCATATTCTTCCCATCATACTTCAATGGAGTTCAACTAGAAATGGTTCTGAGACCAGTTGATATACTACAATCATTGTTTTATGTTAAAATTTCAATAGCCCATTACACAGGTGGATAAAAGAATTTTTTTATAATTAAAGAGAGCTAATAAGGCTTAAACTAATTTTCGCATCTACATGCTCACTTCCAGACAATTGCAGTAGAATGATATGTACTTCATCTTATTCCCATTTGGTTTTGCTTTCTTCCTTTTCATTAAAAAGTTTGAGGCTTATGATTATTTAGTATTGTAACATCTATTAAAAACATTTCTCTTAAAACTGTTATGAGTTAATTTTATATGTGGACTATTATGGTTAATAGTTTTATCTCTCATAATGATTCAATTATCAATTTAGAAGACATTATTTATGCATTCTATTGCTAATGTACTTCCTGACATTATGGTATATGATGTTTTGCTAAGGAGGATCCAACACTGTGATACTATGTTAATACAAAGAGATAATAAATAAATGCTGTGGATAATAAAATAAAATAATTGATCTATGATCAACTGTATTCTCTCTTTCTCCCTCTCCATTTAACAGGCATCTGTTTTATGCCTGGCGTTGTGCTAAGCATTGCAGATGCAAAGAAAGGTAAAATACTCCTACTCTAAAGGAGTTTACAGTCCAATAGGGGAGATAGCATTCAAACATACATATATCTTGTTTGTTTGCTTGTATACGCATGTGCACTGTGTTTATATCTGTATGCACACATATACATACACACACGCATATACACACATACATGAATATATAGTTGGAGATAATCAACAGGAAGGCACAAGAATGAAGAACTGGCAAAAATCTTGTAGAAGGTAGGATTTTAGCTTAAACTTGACATAAACCAGGAAAGCTAAGAGGCAGAGATAAGGAGGGAGGAAGCTGCAGGTACAGGCAACAGTAAGTGAAAAATGCAGATGGAATGTCTACTAGAAGGAATGTTTTCAGAGGGGCAATGTTCCATTTGTCCTTTGGATTCAAACTCAAACCTTTGATCTCTGTTTTTCCCTAGTACATTTTAAGAATTTACTGCCTTCATTCCAAATGATTCTTGAAACCACTGGAGAAAATTTCTGTGAGATTAAGAATGTTTAATACATAAGTCATTGATGGGCATAAAATGATTAATAACACTATCTTTTCTTGAATGATTTTTACCTTGGCAGTAGCCAATGTGAAGGTTCTGAAATAATTTTATGATTTCTGTCAAATATCCCAGGTGAATATGTCTATTCTTGATGATTTTAACAAATGACAACTTTTTTTGAATTATTTTACTTCATTCCAGTTGATTTACTTTCTGGATTTATGCCATCAAACAAAAAAAATGTTTCTATAAATTTCAGTCTAAGTACATCAATGCTATTTTCAAAATAATTTGAGACATTGATATTAGGTTTACCACTCATTTTAATGTTAGGTAGAGCTTTTGTAATCCATATTAAGTGATGCTGTCCACCGACCTCAGGTTCTTCAACTTTTTTCTCTGCAGATTTTAGTAAATCTTGGTTATCCACTTTTATTTTACCTAATCTGTGTATAGGAATGATATCATTTTTTAAGAGCCCCCTTAATTGTCTTTGTAACACTTACCATTACCATCTTGCTTTTCTCTTGTCTTTAAAGGTTAGAACATAGTGAGTGGATGGGGAAAGTATGCACATAGGTATTTTTTGCCAGCTTCTAATTGGCAATATCCTGCTAATAACTCTCTAAAATGTAGCTCCCTAAAAGTTAATAATATATACATTAAATATTTCTCATATAGATGTTCTACTTAAACTTATGTTAGGTGAAATCCCAATTTTTTTTTCCTATTTCATTAACTGAATAAGCAGTTTCAAAAGAGTTTAGTCCTGCAGATTAGTATAGTGGTAAATAAAAAGGAATTGAAGGAATTAAAAAAAATAAAGCAGTGTGGAAGCAAAATCCAATCTATCTGGATTCCTAGAAACATGTACATTGCAAAGAAGAGAGGCTTCAATTCTAATCACTTAATATTTTACAATAGTGTTTCAAACTATTTTTCTTGTAGGCTTCCAATGAAGTTATTTAGAAATAACTTTGACTTTTTAATATATAGATTCTTCACTTTATTCATTAATTCCTTGAGGGATTCCTCAATTTTTGACTAATGGAATCCTAGAGTTTTTACACATAAACATTCACAGAAATATGTCTGTTTGTCTTTTGTAATTCCAAATTATTTAAGAACTGCTTATAGTCTTTTCTTTCAATTACTATATTTTGATCTGTTACAAATTTCTCATATGATATTATAAGTGCTTCTGTTGGGAATTTCAGCATCATGGATTGAGGGGACTGCTAAATCTAAGAACTCATAGAATCAATATTTGTGCTAAGATTTGGTAGATTTTATTCCTCATTATTTGTACATCACTCAAAACTTACTACAGTTGCTTCGACAGGACTATAAGTCACATCCTATCTTGAGCTGGAAATTTCAAATTTATAAAAATTTCTTTGAATTTACACATATTTTGTTTTAGCTGAGGTTCAGTGATATGCTCTCTAATTCTATAGCTACTTGGTTTTTTTTTTTTAATATCTCAAAACAATAGTTTTCTTTGAAGAAAACAGAATCTGATTGTCTATCCCACCTTTAATTTCCTTGCTGTGGTAGCACTCCTTTTGAGGTCATTTTCTCTAGTGGCCACTTACATCCAGAAAGTAACTGACTACTCTTACTCTCTACATTCTAGTGATTAGCAACCCTGAGTTGATGTACTTTTAAGAACTATACATACAGAACCCACACCAGTGTCCATACCATTGAGAATCAACCATTTGCTTCCATTAGCTTTTTAGAAAAGAGATTTGTTGAGAAGCTATGGCAACACCAGTACACCAGTTTGTACAGAACATTCTCTTCCAAACATAGCTCTCATCTTCTCCATATATATATATATATATATATATATATATATATATATATATATATATATATATATACACACACACACACACACACACACACACACACACACACACACACACACACAGTTCCATGGGGACAGTAGGCTCAAACTTATAGGACAAGGGTAGTGAAATTATGTAAGGAAAAGTGTGATAAATCACAATTCTTGTCATTGGGTGTCCTTTCACTTCCTTTTTGTGCCCTTCTGCTCATTAAGTTCTCTTTAGATGCAGTTTTCTTCATGGTGAGCAGCCCAGCTGAACTCTGAGGTCCCACAGCCTCTGTTGAGCTCATAGAAATTTTCACTATGCTATAGGAATCCCACTATCTAAAGCTGTCTTCCTCCTCATCTGTTTGTCCATGTTGGAACTTTACTCATGGTGTAGATCCCATCATGAATCACTGTTGAAATCCTTAGCTACTCTTCAGCTGTGACCACAAGTGGTATGTCTAATAAGACCTTTAGATTTCCCAAACTTTTGAGGTTCCTTGGGCACTCAGATATCTGAATTCTAGAGAACATAATATCAATAAAGAACAGGCACTAAAGAGGGATGGGATTATCCCATGTACAGGACTGTCTATGACCTTGAGTTTGACACTGCAACTCAGAAAGTTAGAAGTCTGGGTACCTGCCCTCCCTTCTATTGGAAAGCAATTCAAGACAACTCTTCCGCTTAGAGGGAGGGAGGACGTAGAAGGAAAGATGATTTCTACTTTTTGTATGCACACTCAGTTCTAGCTCAGTAGACTCTGAGTCATTCATTCTTCAGGTTTCACAATTAGAGAATGATTGATCATCACATACTACAAATCCCTGAGTCATTATGGCTTGCATTAGGTTTACATTGGCCCAAGGTAAGGAACATCTATAGATAATCCAAGGATTGCCTACTGTGGTACACTCCCCATTATACAGTCCATGCTTATACTGAGAAGATTTCTATCTACAGATATAAGTTGATTCTCATCCTGACTGAAAAGTCACAGAAACTATGATTAATAATTTCAGCATTTCTTTTACAGAAGTTTTTTTTTTACCCTGGTACATAAACAGTTGACTCATTGCTATAAATGGGTAAAATTCATGTCCCCATGAACAGGAGCTGAGATTTCATATTGATTTTCATTTTCACTATTGGATTCTTCACAGACTACAAACTTCACGAAAATAAATTTGCACATTATTTGTTTTGTACCTTCTGTTTCTCAGTTTCAGTTGCCCTAAATGGTCTTCAGATTCAGATTTTAGAGAAATAACAGAGATTGGAAAGTTGTTGGTTTGGAATTTTGTTTCTTAAAGAAATTAACTGAAAGTCAAATAAATTTTCCTCATCACAATAATCCCAAATGCCATCTATTGTTGTCTCTTTTTACTGTGAGGGAGCTAAATAACTATGAATCAGCAACAATTTCTTGTTTTGCTTTGAGCCCCCAGCTGATAAAATTCAGGTAATTTGGAAGAGAATTGCTTTCTCATTCCCTGGGTAGCCATAAATATCTTTCCCCTTGGGTCTATGTCCTCTCCCCAAGGACAGTCACACAGACACATAGATCCTCATATGAACACATACACTCATAAAGTAAACAATATAATAGAAACACTAGTTTCTTTTAAAAATAATGCAAAATATAGAAAACAAAATCTTAATGGAAACAAGGATGGGTGGGCATAGGGGAGAAACAAAGTAGATCATCTTTCTATCTGTTTCTCTCCTGAAAGGAGAGGGGCAGGGAGCTTTTTGAGCAGCAGAAAGGATAGAGGACTAGAATAGTGATTATTAGCTCTGTTGTAGGCACATATTGGGTATAATTCCCTGTATCAGTTCAGTCTGGTATCCTTTAGCCCTGATCAACCATTAGTTCAACAGTCTTTGGTGGTCTCATCCATGATGTGACATTGACAGTCATGTCTCTGGCATATAGACTGTGGCAGGAGGTAATCTGTAGTCACCCTCCTTCTCCATACCATTGGAACCATAATTTCTCTTTGTTCTAGTAGCCACAAACTTCTGGTACCTCTTACACCTCTCAAACGTCTATCAGTTCACTTCCACTTTCTCTGAAATCATCACTTAGCATGTAGTATCTAGTGATCTTCCCCTTCTCCTTTAGAAAGAGGAGGAGCTGAGCTTTTAGTCATTGGTTCACCAAGGCTCAAATATATTAGCATTAGTCAACCTTGCACTGACACATTTGAATTAATAGTGTCTCTGAAACCAAGGGAGAAAAGAATATCCAAGAGGCCACGACCAACAGTGTCAAATGCTATAGGAAGATAAGGACTGAAAATGGGCCTATTTTGGGTAGTTAAGTGATTACTGGTTACTTTGAAAGAGCTAGCTTAATGGAATGGAAGGGTTAAAAGCTAAATTTCAAGAGTCAATGGGGACTAAATTTTTAAGAGTCAAGTGAATAGGGACAAGTGACGTCATCTGCTATCTCGAATTTTGTCAAGAAGTTTGGAGTGAAATGGAAGAGAATGAAGGGGCAGTTCTGGAAGGGAAAGGAACATAGATCAAGGGAAGATTTTAAAAAATTGGGACAATTGAGCACATTTATATGTGGAAGAGGACAAGGAAAGAAAGAAGTAGAAGGAAGAAAACATAATTTTTCTGTATTTATCTTTTGATAGAGAATGCATATTTTATATTGTTAGTGGTATTTTGGGGTTGTATATCATTTTCATTTATGAATGCACTTTTTCTCCCCAACCCAGACAGCTATTCCTTATGATAATCAGTAACTAAAAAAAAACACAGAAAAAATCCAGTTCAGCAAAACTAACCAATACATGAACCAAATTGGACAGTATGTGCACATAGTGTATCCCTTACCGTCTCAAAGAGAAATCTTGTCTTCTTTTTTCTACAACTAAAATTGTTTACTATATTGAAAGTGAGGTTGGTGACCTTGCACAGCCCTCCCTCACTCAAATAAGTCAACTGCAAATCATATCATTGTCTTGATGTCATGGTCCTCTTCGAGACAGAAGAACAAACAGAACAAAAATTATATTAACACAGTATTCAGGTTAGGGCTTTTTGTTTGTTTGCTGTTTTTTTCTATTTCTAATATTCTAGGCATTATGCTTATTGCTTCCTGGTTTTGCTAATATACTCTGTGAAATGTGAAATCTTTTCAGTCCTACCATATCTATCCTCCCAAACAAACACAGGCATTTAAGAGGTGTCCACACACTGAGACAAAAACATATTTGTATAAGGGAGATTTTCAGTATCAACTGAATCCACAATGTGTTACACATATTCTAGGAGCAATATCCTAACCAACTCACTGGTCTCAGGTTAAGCTATTTTTTTTTCTTAAGAGATATTAAAACTACCTTCAAGATATAATTGCCTCAAAGGATTAAGACTTAAGCCATTGACATAGGTTCCTAATATCTTAGGCACTAGAACAACTAAGTGGCCCAGTGGATAGAGCACTTAGAATGAGGAAGACTCATCTTAATGTGTTCAATCCCAATCTCAGATGCTTACTAGCTGGGTGACCCTGGGCAAGTCACCTAATCCTGTTTGCTTTAGTTCATCTGTAAAATGAACTGGAGAAGAAAATGAGGAACAACTCCAGTATTCTTACCAAAAAAATCCCTAATGAGTTCACAAGGAGTTGGACCCAACTGAACAATCCTGAGTATATAGGAGCTCTTCCACAAGAGGAAGTGGAGCTCTTCCTTCAGGCATGGGACCATGAACCATGAACAACACTGAGAAGCTAGGCTCAACTGATTCAGTGCTATATGGGTACGAACATCCCTTCCCTGCTCTCAATGTCCTTCCTCCACCATGCTGACAGCCTCCTTTTGTTAACTGTCAGATGGATTTCTAATGTCTCATTGCTTTCTAATTTTGAATACATTCTGCCAGGAGACAATTCTTCAACATACTTAAGTAGTTATCCTGGCACTCCAAGAAGAAGTATATGGAGAGTGAAGATCTCATTTGCCTCAGTGCGCTGGCACATCTATCACACCACCCTTACACAGATATCACAACCTTTTCTTGAACTACTACAAAATATGGGAAGATAGAACTCATTTGTCACCTTCTTAAAGTGTCTTCATGTGTCTCTTTTCTTTTCTCCTTCAGAGATAGAGCTATAGTGACTAATTGATTATCGGACTTGGATCTTGATTTTCCTTGGGGGTCACCAGATTTAATATTTATCTTTAGTAAGTGTTTAGTAAATCTTGAGTTAGTCCATTTAGATGGACTCATATAATTAAATAGGTATAAAATATGTACTTTTTATGATTTCAGTGAAAACTGTTGGCATGTAAAAATTTCATTTTCTGTTGGATGAATAAAAGCTTTTAAAAAAAAATTTAGCCTCATCTTTATTTCCCCTTTAATTAAACCTTTCATCCTCTTGGGATGGTGAGGAGAGCTGAATAGTATAAAAGTGTTCTTTTAATGCAAAATTTTGAAGGTCTTAGTGGAGTTTTTCACAAAACTATAATCTTGAAGATTCCCATTTATTAGAATTCCATTTTCCCGGCTGATGAAAATCTTCATATCTTAATTTTTAATATGTATTTAAAAATTTTCCATTTCATGGCATTTTTGTGTATTTTTCCCTTAGGTAAAAGGAAAGAAACATGGAAAAATGTCTGACAAATGGCATTTCTAGGTAAACAGATGCATTACTATTCAGTTGACCTTGATCCCAAGGGACTGTTTTAATTCATGAATAGAAAAACCCAATACATAAAGTGTTTAAAACAATCATGTGGCATCAGCAAATAGTTCCTTAACAAATATTCAGCCACTTGTTGCTAATGGCAACAAAGAAAGTTAGGAAAGTTCTCTGCAACCTGCTCCCAACCTATCATTTCAGCCTGTTTTCCCACTAGATAAACCCTCTTCATCAGTTAAACTGACACTGATTTCTAACATGCCCTGCATTTTTTATGCTTTATTTGAATTGGATTTCTTTATTGGGATTCTAACCAGAAATAATTGTACATGAGGAAAATTAATTTGGGGGTCATGGTGGGGAGGTAGTTCATGAGACAATGCTGCCACAGGTGAAAAAGAGAGAGCAGTTCATCCCACAGGTAACCTCATTCCCACAATCTTGGGGTGGTAGTGGTGGTGGTAGTAATCAAACCCTTGCAGTGAGCCTTTAGTGGTAGAAGCCAGGGAAAATTGTGCCTCCAGAGGGCCTTGAGGTAGAACATAGCACAGTGGTCTTCAGGGAGGAAGCACAACCTTGGTGTTCTCAAGCAAAGTCAGCTCTACTAGACCTACGTTCACTATCTCTCTGCTTTTGCCCACTTCTTCCTTTCTCCTCTCTCTACCCTCAGCAGGCTTTCTCTAGTTGATCCCATACACATACAATTCCTATCCAGTCTTTTACACAACTGATACTTGCTGATTGGTTGAATATTAGTGAAGGCTTTATACTGCAAATAACAATAGCTTTTTTCCTTCATAAAGATAACCAGGGTTTTCTAATATCTTTGAATATGTGGACACTTTCATTATCTTTAATATTTTTAAGTTACTCTTAACTTTTCCAGTTTATAAGTGGCTATTTTCTACATCCTAATATGTCTTCTCTTATACAAACCAGAATTACAGTCATTAAAAATTTAATTTGTCCTAAAATGATTTAGTCCCCGAGGACACTATTTTTATTCTTAAGTTCATTTCATGGTGTTTGCATTAGGCACTTTGCAAATCTATCTTTTTAGTTGCTTAGGTTAGATAAACTCTATACCATCATTCATTTTCAAATGATAGATAGTGTTCAGAAGTGACCAAACTTTTGGCTGATTTTATAAAAATATTTGGAAGGGCTTGGAAGAAATCCAGCCAAAGCAATAAATGTTCCTTTATTAAAAAATCTCTTACTGCCTAAAAATTGTTTTGGAACCTTATTGCCATGGTACCCTCATGTTCTAAAAGAAAAAAAACTATTAAAGAAAGACATTACCTGAGTCCCTCTGATTATTATTCATCTTTATAAAACTAGTGATAGATTTTTTTTTCCTTCAAGTATCTGAAATTCCTCTTCTATTTTCTATATAACCAAAATCCTTGATTGTTCCCCAAGGAAATGTGGACCCAGGGATTTAAGTAAACTTGTATTTTAAAACATGATCCACTGTATGTTTGTAGCTTTCAAAGACCTTTACTACTCAGTTTGAGTTCTTGGTTCTGCTAGAAGCTTTATAACAATTTCATGAAGTATTTCTGTTGATGCTCCATTCTGTTTCAATACATTTATGCATCTGTGATCTTACTCATTTACTTACTTCTTTCAGTCATACTGACTAAAAATCACTTCTGGCCTTTTGATTGCCCATCCTAGAGGATTTTTATCTCTATCCTCCTCTATCCCACCCAGGGAGCCATCATCATCGTGGACAGACAGATAACATTTACATAACATCGACTTATCAGCCATGTACTACTATGCTAAGTACTTCACAAATATTATGTCATTTGATACAACAATCCTGGGAAGTAGGTGCATTTATTAAGCCCATTTTATGGTTGAGGAAACAGAGGCAAATAGCATTTAACACTTGCCCATGTGTAATGGGGGCTAAAAATCTTCCCCATCCATTAATAAGACTCAGGTGAGGCTGTTGATAGAGGCTTGTTTTGTATGAAGGTAGACACTGGATTAGGAGGGGTCAGGGTCCAGGTTGTGCCCTCCAGCTCTGAGAGGTGTATAGATACTCCGAGGTATGGTTTTCCTTTAGGGCTTATGCTACATCATGGTTACACAGCTGCTCAGTGTCTGAAGCTGAATTTGTACTCAGACCTTCCTGATGTGAGGTCCACTGCTTTCTCTCCTGCACCACCTAGCTGCCCTACAAGCAGGAAGATTTTCCTATGTTCTCATCACTGAATATTAAGAGAACACATAAAAGGTCCATTGGTCACATCTTTCTAAGGCTATATGATCAGTCCATTTTTTTTTTCATATCTTTCTCTGATGATACTCCTTGTATCATATTTGAAAAGTTCTTATTTATAGTGTCAAAGGTAGATGGAAAAGACTCAGAAGGTCTAAGGAAGCTGGGTAGATGGCCAGGCCCAGGGATCCTTACATTACATTAGTAGTTCAGATGACTCTGTTGGGGTTGTTGGAAAAATGCACATTGTGTATTCATCCTTTGTTGCCATAGAAGACCATGCCATCAGAGTTTTTTTTTTGTGTTTTTTCTGTGTTTTGTTTTGAGTGAGGGCAGTGTAGGTCACCAGCCTCACTTCTCCGCCAGAGCCATCTAAATCCAGAGACCAGATATTCATCAGGATGACTGGAGATGACCCAGGACGAGGCAATTGGGGTTAAGTGACTTGCCCAAGGTCATAGAGCTAGTGAGTGTCAAGTATCTGAGATGGGATTTGAACTCAGGTCCTCTTGACTCCTGCACTGGTGCTCTATCCACTGCACCACCTAGCCCCAGAGCAATATAGATTGAGAAAGAATGGTTAAGGCCTGAAAAAGTTTGGGAGGAAGGTATAGGTCAGATTATAAGGTCTAGTGATTCTCCAACTCACTGGAAGGAATAGAGTTGGTGACTTCGGTCTTATCTAAGTTATGTGAATAGTCAATAAGCACACTTAGATTCTGGGTGGCTAGGGCAAGGGAAATGGGGAAGGCAGTCAGGGAAGGGTTCCTCTGGGACAAGCTTAGGGTCACTAAAATCACTGTGCTATTTCCCAAAGGCTATTTAATAGTAACTAAATAGAGGCTTTTTACTCACTTTAAAAGAGAGAATGAATCTAGCTTTGATATTATATAATATTGAGCTTCAAAGTATGGAAATGGTTTTAGACATCCCTAAAAGGTTTGTAAAGGTATTCATTTGCCCACATTTTCTTCTGCTTTACATATGTATTTGGCTAAGTGGTGAAGATGGTCAGAGCACTAACCTAATATCACTAAAAGCATGTTAGATCTCCAGGTGAAACACTTGGTCTTACTTTTTTATAAATACCCAGAATTATATGTCTTATAAATAACACGTACCACATTCTAAGTTTCTTGTAAAATCTCTCTTTATATGTAGGTCATATATCCATTTTGACTGTATTTTGGTAAATGGTGTGAAATTCAGTTATGCCCAGTTTCTGCCATACTGCTTTCCAGTTTTCCCAACAATTTTTACAAATAATGTATCATTACCCCCAAATCTTAAGTCTTTACACACATCAAATAACAGATTATGTTTATTTGCTGCTGTAAATTATGTCTACTCTGTTTAACTGATCTACCTTTCTATTATGTAATACTAGATAGTTTTTGTAATTACTGCCTTATAATGCACTCTAAGATCTGGTCCTTCTAAGCCTCCTTCCTTTACATTTTTTTATTAGTTCTTCGGATATTATTGACTTTTTTGTTTTTCCAAATAAATTTTATTATTTTTCAAATTCAGTAAAATATTTTTTTGATAATTTAATTGGGATGGCATTGATGTATAAATTAGTTTAGGTAAAGTTGCAATTTTTTAAATTATAATGACTCTGCCTACACATGAACAATTACCATTTTTCCAACTATTGAAATATGCAAAAACCAAAGGCATATGAAGGAAGAAGCTATCTGCATCTAGAGAAAGAAACGATGGCTAGAAATATGTATAGAATGATTTTACAGACACACACATACATAAACACACACATTTGTGTCTAAGGGTAGTCATCTTTAGGGTGGAGGAGGGAAAAAATTACATAACAGAGAAAAAGCAAGTTGTACACAATAGATTTGCAGTTTCATGGGCAATATTTTTTTAATTACACTAGGTTATGGAAATGATTGTTTTATTTGATAAACTAAAAATAAAATAAATAAAAATTTAAAAATACCCAGAACCTAACTTAAGTTGATAGCATAAATATTCAAGGGTTTGGGGGTGAAGACTAGGAAAGGGCATATGATCTGATCTGTGCAAACTCACCTCTACCAACTAGTTAACAGCATCATCTTTCCATGGAATAATATTTTTTTAAAAATATTTGCAGAATTAAAAAAAAGTTCTCCACCTACTTTACTACTCCTCGCTCTCCCCCAAGTAATGTGTTTGCCATTGTCTGGGCAGGTGAAGTTGGTTAAATTAGAAGAGGCAAAGATATTTCATCTCCTTATTTTCCTGGAAGCAAGAGCAGCTTGGAAACCAGGAAATGAAACTCCTCCAGTCTAGATTATTCTGGGAGCAATGTTACAGAGCTCACAGCAAATTTGCTTAGCTAAATGCACTCTCCATGGAGCTCCCCATAAAGGTCCATGCTTATCTGATTTACAAGGAGGCTGTCTTGACTATCAGCAGCTTTTGTTGACACCACATTAACTAACATTTTTTCCCAGGAGAATCTATTCACTTCAAAGAGCTAAAGTGATCAGATTTAAAGGGAAAGGGTTAGAGACAATCACAGAAATGTGGTACTGGTATCACTACTAAATACAGTCCTTTCAGTATAAATTCAGTGGGGGGAAATTGTTAACTTCACAAAAACCATTTTCTAATATTTTAGAAATCCATTTTTCATCCACAAAAATCCATCCACAAAATCCATTTTCTAATGGATTAATTTCTTTATTTCTTTCTACTTCTTTTAATTTCTTTTATCTCATTTTACTTTTATTTTTATATCTTCCTCAGTTACCCAGAGAGCCATAGCTTTCAATAAAGAAAAAAAGTAGAAAAGTATTCCCCCACAAAATCCTAACACATCAGCTGAGTTTGACAGTTAATGAAATATTCCATATCCATAGTGCCCCATTTCTTCTGTTAAGTAATGGAGGTATATTTTCTAATCTCTTCTATGAAGACAAGTTTGGTCATATGTTTACAGTGTTCTACTTCATTTTGAGGTTATTCTTTTCCATTTATATCACAATTGTATATAGTTCTACTTTGTTTTGGATCAATTTAGAGACATTTTCCAATGCTCCTCTTTTGAAAATAAACAGTCAGTGTTTCTTATGTTGAAAGAATATTTCATTATATTGGTCCAATATATGACTTTCTAAGGATACATCCTATGTAAAAAGAAAAGTTTAGTTCTTTGAATAAACATATTCATCCCAGTACCATGGCTATAGGCTAAATTTGGTCTAGTTCTGTTAAACAAGGAAAAGCTATTAAAAACACACTAATTAGAGTTATGGACATAGTCTCGCTCAGTTTGAACATTATTAAATTTAGTCTAAGGCCTCCTCTTATAGCAGCTATTTCTCATTAATGAGAAGTAATGTACTTGAATTTGACCAATTAGCACATATTAACCACTTTCCATATTCTAGGAATTAGGAATACAAAATAATAAAACAAACATATAAACAAAAACAATCTTGCCTTCAAGGGCCTTACATTCAAATGAAGGAGAGAACATGAACTTAATGAGTGCTATTTTGGATATGTTCAGTTTGAGATGCCTACAAGACACTGAGCTCAAAACGTTAACTAGGTGAGTGGTGAGGTGGGAATATCGTTCAGGGGTGAGACAACAGTTGGATATATAGATCTGGAAATAATCTTCATAGAGGTGATAAGCAAACCCATGGGAGCTGATGAGAAGATAAAGTGAGAGTACAAAGAGAGCTTTAGGGGACACCCATAGTTAATGGATATAAGATGGATGATGATCCAGAAAAAGAGACAGAGGAGTGGTCAGACAGTTAAGGTAATGATCAAAAGAGAACCAGATCATGAAAACTTAGAGTGGAAAGAGTATCTAGGAGAAGGTACTTAACAGCATTAGATTTTTCAGAGATGTCAAGAAGGATGAGGACTGATAAAAGTTCATCACATTTGACAATTCAGATATCTTTGGAAACCTTGAAGAGGGCAGTTTCAATTGAATGGTGCTACTGGAAGCCAGATTGCAGAGATTGCTTCAAGTAACTCAGAAAGAAAAAAATTTCCACTTATTTAAAATCCATGATTGGCAAAGATGACAAAAAAAGGAAAACAAGATAATTGTTGGAGACACTGAAGGAAAACAAGTACCTGATACCCTGTTGGAAGGCATCAAAGAAAGAGAGGAAAAGATTCATATATACAAAACAAAATTTGTTTGAATCCCAAATTTTCTCCTTCCCTCTCTAGAATTATCTTAGATTGGTATTGCTGAGAAGTGCCAAGTTATTCATAGTTGATCATTACCTAAAATTGCTATAACTGTGTACAATGTTCTCCTGGTTCTGCTTACTTCACTTTGCATCTGTTCATTTAAACCTTCCCAGGTTTCTCTGAAACCTGCCTGCTTCTCATTTCTTATAGCACAATTGTATTCCATTATATTCATTAACCACAACTTGTTCGGTCATTCCCCAACTGATTGTCATCTCCTCATTTTCCAATTCTTTGCCACCACAAAAAGAAGATTTGATATAAATATTTTTGTACTAAAATATTTATAATAAATTTCGATTTTTTTATTGTAGCAAAGAACTAAAGATACTCATCTATTAGAGAATGGTTGAATAAATTGTACTATACAAATATAATCAAACATCATTATTCTGTAAGAAATGAAAAGTTCAAAAGAAGAATGACTAGAATTGTATGAACTAGTGTAGATTAAAGTGAGTAGAACCAGGAAAACAATTTATACAAATTATTTCAAAAGACGGAAGAATTCAGACCAAAGCGATGATTTTGGGATTTCCACAACTCCAGGGGAGAAATGATAATGCTACTCATCTTCTGACACTGAGATGACAGACTCAAGGCTCACAGTAAGATATTTTTCTCATATGGCCAATGTGGGAATTTGATTTCATTCATTATGACTTCTGTTATAAAAGTACTAAATTCATCGAGGAAGGAGTTGAATGTCCTGGGTGGTCAAGAGATAATATCTACAAGGCTCTACACTGGGTGATAAATTTGTGTGCCATGAATCTTAAAGGAGGAGAGATTGTTGAGTGATGGTAAGAGAGGAAGAATCTGGAATTGGCAGGGTTTCCACTGCAAGAAGTATTCAATCTCCCCACCATTTCCAGTGAGATGGGAAGTATGAGAGAAAGTTCAGCCAGTACTGAGAAGGGTGGCTAGGACAGTGTAGTCAGGATAAAATCAGTTTTCAGGAGTACCTATAGAAAGAAAGGAAGAGAAAGGAATGATGATAGGAACATTGTTAATTATGGAGCAGGGTTTTCAGATTAGATGGTAGAATGGACAGGAACACCAGGAGTGTGTCATTGAAGGGCAAGGTGGAACTGAGGCAGATGGGAATGATAACGTGGGCAACTATTGCTAGAAAGGTGATTTATTCCTCATTCAGTCACATTTTCCTTGTGACTTGGAAGGACAGAGTAAAAGGGAATGTGAATATATTAATATTTGCAAAATGAGTCTAGGCAGAATATCAGTAGATAGGGAGAAATCTGCTAAGGGACATAATTGATCCAACCATCCAATTTCATCCCTCAAGGACTGCCTCCATGAGGCCCCTAGGGAGCTACATCATTGCAAGTGGGAGCATGAAGAGAGTTGGCCACAGGGTATTGGGAGACTACTTAACAGATGAGGTTGGGTCTGGTGCTGCTGTGGCCCAGGGATACCTCTGGAAGTTGTTCAGAATGTATGTTCTGTTGAGTGCCTATGGGATTCAGTTTGACATATCCTATAGTCATGATGAAATTCCCAATAGTCCCATGATGTGAGATTAGAGCACAGGAGAGAGACTAGGACTGAATGCATAAATCTGGAGTCATTTGTATGACTATTGTATGAGCTGTTGTATTGATACTATGGGAGCTGGTGAAGTAACCTTGTGAAATAATATAGAAACAGAAAAAAGTGGTCGGGTGGCAAAAATGAAGGAACTGAATTAAAGCAGTAACTGTGTAATAGGAAGAAGTAAAGAATAAGAAAGATGTGTTGGGGTTGAATTGAGAAGAAGATAAATGTTTAGTACAAAGTGAAACCCCAGAGAAGTGAGAAAATAGTGACAGAAACTCCTTCAGAGAAGTTAAGATTCAACACTTGTTGAACTACAGGTAAGGGTACTGAAAAAAATTGGTTTTATTGCTAAGCTACTGGCACTTATCTTTGGAAAATCAATGAAAACAAGAGGTGATCCTCATTGTCAGAGAAGGACAAATGTTATCCCAATTTATAAAAAAAGTAAAGAAGGTAGTGATTATAAAGCACAAACAAGTGAGCTTAACTTCAACCCTTGGAAAATTTTATAATGAATTTATTTTATTGATGTCTTTTATTCTTACATTTTTCATATTTCCAAATATATCCCTTCACTCTCCATTACCCAGTATGTGAGACCTTATATCCAAATATAAAGAAGGGAAAATTTTGAGTTCAACAAAACCAATTAACCCATGAGTTGAGAGTCATAGTATATGTGACATTTTATCAACATGGACAGCAAATGTTACAAAGGAACAGGAAAAACATATTTTCTCAACTCTTCCCCAAGGCCAACTTTGGTATTTTGGTCTATTTATATTGTAGTATTCATCGTACATATTGTTTTTCTGGTTTTGTTTACTTCATCCTATATCAGTTCATAGGAATTTTCCCAAGCTTCTCTGAATCCTTAGTATCCCTCGTTTCTTAAAGCATGTTTGTTTTAACTGTTTCCCAGTTTCCAATATGTTGTTATGAGTATTTTGTATACATGAATCCTGCCTCTTTCTGTCTTTGTTATACTTGGGGTTTATGCTTAGCAGTGAGATCACAAATTTAAAGGATATGAACATACAAATGCAGAATTCTTTATTAAAGGGATAGTTTGTGGCTATCTAGAAAGGAAATTGGTGATTTTACTAGAAGCCTTCCTCAACCCACTTTAATTCTCGTGTCTTCCCTCTGTTAATTACTTCCTATTTATCCTATATTTAAAAATATCAACTTGTGATGGGAAGAGGCTCAGGTTTGCTGGTCCAAAGGGAAACAAATACCATTGACATTCGTTCTGAACCTAGAGGACACAAAATATAGGGATTAAATCTTGCTTGGGCATGGAGTAGTTGTCGTCTAATCTGTGAGCTCCAGAGGAAAATGGGGTTTAAGAGTTGACCTCTCAGAGAAGAGAGAAAGAGAAACAAAAAGTAAGAAAGGAAAAAAAGAGAGAAAGAATAAAACAAAGGAAAAAAACAAAGGATGGAAAAAAGAAAGCAAAAATGGAAGGAAGAAAGGAAGAGAGGAAAGGAAGGAACTGGAGAAAGAAAGAGGATGGAAGGAAGGTAGAAAAGAAACAAAGTGAGAAAGGAAGTAATAAGAGAAAGAAGAAAGAAATGAAGACATAGGAAGGAAGGCAGGAAGACAGGAAGGGAAGAACGTAGCCAGTAAACTCCAAGTTAACAGGGAAGCTTCCAGACATCAAAATTTACCTTCCTTTGGAGAGATAAAGGAAACGGAAGTGGAGACAAAGAAGACGAGGGAGTGGACAACTGACTGGGCCCCATTTCAGGCAGCTCTGCTTACTCACAGATTGGGTTTGTCCTTCCTTTCCAAAGAGGACCATGACATCAGGGAAATTGTGACATGACTTGCAAGAGGCTATGAGTAGAGACGCTAGGGTAACTCAGTTCGTCCTCTCACTCTTCCTTTTTCTCTCCCTCTCCATGTCCCTCTCCTCTCCAAAGGAAGTGAAATTTTGATGACTGGAAGCTTCCCTGTTAATTTGGAGTTTACTGGCTCGATTCCTTCCTTTCTTCCTTCCCGTCGCTTTTCTTTCTTGTTTGTTTTCTTACTGTCTCTTCCTTTCTCCTATTTCCTTCTTTCTTTTCTCTCTTCCTTTCTTTTTCTTTTCTCTCTCTCTTCTTTTCTTTCTTTCTTTCTTCCTCTCTTTCTTGTCTTTCCCAAAACCTTAAACTCAGTGCCCTCTGAAGCCCATAGATTGGACAATGATAGGTCCCTGCCCAAACTCTACTTAAAGATTGTTTTCTGGACCCTCAGGGATTAAGAGTGATTATCAATAGTAACTGTTGCTCTTTCCCTCCCAGCTTGATTTAGTTATTTATGTATATATATATATATATATATATATATATATATATATATATATATATATATATTTACTTATTAAAGGGGCCATTGCCTGACTACTTCTTAAAGAGGCCTATTCAGTGAATGGCTGCTTCTCACTCAAAGTGAGTACCTTAGCTGAAAAAGACCAAGGTCTCCCATTGCATCCTGAGTCTTCTCCAGTCATCCTGATGAATATCTGGTCACTGGATCCAGATGGCTCAGGAGGAGAAAGTGAGTCTGGCGACCTTGTGCAGCCCTCCCTCACTCAAAACAAAGTCAAGTACAAATCATGTCATCATTTCAATGATGTCATGGTCTTCCTCAAAAACAAAGGACAAACACAATCTGTGAGTAGACCAAGGTGCATCAATGGGGATCCATCTAGCTGGGTAAGTCATCTTACCCTCTCTCTTCTGTCTCCCCCTCCCCTTCCTTCTCCTCTCCAAAAGAAGATAAATTTGAATGGTCAGAGGATGCCCATTTAACTTTAGGTTTACTCGCTACATTTCTTTGTTTCTTTCCTTCCTTTCATTCTCTCTCTCTCTCTCTTTCTTTCTTTCTTTCTTTCTTTCTTTCTTTCTTTCTTTCTTTCTTTCTTTCTTTCTTTCTTTCTTTCTTTCTTTCTTCCTTCCTTCCTTTCCTTCCTTCCTTCCTTCCTTCCTTCCTTCCTTCCTTCTCCTTCTCTCTCTTCCTTCCTTCCTTCCTTCCTTCCTTCCTTCCTTCCTTCCTTCCTTTCCTTCCTTCCTTCCTTCCTTCCTTCCTTCCTTCCTTCCTTCCTTCCTTCCTTCCTTCCTTCCTTCCTTCCTTCCTTCCTTTCTTTCTTTCTTTCTTTCTTTCTTTCTTTCTTTCTTTCTTTCTTTCTTTCTTTCTTTTCTTGCTTCTGTCTATCTGTCTTGTCTTTCCCAAAACCTTAAATCCACTGCACTCTGAATCTCATAGATTGGACAACAATTGGTCCCTGCCCAAGTTCCACTTAAGATTATTTTCTGGATCCTTCTGGGGGTTGGGGATGAGATTGAAGAGGAAGGAGAAAGGTGGAGAAAGACAATAAAAGCTTGATAATTGAAAAACCTTAAACTGAGTTTTTTATATATTCTCCTGGTAGCAACAGAGAGAATCTATCAAGTAAGGTCAGAACTACACTTAGGGAAGATCACTCTTGCAGCTGTGTGAATGGGGAGACAATTGAGGCAGGGATATGAATTAGGAGCTTCTTGCAGTAGTTCAGTCAAGAGCTGATGAGGGACTTAACAAGAGTGGTAATTGAGTAGTAAAATAGCACAGATGCAAAAGGTGATGTGGAGGTAAAAATATAGTGTGAGAAGTCAAAGAGAGTTTTGTGGTTTTGAACCTGGAAGAATATTTTATGTGGTATTTACATAATGTGTAACATACCTAAGATATGTACATATTATATAAATGCTATGCTTCCTTAGCACATTGCCGTATCTATTAGAAGTGCTCAATAAATCCTTGATGACAATGATTTTCTAATGCTAAGACTTCATATACATTGAGTTGATTCTAGTTAATATAAGTTGGCATTCAAAATGTTTAGCAAATGGAAGATAATGAACTTCAATTTTAAAAATTTTCTTTGTTTATAAAATGGGGGCTATATTCTTGTTGAACTGTGTTGCAAAAATTAATTAGCAAAAATTTCTATTTCTCTCAGAAAGAAGATATAACTTCATATTGATGTTATTATATTACGTGGTTAATAATAATCAATGATCATGATAATTCAGAACAAAAGAAACCTAATGCTTGTACGATCTATCGCCTTGTAGATTATTCCTAGCAAAGAAGCCATGAAATTGTTTTAGCCCTGCCTAATTTAACTATATGTTTACTTATTCTTCTAAGAATCTTGCTTTAATGTATTTTATTCAATTCTCTCTCTCTCTCTCTCTCTCTCTCTCTCTCTCTCTCTCTCTCTCTCTCTCTCTCTCTCTGTATTTGCCTATATGTACTTCTGGAGATTTCTATTTACTAATACCTTTAGGAACTGCATTTTATATCACACATATCCTTTCTGTGTTGTAGAAATATTGTCATGGTTACTTGAAAAGCAACAAGAACCATTTGGGTGAAAGTAAAAGTTCAAATATTATTTAAATGGGATCTTCAACAAAAATGAAAGATTATGAACAAAGGGAAGAAGGAAAGCTGGGGTGGGTAGAGGGTAAAGGAGGAAGACTTAGAATTAATAACTGATCCTGCTTTAAAATAAAACATTTGCCAATCATTCTTTGCTTTCATGAACAGTTTGATAGTTATTGGCCTCAAGTTGCTGAATCACTTTATTTATGTAGCTTAAAAAAGCTTTTCAAAATAAATCCAAAGGGAGTAAAATTGCACTCACTTATTTAGCTCCTTTTCAATAAGAAATGGAATGAAAACATGATTTTATGTCAGGAAGGGATACTATTAGAATACATTATATTTATTTGTTCATTTTTCTTAAATATTTGACTGTTACTACATGGGAAACTGCTGGTTTCATCTGATTGTTCAACCATTGCATTCATTAAATTTAGTTCTTTTCGAGAAGCAGAACCAAGATGATGAAGTAAAGTCAGGGAATTGCTTGAGCTCTCCCTACAAACCCTCCAAATACCTTTAACAATGATGCTAAACATATTCTAGAGCAGCATAACTCACAGAAACATGAAGTGAAACAAATTTCTAGCTCAAGATAACTTGGAGGGTTGGAAGGAAAGGTCTCTTGCATCAGGGTGAGAGATGAGCACAGTCTAGGGATGGCCACATCAACTCAGAATAGGCCCCTGCAAACCTGGAGCAGGCTTCAGTGGCAACAGTGGCAGTTTCCAGACCTCTCAGAACACAGATGCCACAGACAACTTAGGAAGTCAGTAGGAAGGAACTGTTGCAACTGGGTGAGGGTGGAGAGCAGTCCAGTGCAGGCTGGGTCAGTACATCCCCAGTCTCAGCAAACCTGGAGCAGGTCTTGGGAGTGACTGAATTACTAGCAGCAGCAGCAGATGTTTCCAGAGCTCTTGGTCCCCAGACAGTATGGGGATCAAACAACTGGACAGAAGGAGATTATAGGGGTCTTTTTGCTGGCACTGAGGCACAATTCTGTTACTTTGCCCATATGTAAATCGAGGTTTCAGTTCTAGGTGGCAGTGTCACAATGAGGAGGAGAAATAGCACTGCAGAGCTTGCAGGAGCAAAGGAGGGGAGACTCCTTCTCATAGTTCCAGGACAGAAAAGAGTCTTGTGGTTGTTCACAGACCAGAACACAGGACAGGAAATCCCTTGGTCATACCACCTTGGAAGAACTGAAAACTTTCAGGTCCCTAGAAGTATCTCTCAAAACAACTGCACAAAACCCTTGAAGCTTGGGATAGTGTGTCCTACACCCTGGAAACAGAGCCCTGCTTTAATGAAGAGCTAAAAGTCAAGTAACAGGCTGGGAAAATGAGCAAACAACAGGAAAACAAAAACTGACTATAGAAAGTTACTATGGTGACAATGAAGATCAAAACACACATTCAGAAGAAAAGAAAGTCTAAACTCCTAAACCCAAAGCCTTCAAGAAAAAAAAAACAAAAAACAAGTTAACCTTAGGCCATGGAGGAGCACCAAATGCATTTTGAAAATCAAATAAGAGAGGTAGTGGAAAAAATGGAAAGAGAAATGAGAATGATTCCAGAAAACCATGAAAAAATGAGGCAAGTTTGGTGAAGGAGACACAAAAAATACTACAGAAAATAATAAGTTAAAAAACAGACTTGATCAAATGGTAAAAGAGGTCCAAAAAGGCAGTGAGGAGAAGAATTCATTAAAAAGCAGAATTGGCCAAATGGAAAAGGAGGTCCAAAAACTAACTAACACAAATAGTTCCTCAAAAATTAGCATGGAGCAAGTGGAAACTAAGGACTTCATGAGAAATTAAAAAAACAATAAAACAAACTCAAAAGAATAAAAAAGAAGACAATGTGAAATAATCTCATTAAAAAATGACTGACCTAGAAAAATAAATCCAGGAGAAATAATTTAAAAATTATTAAACTATCAGATAGTCATGATCAAACAAAAAGCCTAGACATCATCTTTCAAGAAATTACCAAGGAAAATTATCCTGATATTCTAGAACCAGAGGGTAAAATAGAAATTGAAAGAATTCATCAATCACCTCCTGAACATGATTTTAAAATGAAAACTGCCAAGAATATTATAGCCAGATTAGATATTGGAAGCAGTCAGAAAGAAACAATTGAATATCATGAAGCCACAGTCAAGAAAACACAATATTTAGCGGTTCCTACATTAAAGGATTGGAGGTCTCAGAATATGATATTCCAGAGGACAAAGGAGGTGGATTATAATCAAGAATAACCTACTCAGAAAAACTGAGTACAATACTTCTGGAGGAAATGAACATGCAATGAGATAGAGGACTTTTAAGCATTCTTGATGAAAAGTCCACCGCTCAATAGAAAATTGGACTTAAATACAAGACTCAAGAGACTTAAAGTGAAGTATAAGAAGGTAAATAGGAAAGGGACATCATAAGGGATTCAGTAAGATTAAACTTAGAAAAATCAAACTTCCTACATGAGAAGGTGATTTTTGTAACTCATAAGACCTTTCTTGTTATTAGGGTAGTTTGAAATAGTATATATAGACAGAGATCACAGGTGTGAGTTGCTTATAAAGGGATGGTATCTGAAAATAAAATTAAGGGGTGAGAAAGGAATATACTAGGAGAAAGGGAAGGGGGATTAAGATGGGGGTAAATTATCTCACATAAAAGAGACAAGAAAAAGCTTTTGCAGTGGAGGGGAATCATAATTGGCTTAAAGAAAGAATAACATATATATTCAATTGGTTATAAAAATCTATCTTACTCTATAGGAAAGTAGGAGGGTAAAGGGATAAGAGAAAGGGGGTGATAATAGAAGGGAAGGCAGATTGGGAGAGGGAGTATTTTGAAGTAAAACACTTCTGAGGAGGGACAGAGTGAAAGGAGAGGGAGAATAGAATAAATGGGGGGATAAGATGGAGGGAAAAACAGCAAAAACTGTGGAAGAAAAATTGAAGCAAGTTTCTTTGATGAAGACATGTAACTAGGGAAAACTTAAAAAATAAATACATAAACATTTAAAAATAAATTTAGTTCATTTTAGTCTCACATACTTGGTAAATATCTTTTCAATTTAGTATTGAGACTAACAGAGGTGAGTGAATTCCATTAGCTTCATTCCTAGCTGAAGCAAAGAGTTACTTATATTTTTCTAAGCTTTAACTTTTAAATGGTTCAGGTAACAGCTGTGAAGTTCCCAAATAAGACAATAACATTCCACAACCCAAAAGAACCATTTATAATATTCATGTTATAATAATTTTTTCCTTGAAAAGTAAGAGATGGAAAGGGGATTAAATAGGATAGTAATTAATATAGAATAAATTATTTGCTGCTATAACAATGAAAGGGTGATTGGAAAGATAAGATGCTTTTTTTTTAACCTCTACTTCTAATCACCATGGAGATTGTCTAGGATTGATTTCTCAATAGTAACCCTCACGATTGTTTTTCTAGATCTATTATTGTTATTCATGCAACTTTAGTAGCAAATGTGTTCTCTAGGGAATAACACAATGTGTGCCCTGTTCACATCCCAGAAGATCAGTGGAACATATTTGATCAGAGTCCAAACTACATTAAAATATAATTGGGAAGACAAAATGAATAAAAATACAATAGAACATGGAAACTGTTATTATATAGTTTTCTAAGTCAATATGTGGCCAGCAGCGGTCCATATGTATGTATGTATGTATGCATGCATGTATATATGTATGTGTGTAAATATATATGTATATATATACATACATATATATATGTTTTGAGCTTGATACTACTAGGACAGACAAGAAAGAATTAGAAATAATCCTCAATAACTCATTGTTGGATAAACCCAAAAATGTAAGTCTCTTGGAGGAAGAGATCATTATTTGACAAGAACTACTAAGAAAATTTTACAAAAGTTTGAAAGAAATTAGGTTTAGATCAATACTGGTTTTTTTAAAGTTAGAAAAAATGTCAATCATAAACAATCAAACCTATGATAAGAACTTTCAATCAAATGAAATATTGAGAGGAAAAGGGGGAAGGAGGGAGGGAGGAAGAGAGGGAGAGGGAGAAGAGGAGAGAGAGAGAGAAAGAGAGAGAGAGAGAGAGAGAGAGAGAGAGAGAGAGAGAGAGAGAGAGAGAGAGAGAGAGAGAGAGAGAGAGAGAGGCTCTCCTTTCATCAGTGCTCTCAGTTACCTTTGTCCCTTTGACTGGAAGGCTAGAAAGCATAGCAAAAACTCTACCCAAAGTCTCCCATTATAGAGGGCTCAGAATTTCCAGTTATCTCTTCATTTTCCAAGAGCTGCTCTATTTCTTACCTGTTTCACAGATACCATGCCTTGGTACTGGATACTGTTAGGAAACCTCCCTCTGCCATTTTAAACCTCCTCTCATTTATCATCTTCCCCCATTGGATTGTAGACTCTTTAAGGGTAGAGGCCATCTTTTTCTTATCTGTATGCTCAACCTGTAGAATAGCACCTGGACTATAGTATGCATTTAACAAATGTTATTGTATCATATTATTGTATTGTACAGATAAACACAGAGAGACAGATCAAAGAAGAGAAAATAAATGATTACATGAAAAGTTTTTATATGTATAAAATCTGTACATATATGATAAAGGAAAATATTAACTGAAGGAACAACAAACCTTTGCATCAAATATCAAATAAGTGACTGATACATATAAGTGTGTGTGTGTGTGTGTATGAAAAAAGTTTCTAGAATAATTGACAATGAGAAAAATACAAATTAAAATAACACTGATGCTTCATCTCACAACCAGCAAACAGGGGAAATAACAAAAGACAAAAATAGTCAGTGTTGGTGGAGTTGCTTATAGACAGGTAAGATGAAATGAGTCAACAAAAATGGTCTGTGTGTTCATCCTGCATTGCCGAAGAAGACCATGCCATCAGAGAAATAATGACATGCCTTGCACTTGACTTGTTTTGAGCGAGGGAGGGCTGTGCAGGTCACCAGCCTCACCTCTCCCCCAGAGCCATCTGAATCCAGTGACCAGATATTCATCAGGATGACTGGAGATGACCCAGGATGAGGCCATTGGAGTGAGTATCAAGTGTCTGAGGTGAGATTTGAACTCAGGTCCTCCTGATTCCTACATTGGTACTATATCCACTGCACCACCTAACTGCCCAAAAATGTTTGGGCATTTGGTTGGAGATGGTGCCGTTATAACATTTTCCAACAGTCTAGAAATGTTGAGTTCCATTTGATTCTATACAGTCAGACTGACATAGTTATAGGTTAGCTTTTACAAGTGGTTATTTCCTTCAAAGGAAAAGAAAGAACATATAAACATCCCACCCCAATATCTGGAGGGTCATAATCTCCCCTTATTCCCTTGGACCATCTCAGTCCCTGGAGAAACAAAAGCAACTAAGTGACCACTTAGCTCAGTTCTAATGTAGCACAGCCCCAAGAAGTTCCAAGTGAAAATTCACCTTCAGTTTGAGTCCTAGGCACCATGAGTTCTCAGAGCTCGCTGCACACTTGGCCCGAAATCCTGGTTCCAAGTTTTGCATAATATTCCACTACCTCTGCTTAGAACTGAAAGGTACAAAGCAAACAGACCAGACTAAAACCGCAAACCCAGAAGGCTTAAAGGTGCTTGTACTAGAGGAGAACTTGGCCCTTTACCTCCAGAGAAAGAGAGATGAGAGAGAGAAAAAGAGAGAGACAGAGAGGAGAGAGAGAGAGAGAGAGAGAGAGAGAGAGAGAGAGAGAGAGAGAGAGAGAGAGAGAGAGAGGGAGAGAGAGAGAGAAGTTGAAGAAGAAGAAGAAGAGGAAGAAGAAGGAGAAGGAGAAGAAGAAGAGAAGAGGAGAGGGGAGAAGGGGAGAGGAGAGAGAGCACCAGACAGACAAAGAGAGACAGAAAGAGAGAGAAAGGAAAAATAAAATAAGTCTGTGAAAGTAGAATACGTTGTTTTGATAAGTCCTCCCCGTCTTCATTTTCGGAACTTCCTATCTCTATCATTTAAAATAAAAAACTGTTTTTTTTCCCCTCAGAACCTGATTCTTGCTGAAGCATGGAGACCAGGAGGCCATCTTTTCTGAACATCCATTCCCTAACAAAAGAATCAACAAAATTTAGGAGGAAAAAAAAAAACAGGTCAATGAAGGGGTAAACAGATACTTAGGAAAATGATGAGTGTGTTTATGAGAAAGTAAACCTATTTACTTTATTCCAGGCAGTTTGGAATTATTGAAACATTAAATAATCCTGCTTGTAATCATTAATAAATTTGCCCAGAATTCCTAGGCAGTTTAGTGTTAGAAGTAATATACTATGAAAAGTTGTTCTGTATTAAAGCACCTCATGAGAAACTACAATTTTGTTCTTAGTTATTAAAAATCTCAGAGTTATTGCTAAGGTTTACTTGCCAAAGCATTTTCATTTGTTATTCATAACAATTTACTATACTTATATTTATTACCTTCTGTCAGCTTGGTAAGAGTGCAATACCCTCTTGCTCTTTATAATATTGCATATATGAGGAAACAGAAAGTTGACTTTGTAAAACAAATTAAATTTTTTAAACTTAAGAGAAAATGATTTTATTAAATACAAACAGCTAGGATAGTAAGCTTATTTTATTGTTGATGTAAGCTGATAATAAATTTTAATATTTGGTAATATTAATTATTTACTCTTCCTATTTTGCTAGCAAAAAGACTCCTGAACAAACAACCCCAAACTAACACACGTTAGTGTAATTTAGGCATGAATAAATTCTGCCAATTTTTGCATTTAAAAATTTCAACTCAGTTGTCATAGAATATAAATTCCTCATAACAGAACAAAGCTCATTTAATCTATTCACTCAGTTCACTAATCTAATAAATTCAAATGAAGTTTTATACTCACAAAACAAGTCCTTAACCTTGTGTTTAACTTTGAAACCATTTAAAACAATGTATATAGATCAAGGATCTACAATTTCATGGATGTGAACAAGTATTTGTGATTTTTCCAGTTACAGGTCACAAATATAGATCAAGAAGAGACCTTACAGAACATCTTGCCCAACTGTCTCCTTTTAATGATGATGATGATGGCTAGAGTTTCTACGATGCTTTAAGGTTTGAAAAGCCCTTTAAAAATAGCATCTCATTTAACCTCAAAATGACTCTGGTACATCATTCTATTATTATCCTAATTTTCCAGATGAGGAAATTGAGGCCTCTGACTTTAACCTCTGTTAAGTGATCTGTCCATGACCATGCTGCTACTAGGGCAGCAAGGTGGCACAAGGGATGAAGTGCTGGGCCTGACGTCAGGGAGACTCATATTCCAGAATTAACAATTATTAGTTACTTAGCTCTATTTGTCTCAGTTATTCATCAGTAAAACGAGCTAGAGAAGGAAATGACAAATCACTCAAGTATATTTGCCACAAAAACCCCAAATAGGATCATAAAGAGTCTGAAATAATTGAACAACCATGACAACATTGCTATTAAGTGTCTGAGGCGGAATCTGAATTCAAGTCTTGTTAACTCTTGGCCAGTGCCCTCTCAACTGAGCTAAATAGTTACCATAATTTTAGAGATGTAAAAACTGAAACCCAGGCAGGTAAAGATGGGCCCAGATACATTTTAAGTCATTTTAAACTCTTTATCTGTAGCAGAGATTTGAACCTGGGTCTTCCTGATTTTGTTTCTAGCGTATAACTCTCTATGATATACATTCTCTATAGTAAATGCAGTTTAAAAAGGTAAATTAATAATCTGAATCAATATATCTAAACCATGACTTAAGATGAAATACATCAAGAAACGATTTCTAGGAAGTTTAATTAAATGTTTCCAAAGATATTTTTCCCATTTTCATCATTTTTAGGTGCTAGCTGAAATTGATGCTCAAGTAGAAATGCATTTTAGAAGATGTCATGGTTTTCCTGTTCCCACAAGAGCCTCCAGCTATAACATGCAGCTTTTCTCCCTGGTCCAATTATAACAGTGTACCTATGTTGTGGTGATATATTTATGCATCTTCAAAATGATCCACATAGCCACAGAACAAGAGTCTCCTCACACAGGGGTTTGCACTTACTAATGAGTATTTCAAGCATTATACCAATCTCTCTGAGATTGGTATAATAAGAGAACTTTCTCTCCAGGGGTCAACTATATGAAGGGAAAGGGCAACAAGAACTCATTTTAGTGGTCATGCTAATAACTTCAAGTTTATCCGTATGTCAAAGAACAGGCTACTGAATGGATACTGGGCAACCGTCCTCTATGAAACACACTGTGTATGCAGTTAGATTTTTGAGGTAATGGCAAGGTTTATCTTATGAAGAATGTTACCAGTGCTTTCTCTGCCCCAGTAGTATTAAAAATCTATGAGAGGAAGGAAAGTTAGGACTTCCTTAGCAGTGAATTGACCCAGTGCCCATGAAGTAGCTTTCAAAGCTACTTTTAGAACTTTTTAGAACTATGAACTCCTATATATACATACATACATATACATACATACATACATACATTCATACATATATATATATATATATGGATATGTTTTCTGATACAAATGGTAGAAAGTTTCAGAGATGAGCATGAAAATTTTCAAGAGAGAATATCTGATTCTGTTTTCTGTGCTATTCCTAGTGAACGGAACTGTCATTCATTGTCCTATAAATAAAGTTGTCCTGTTTTGATGCCAGTTGGAATTTTTCCCTAGTATATTATATATAGTTGAAAAGGGATTTTCTTTTTGAAGAAGTGATGTATTTTGTGGTTTGAAGTACAAAATCTTCTGATTTGTGATTTGACTTTCCAGAAGGCTTACTGAGGGAATCACTGTGGTAATTAATAAGATTAATTAAAAATGTTTAAATAAAATTCACTCAGTGAATTTAGAATTACAGGTTCATAGAACTGTATAACTTGAAGGAAACCTTAAAGAGAGGTAGTAGGGCCTACTGGAAAACTTCTTGTGTTTGTAGTTTAAAGACCTGAGTTTTAATATTGACTTCTTTAGTTAATACTAGAAAGTGCTAAAAGAGACACTTACCCTCCCAAGTCTCAGTTTCCTCATCTGTAAAATGAGGTTAATAATGTGACCTATTTCATAGGACTGGTTCAAGTATGAGCAAAGGTCAATCAGTCCACATTTACTAAGTGCCTACTTTATGACAGGGAATGCAAAGTAAAAACAGATGAAACAACTAGTATTATGAAAGAATTTATATTCTCTCTAGGGAGAAAATAAATGAAAAAAATATTTTGTGGCTGTGGTGTATTATATGAATGTGAGCTATATTTATTACTGCTTCTGAGAGATACCAGTTTTGTGACCTTGAACAAGTCACTTAAATTCTTTAATGGCCCAGAAGAAAGAGCAAGTTGATGATCTGCATCAGAAAAGCAAGTTTTCATATCAGTAGATTTACACAGCAACAAAATAATAGCTTCAGAGGATTCTTGTGCCACAGATATTATCTAGTTTAACTCCATCATTTTCCATTTGAAGAAATAAAGGCCTACAAGGATTAGGAGATTTGTCCAAAGATACTGTCAAGTAAATGACTAGGTAAGATTAGGATTCTACTCTTCTAACTCTCAACTCAGTATTAAAAATTATAGTTTAAAAATTTAGATATATTTAAAGAAATACCTTCTTATACTTTCCCCAGATAATTTTTTTAACATGATTTATTTATTTTCAGTTTTCAACATTCACTTCCACAAGATATTGAATTCCAAATTTTGTCCCCATCTCTCTCCTTTTCCCTAGCACAAGATGCACACCAACCACCCCTTTTCCCAATCTGTCTTCCCTTCTATCACCTCACTTTTCTCATTCCTCTCCCCTCTATTTTCCTGTAGGGCAAGATAGATTTATAAACCCTATTGTCAGTGAAATATGTTTCCTAGTTGCATGCAGAAAAAATTTTTAACATTCATTTTTAAAGCTCTGAGTTTCACATTCTCTCCCTTCCTCCCTCCCCACCCACCCTCGCTGAGAAAGGAAGCAATTCGATATAGGTCATACATGTGTAGCCATGCAAAACACTTCTGTAACAGATATGTTGTGAAAGACTAATCACATTTACCTCTATTCTGTCCTGTCCTAAAATTATTCCATTCTCTCCCTTGACCTGATCCTCCCACAACAGTATTTGCTTCTAATTGCCCCTTCCCCCACTCTGGCTTCCCTTCTATTGCTCTCCCACTCTCATCCCTTTCCACCCTGCCTTCCTTCAAAGTAAGATAGATTTACATGCCTCACTGAGTGTATGTTATTCCCTCCTTAAGCCAAATCTGATGACAGTACGACTCACTTATTCCCTCTCACCTCCTTCCTCTCCCCCTCCATTATAAAAGCTCTTTCTTGCCTTTTTTATGTGGGATGCTTTACTACATTCTACTCTCCCTTTCTCTTTCTCTCAGTACATTCCTTTCAACACTTATTATTTTTTAGGTGTCCTCTTTTCATATTCAGCTTACCCTGTGTCCTCTGTCTATATATATATGTGTGTATGTATGTATATGTATATACGCATGTATATAAACACATATATACACACATATACACATACACATACATAAGGTACACATACATACACATACACATATATATATACATATATATATATTTTTCCCCCTCTAACTACCCTAATACTGAGAAAGGTGTAGAGTTATAAATATCATTTTTCCATATAGCAATGTAAAAAGTTCAACTTTAATGAATTCCTCATGGCTTCTCTTTCCTGTTTACCTTTTCATGCTTCCCTTGTGTCTTGCATTTGAAAGTCAAATTTTCCATTCAACTCTGATCTTCTCAACAGACTGTTTGGAAGTCTTCTATTTCACTGAAATTCCACTTTTCCCCTTGAAGTATTATGCTCAGTTTTGCTAGGTAGGTGATTCTTGGTTTTAGTCCTCCCTCCTTTGATCTCTGGAATATCATATTCCAAGCCTTTTGATCCCTTAGAGTAGAAACTGCTAAATCCTGTGTTAAACTGATTATATTTCCACAATACTTGAATTCTTTCTTTCTGGATGCTTGTAATAGTTCTCTTTGTTCTGGGGACTCTGGAATTTGACTACAATATTTCTAGTTTTTCTTTTGGGATCTCTTTCAGGAGGTGATCGGTGGGTTCTTTCCATTTCTATTTTACCCTCTGGTTCTAGAATATCAGGGCAGTTTTCCTTGATAAATTCTTGAAAGATGATGTCTAGGCTATTTTTTGATCATGGATTTCAAGTAGACCAACAATTTTTAAATTATCTCTCCTGGATAAGTTGTTTTTCCAGTGAGATACTTCACATTGCCTTCTATTTCTTTGTTCTTTTGGTTCTGTTTTATACTTTCTTGATTTCTAATAAAGTCATTAGCTTTCATTTGCTCCATTCTAATTTTTAAGGAATTATTTTCTTCAGCTAGCTTTTGGACCACCTTTTTCCATTTGGCCCAATTCTGCTTTTAAGGCATTCTCTTCATTGACTTTTTGGACCTCTTTTTTCATTTGAATTAGTCTATTTTTAAAGGTATTATTTTCTTAACCATTTTTTGGGTCTCTTTTAGTGAGCTGTTGACTTATTTTTCATAATTTTTTTGCATCACTCTCATTTACCTTCCAAGTTTTTCCTGTACTTTCCTTTAGCAAGCTGTTGGCTTGTTTTTCATTATTTTCTTGCATCACTCATTTTTCTTCCCAATTTTTTCCTCTAGTTCTCTTACTTGATTTTCAAAATCCCTTTGGAATTCTTCCATGGCCTGAAACCATTTCATATTTTTGTTGGAGGCTTTGGATGTAGGAGCCTTGACTTTTTCTGTCTTCCTCTGGTTGCATGCTTTGACCTTCCTTGTCCCTAAGGATGCAGGAAAACACCTTTTAATCAACTTTCTATTGTCTTATTTTCCACCTTTTAGTAATTTTCCTCGCCAATTATTTGACTTTTGAGCTCTTTATTAAGTGGAGAGCATACTGCCCCAAGTTTCAGGGGTTTTGTGCAATTGTTTTCAGAGATATCTCTAGGGACCTGTAATTTCTCAGTTCCTCCAAAGTGGTATGATTAAAGGAAAGGTGTCTACTTCTCTCCTGATCTGTGCTCTGGTCTGTATGCAGACCACAAGCACTCTTTTCTGTCCTGGAACTGTGAGTAGTATTCTCCCTCCACAGTTACCACCAGCTCTTCCACACACCAGTCTTCCTTCTTGCCACAGGACGGCAACCCAGATCAACTGCTCAATTCCCCCACCACTTGTAGGTTGAGAGCTCCAAAAGCAGTAGCTGCCATAGCGGTAGCTATTGTTGCCCTGAGACTGGGGCTGTGGCTGTGGCCAGAGCATGCTCCTCTCTCATCTAGGTGAAAGAGCTTTGCCACTGACCTTTGAAGCTGTCTTTCGGGTTTGTGGGTTGAGAAGTTTGAAAATCACTACAGCTGCCAGTGATTCAGTGCCCCGAGGCCTGCTCCAGTCTCTACTTGGCTGTGCTCCACTCCAAGCCTGGTTAAACAGACATTTCCTGTCAGCTTCCAGACTGTCTTGAATTGGAAATCTGTTTCAGTGTATCATTTTTTGGCTTCTGTGGCTCTAGAGTTTGTTTAGAGTCATTTTTTACAAATATTTTGAAGCATTTTGGGGGAGAGTTCAGGCAGGTTCATGTTTCTACTTCACCATCTTGGTTCTGACCCCCACTGTCTTTCCCCTGATACTTCTTTCTTTTTCACTATATTTCCAAAATTATTGATTTTGACTTTAGAACTAGAAATGGTATAGAGATAATTTAACCATACTCCACATATTTTAAAAGAAGAGATTAGGCACCCAAAGATGAAGAGATTCATGCAAGTTCATATAGCTAGTTAGTGGTAAAACTCAGAATAGAACTCAAAACTCCTTAAAGATTTTTTATTTTAAAAAATCCAGTTATATCTGAAAAATCAGCCAAGACAAATATCATTAAAGTCAATTTTTTCCCAGTAAGCACCTTGAAAACTAGCACCAATAAAACTATTTTATTTAGGATATATACTAAGTGAATTTCAGGGTATTTTATTGCATAGATCTAGCACTAGATATTGTGTCCAATGACAACATTTTGATGAAAATGATCACAAGAAAAAGGCTAATTACTTTAACAATTTTACAGGACTCCTAACATACTACTATAATCATCACCATGTTAATAAAGAAATGAGAAACACAATTGTGAATAAATATCAAGGGATCCTATTAATTTCCATGTCATGAAGATTTTCAATAATGTACTGGATTGTCATTTGTGAAGGCTACTGCAAAAGGAATCCATATGTGGAACAGATGATTAGACTAAATGCCTTTTAAAGTCCTTTCCAACTCTATAGTCCCATTCACTTATTCATTCATTCATCAAATATTTATTAAGCAATTTTCTAATATATTCTATATTCTGGGAAAAATAACAAAGATCAATGAAAAGAGTTCTGAATTTGGCATCGTAGGACCTGAGTTCTAATCCTCAGATTTTCTGTTTGTTATCTCTGTCACCTTGTACCAGTCTGTCAACCTTTCTCTGGGTTTTCTCACTTGTTAAAATAAGTGGATTTGATTTACTGATCTCTAAAGTCTCTTCCAGCTCTAGATTTTGAATCCTATGTAATATCCCTCACTGCAAAGAGTTTATATAAATGTAGAAGAAGGAGATAGAAAACATAACACAAATAGAAGCAAGGTGAGTATATAAAAGATATACATAGCATTATAGTATCAGAAGATTTTATATATCATCAGTTGTAAGTTTTTGTTCATTACTCACTGGCAAGCCACATTTCCATGCCACCTAGTGTGCCTACAGAATAACTCCAAGGTTTTAACTCACAATCGTAGTGTGGGAGCTATAATCTTTTCAACAGGGTAAATCAGGCACAGGATACAATGTTAATAAAATTATTTTCCTTTTGTAGAAGTTTTTTTTTGTACCAAAAACAAAATCAAATTACTAGTTGATCTTTTAACATTACATTTATTGCATTTACCTTGTGTGTTATTTACATATGTTGCCTTCACAATGAGAACATAGGTTCCTTGAGGACAGAGACTGCTTTTTACTTTCTAAGTCTTGGCACAGGGCCTGGATCATAGAAAGGGCTTAATAAATCCTCTAGGTGATGGAGTCAAGATGTCAGAGTAGAAGCAAAGACCACCTACAGCTCTCCCTCAAGGCCCTCAAGAAACCTGTAAAAAGTACTCTAAAGAAATTCCAGAGCAGTAGAAGCCACAAAATGACAGTGAAGCAAATTGCCAGCCCAAGACAATCTGGAAGGTTGATGGGAAGGGTTTATCACAGAGGATTGGGTGTGGAGCACAATTTGACATTGGCCATGCCAGCACAGATGGAGAGGGAGCAGGCCTTAGGGAACTGAATTGCAGGTGGCTGCTGCAGATTCCAGACTTCTCAAATGCTAAAGACAGCTTCAAAGGTCAGTGGGAAAGGTCTCTCATCTGGCTGAGAGGGGAGCATGGTCCAGCCCCCAGTCCCAACTCTGGCCCCAGCTCCAGGGAAGATTCAGTCATTGTTAAAGTGCAAGCTACTTCTGGTGACCTTCATTTAACAAAGCTCAAAAATCAAGTAATTGACTGGGGAAATGAGCAAATTGTGGGAAAAGAAGCATACTATAGATTCTTACTTTCTCAGTGAAGAGGTATTTTCTTATGTCATTGGTGACAAGGAAGATCAAAACATACAGCCAGACGTAGACAACAATGCCAAAGCACCTGTATCCAAAACCTCTAAGAAAAATATGAATTAGTATCTGGACATGAAAGAGCTCAAAAAAGATTTTGAAAATCAAGTTAGAGAGGTGAAGGAAAAATTGGGAAGAGAAATGAGAGAGATGCAAGAAAAGCATGAAAAGCAGGTCAACACCTTGCTAAAGGAAACCCCCAAAAAGCTGAAGAAAATAACACCTTTAAAATTAGACTAACCAAAATGGCAAAAGAGGTTCAAAAAGCCAGTGAGAAGAAGAATGCCTTAAAAAGCAGAATGGGCCAAATGAAAAAAGAGGTCCAAAAGTTCACTGAAGAAAATACAGGATAACACAAGATTTAGCAGATTCTCCACTAAGAGACTGGAGGGCTTGGAATATGATATTCTGGAGGTCAAAGGAGATAGGACTAAAATCAAGTATCACCTGCCCAGCAAAACTGAGTATAATGTGTCAGGAAGAAAAATGAACTTCAATGAAATAGAAAGAGCAGAGCTGAATAGAAAATTTGACTTTCAAATACAAGAATCAAGAGAAGCATGAAAAGGTAAACAGAAAAGAGAAATCATAAGGGACTTATTAAAGTTGAATTTTTTACATTCTTACAAGGAAAGATAATATTTGTAACTCATGAGACCTTTCTCAGTATTAGGAAACTTGGAGGGAATATATATATGAATATAATGAATTTATATGTATATGTATATACACACATACATAAAGAGAGAGAGAGACAGACAGACAGAGACAGAGAGAGAGAAAGAAAGAGACAGAGAGATAAAGGGCACAAGGTAAGCTGAATATGAAGGGATGATATCTAAAAAAAGAAAATTAAAGGTTGAGAGGAATGTACTAGGAGAAAGAGAAGAGGAGATGTAGAATATGGTCAATCATTTTGCATAAAAGAGGCAAGAAAGAGCTTTTACAATGGAAGGGAAGAAAGGGCAGGTGACAGGGAATAAAGTAACTTTCCTTTCACTGGATTTGGCTTCAGGATAGAAGGACATATATATGCAACTGGGTATTGAAGTTTATCTTACCCTATAGGAAAGCAGGAGGGAAGGAGATAAGAGAAGGTGGATAATAGAATGGACTGCAGATTGGGGGAAGGTGTAATCAGAAGCATCATGTTGTCAACATGATCCCCCTAAAGCACAGGTCTGACCCATGACATATCTCTTCTCTATAAACTAAAATGGCTTCCTATCATCTTTAGCATCAAATATGAAACCTTATATTTGGCCTTCTAAGTCTTGTTCTTTTATACATTACACCTCCCCATCCCTTATCCTCCACATGCTCTTCAATCCAAGAACATTGATCTCCTTGCTGTTCCTCAAACAAGACACCCCATCTTTGGAGTCTGGGTGTTTTCAATGACTGTTGCCCATGTCTGAAATGCTCTTCCTTTTCATCTCTGCTCCATAACTTCCCTGGTGCTCTTTAAGTCGCAGCTAAAATCTTGTCTTCTAAAGGAAGTCTTTCCTAATCCTTCTTAATTCTAGTGCTTTAATTCCCTCTGGAGATTGTTTCCAATTTATCTTATACACGACTAATTGTACATATTTGTTTGCAAATTGTTTTACTCCCCCATTATATTGGGATCCCCTTCAGAATAGGGACTATCTTTTGCCTTTCTCTGTATCCCTGGTGCTTGGCACAGTACCTGGCACATATTTAGTACTCAATAAATGTTTGTGGGTTATTCTAGGCCCTGTGTTGGCACAATTTTAATAGGTTCTCTAACTGTTCATCTCCAAAGAAACTTGCCTTGTGTTTAAGAAAAAGTTAAGCCAAATGAACAACCACTGTCTTTAAAGAATTTTCCCCTAATAGATCCAACTACCCAGGAGATTATAAAGAAAACATTTTTTAAAAGTGGTATAACACAAAATTTGTTTTAAGTCCTTGGAACAACCCATTCCTCTATAAAGGTTTCCTCTGATGCTTCATTTGGACATGACAAGAAACCCGATTTCTTGAAGTATGTGCCAACAGAACACAAGATCTAACAGTAGATAGTAATAAATTATTTATGCTTTGAATATAGGTTGGATCTCTGTCACCTTAGGGCTAGAAAGTCGGAATTCAGTGAGGCTCATTACCAGAAAGCTGACCACTAGGTGTTTTTTTTTTTTATTACTTTTTATTTTCTGGAGCAACTTAGGACAGTCTTCTGTGAAGTCATGTAAAAATTGTCATCTGAATTGATGGATGGTTTACCACCAGCAAAATCCTTGGTCTTTTGATATATGGAGCATGTAAATGTATTGATATACATTTTGAGAAGGGTTCCATAATGTTCACCAAACTACTAAAGGAGCCAATGTAAAAGGATGAACACTCCTGTACTAATTGAATGATTTTAGGAAAGTGAAGTTGAAGAAAAGGGAAAAGACTTTAAGGTTACATTCAAATATCTACTTCTTAAAACCAAACCATAACTGAAAAGAATTCAAATGAAGATATGCATCCAGCTATATATTCTTATGGAACTTTAAATAATGGCAGAACAGGAGCTTTGGAGTGTGGTTTGGAAATATATATTATTATCCTAACAAACATATTAGTTGCATAGATTATATCTTTTTTATTTAAAATATCATTTATTATTTGTATCTTGCCTTTAATTTTAATTTTGCATTTTTATCTTGCATATAAAAATCTATGAAATAATTGAAAAGACACTGAATTTACATACATGATATGCCATATAAAACCTTAGGTAAGCTAGGACTTCCTAATCTAGTGTTCATGGATCCTCCAAAGATCTACATACAGATTTTAGGCAGTCTGTGAAGTTGGATGGGAGGAAAGTTATATCGTTATTTACGTTACTCTTTTGTTTCATTTGTAATGCTAAATATTTAATTTTATGCATACAAACAAATGAAAAGAGTTACATGGGGTTCACAGATTACCAATGGATAAAATTATACTTCAAAAGTGAAGAAACTCTGCTTTAAGTACTATGATAAAGAATATGTCAAGTCAAAGAAATGAGTGTTTTGCTTTTGTTTAACATAATTCTATCAGTGGAAGATGGGAAAGTAACACACACACACACACACACACACACACACATACACACTGGTGTTTTTGACAAGATGGAAGACATAACATCACATGACACTGAATTTAGAAAATTAACTCCAAATTTGAGTTATGTCACATGGAAGGAAAATCTGCTGATGGATTGCAAACACAGGCTAATGATCAAACTGAAATGCATCCAGAGAGCGAAGGTGATGGCTGACATGCCTTAGGGGGAACTGCTTATCCTGCTTTTACTTGACATCTTCATTGAAGTCTCTAAGAGAATAATCAACATACTAATGAAATTCATAGCTGCTACTAAAACAGGTAAAATAAGGATGGGGAGGGGTTAAAATAGACAGAGAAAAGAGAAGATAAAAGCCAAATGAGACTTTTTTTTTACTTTTAGCTCCATAGGTTCATCTAATGGTAAACATCTACTATCATTTCTAATGCTATACTGATGCTTGTTGCTTTTACAATGCTGTTGCCTCCCCAGAGAGTTTTCTTTTGAAAATAATTTGAAAAGCAAAATAAACCATTACAGCAAGTGCCTATGACCTGTAATCCTAAATGTATATCATTAATCATAGGATTATAGATTTGAACTTAGAAAGGACCTTAGAGGACATTGAGTCCAAACTCCTCATAATATAGATGAGAAAGTGAAGCCAAAAGAGTAAATTTTCCCAGTGTCCCACAGCTAGTAAGTATGAGACTAAATTTGGACTCAGATCTTCCTATCTTCAAGTCTAGCATTCTATTCTGCTCTGTGACCAAGTTGCCCTATAGTCAATGAATTACCTATGAGATGCTCTATGGTCAAGATATGTGTTGTTTTTATTTATATTACATTTTAAAAATCATTTTCTTGGTTCTATTTTCTTCTGCAGCAGTTCATTCAAGTCTTTCTATATTTATGTGAATTCCTCATAGTCATTTCTTAGGTGCTATAACATTCCATTATGTTCATATGTTAATATTCCATTATGTTCATATGTTATTTACTCCAACATTCCCCAATCAATGGGCAACCACTGATTTCTTTTTTTAGTTATTTTGCTGCCCTGAAAAGTGTTGCTATGAATACTTTGATGGAAATTTGGGACCATTCTTTATGTCACTGGCTTCCTTCTGTTATATACTCAGCACTGGAATCACTGGGTAAAAAGGTATGAATGGTATAATTATTTTTTCTCACACAATTCTAAATTATTTTCCAGAATTGTTAGCCCAGTCTTCCCAGTAATGTATTAGAGTACAGGTCCTCTGACAGCCCCTCCAATAGTGGCTATTTCTTACTTTTACCATCTTGTCAGTTTGCTGTTCACGAGGTGAAATCTCAGCGTTTTCATTTGCATTTCCATTGTTTGTGACTTGAATATTTATTCTTATATATTTTTAGTCTTTGTATTTCTTTTAAAACTGTTTAAAATGACATTTATTGAAGTTTCATATAATATTTAAGAATTTGTCCTTTTCCATATCCAAAATAATAGAAAAAATTCACATTTACCTTTTCTCTTACAATAATAACCTTTGGGTAAAGTGAGTAGAACCAGGAGAACACTGTACACAGTAAGAGTGATATTGTGTGATGATCAACTATGAATAATTTAATTCTTCTCAGCAATGCAATGACCTAAGACAATTCCAAAGGACTCATGATAGAAAAATGCTACACACATCCAGAGAGAAAGAACTATGAGACTGATTTCAGATTGAAGCACACTATTTTCACTTTCCTTATTTGTGTATTTATTTCCTTTTAGTCTGTTTCTTCTTTCACAATATGACTAATAAGGAAATGTTTTATATGATTGCATATATATAACCTATGTAATACTGTTTGCTGTTTTAGGGATGAGAAGGGGAAGAAAGGGAATAGAGAAAAAATCTGGAACTCAAAATTTAAAAAAAATGAATGTTAAAAAATGTCTTTACATGTAATTAGAAAAAAATAAAATATAGTATTTTTATTAAAACTTTCCTTTGGCCTCAGTATGAATTCAAGTATTACAGACACATACGATAAAGCCCTACAATAATTTTCAACTCATTTTCACAAAATTTTCAACCATCCTGCTGATGTTAGCAGGTAACCAGTGATCCCAGTGTTAGCAGTTGTATTTTTAACTTTGGAAAAAAAAATCTCATTTGACTTCTGATTCTTTTTGGCCTAATTTCTTTTAGGTATTAGACCTAAAGGATGATCCATGTTAAATTGCATGAATGAATGAGAGACAGAGAAAGCTGGAGAAAATGATAATGCATGGGAAGCAGGAAATTATAATAGAAGCTCTAACATCAGACTTGCAATATATTACATCTTAATATCTAGTCATTAGAGCACCGTGCCTCAAACAAGTAAGGAATAATGCTTGAGGGTTATTCATCACTCAATTTTCACAGCAGTGTATCAGCAGGAATTTATTTAGCACAGCCACTTGCATTATTTTGACACATTGAGAAAATTCATCCCATTTAATTGGCCTTCAAACTCCCACTTCCACCAGTATGGTGTATTCATTTATTATTAGCTCACAAGATAAGGAGTGTGTGGCACATGGCAATTACAGAACAACTCTAGATCTGCAGAAAATGCTTTCACCTTGCCTGCTTTATACCACCTTTATTTCTTCACCTATTGCAGGGATAAGGAAAAACTGACATTAGCCTCAGAAAGTAGGAAGCCATTTCTGGTACAAATTTAGTCTAGAAAACTTCACCTTATCTGAACAATAAATGGAAAATATAGCAATATGTCTATAGGAGGAAGAGAAGGGGAACAGATATTTATTAAACATCTACTATGTGCAATCATCTTGCTAACTGCTTTACAGATACTATCTAATTTGATCCTCACAGCAACCCTGTGGAGTCCATGCAATTATTATATCCATTTTAAAGTTGAGGAGACTAAGGCAGAGGTTAAGTGTCTTTCAGGGTTATAAAGCTAGGACATGTTTGATACTGGATTAAAACTCAGGTTTTCTTGGCTCAAGTTCAATGTTCTATCCATAAGTCACCTACCATTTCAGCAGCTTAAAAAAACTGTGAAGGCTATAGTGATGGTCCTAAGTCCATGATATAAAGGCAATGAAATATATTGGAAAGAACACTGATCTGGAGTCAAGATATATCTAGTTTTGAATTCTATCTCTGACCATTGCTAGTTCTGCCACTAGGGGCAGGTCAGATAATATTTATAAATCTCTGATTTCTCATCTGAAACATGGGTTAAAAATGCATTTCTAGGATCTATTCCTCAGGATGTAGTGAGACTTAAATGAATTTATATAAATAAAATGTTCTGCAAACCATAAACCTTATACATGTGGAAAAAAAACATATACTTGTGCTCAAAAATGTAATTTTTTTCAAACTGAAATTTAAGCCAGTAGCTATAAAAAATGTGTCATCACACACTTGGGAAATTAAATTTCCTTTTCAATTTACTACAGATATATGTTATTTAATTCCATCTGTCAGGCAGCTAGGTGGCGCAGTGGATAGACTGCCAGATCTGAAGTCAAGAAGACTCATCTTCCTGAGTTCAAATCTGGTGTCAGACAGTTACCAGCTGTGTGTGACCCCAGGTGAGGAATTTAACCCTGTTTGCCTCAGTTTCCTCATCTGTAAATTGAGCTGGAAAAGGAAATGAAAAACCACTCCAATATCTTTGCCAAGAAAATCTTGGATATTTGGAGATGACTGAACAGCAATGATTTCATCTGTGTCCCTTCTTTCTCCCTTCCCCAAGGCTTCTAGGCAATCCTTTTAGTCTTCCATCTTTGATTGTCTATCCTCCTCTCCAGAGAGGCTTTTTCAAACCTTCTCTTCCATCCTTATGCCCCTCAAATCTCATACCCTGAGGTCAGCTGAGGACTTCACTCATATTTTACTGAGAAAATTGAGATAATTAACCTTGTGCTTGCTTCTGTTACTTTCTCTGCCTCTCAAAACATCTTGTAACTGTCTTCCACTATCAATTCCTTTACTACTATAACACTACTATCTCTATGGAGCCCAAGGGCCTCACTGCTCTTAGGAGTCAGGCAACTGATACAGCACAGCAAAACAACAGTTTGGGCTGATGGGACAGAAGGATGTAGGTATGCATTAATTCTGCCTCTGAGAGTATGGTTATATGATAATGCCCCCAGTGAGGGAGAGGTTCCCTAGGAAGACACGAATTTTCTCCAGAGATGATTCCTAACATGCCTCCAGCATTCTTCTGCTATGATAAGTCATTTCTTTCTGCCCTAGTGAACCTAGGCAGAACCCTGGCAGGGTAACTCCCTCTTTATGAATGCAGAGAGAGAGGAACAGGAATATACAGAGAAGAAAGGAGGAAAAAGGGAAATTATTTCACATAATCTGGGTGCATAAGTACACATTTATACAAACAAGGAAGAAAGGGTAGGGTGGATCTGTTGAAACCTAAACCTCACTCCCATCTGAACTCTTCAAAAGAAGGAAGAATTCACACATACAAACACACACACACACACACACACTCACACACACACAAACACATAGAGAGTTGGGTATGGAAAGATTTTACTCAACAGGGAAATAGGAGAGAAAGGAGAGAAGGGCATAGGGAGAATTAGAGGGATGGTGTATCAAAGGAAGGAATTAGTCCTAAGAAAACAAACTCTAAGTATGTACAAAAATGTTTATAGCTGTTTTTGAAGTAGCAAAGAATGAGAATATTAAGGGGTGCCTATATATTGGGGGAATGGAGGAATATATTATGATATATAAATATGATGTAATACTATTGTTTTGGGCTGAGGAGTACTGGGTTAAAAAGTTACCTTACCTTCTAATGGAGAGAGATGAACGACTTAGAGTACAAAATATGGTTCTTGGGAGTTTTTTTTTTTTTTTACATGGCCAAAATAGAAATTTATTTTGATTGACTATACATGTTTGCTTTATTATTTTTTTTCTTGAGTTCTCAGTTGGTGGGCTGGAGGGTTGGAGAGGGAAGAGAAGTAGGTGGAGCTTACCCTTTTAAAAAAGGAAATTCAACTTAGGAATGCAGCACATTGATCACAATAGAGGAAAATGCATAAGGAAATCTAGAAAACCAAATATAAAACAAGATGAACCCAACATTAGAAATAGGATTTTAAAAAATAAATTCAAACTGTAAAATGTCAATGAAAAATGAACTGAATTGTACTTTTAAAGTTGGGGATTAAAATTATAAAATTCAACAACCTGCAATCCTTCTGAAAACAATAAGAAAAGTCAAATTACATTTAATTTCAAACTTAGAAACATCAAAGAAAAATAAATAACATGAAAGAAAAATTATTAACTATTTAAAAATTGCAATGAGAGTATATTTAAAGATTTTACCAATAATGCTAAAAATACTACTTTAAAAGAGATAGGAACGATAAGTTAAAAACAATATTCAAATTCCTAAGACATAGAAAAGTCTATACATTTTTTGAAAAAAAATAACCCTACATAAATCCCAGACTAGTGAGAATTCAGTCGTGGGGGTGTGTGACACTGTTGGGTTGATGAGCAGAAGTTGTCAACACTTCTTATTGGACAAGGCTTCAGGTAAGGTGATTCTGGTGAATACATACCACAGTTGTGAAATCTGTTCTATTTCTGTCTCCCAGAAGTTCCGCCTCCTTTATGCCCTCCTTTATGGCCTTTTTCAGCAATATTTGAGTAATAAGACACATAGATCAAAGTAACAAAGTACTTAATCACATTTGACTAAATTAAACCAACTTAAGTAAGCAATAAGTAGAGTGGGAAGCTAAGATGAACTTTAAGGAAAGATATGTTTTCAAAACAACACATACTCTCACAAGAGGGGAGGATAATGGAAAAAGGCAAGATAGGGGAAGAGAAAGAGATAACTAACCTTGGACTTGTCCATTGGGATGACTTCAGAGAAACTGGATCCTCCTAGATGTTCCATGGGGTCCTGTAGTTCTTTGCTAGCAGATTTATCACTTCAACTCTTCTCGACTCCATGTTTCTTGCTCTTCACAGCTTCAACTCTTCCAGTTTCTGGCTCTCTAATTTAGTTGGACCTTTTGCAGAGGTACCCTCATCAGTGTGGCTCTTCTCATCCTCACCTTCTTGGTCCTATTCCATGGTTTTCTGAGACTGTCACAGGTAGCTAGTTATACAGGAGATAGAAGGGGATGGTTTGAAGTCCCTTCAGCCTTAGTTCTCTTCTCTATTCAACGGAATAATTCTCAGTGATAAGACCACTTGGTATTATAAAGTCATGGTTCCCCCATCAGCCACCTGGGAATTTCTTGTCTAGTTTAAATTCAGTAAAGGTCTGAGAGCCTTAGAAAGTATTTCTGGTAGAATCCATAAGGGGGTTTAAAAAAAAATCATCCATAGGACTAAGATTGTATCTGTTAGAGTCACAAACATGTTTATTATTTCCCAAATTCCTGACTCAATGAAGCACATAAAAAACCCAGTAGTTTCATTAAAGAAAAAAATCTTGTCAATGTCGTAATATCCCCTATTTATTCCTTTTATGTGGTCACAAATATTTCATGATTTAGTTTATAGTTTTGGAAATTTAATAGAGTGCTTTGCACAAAGAATATACTTAATAAACATTTATTCTTGTTAGGAAGAGAGAAAAAAATTAAAAACTTTAAAAGTATTTGCTTTTCACCATATTTTTAATACATGTAAAGACTGCAGAGGTTTTTATTACCCTTTTACTATCTAATATTTGCATGATAACTCAATGAGAAAACAAAATAGCCTACTGGAAAGTGCATTAGACTGGGCAGTAGAAACCTGTGTTCTAAATCCAGTCATAGCTTTTCCTAAGATAAAGAGGGGACTTTTAGACAATTGAATATTCTTTTCACAGTTTCTCCTTTTCTCTTTACAGATAGAAATGGACTACTTGACATAGTCCACAGCATGCTAGACATGGAGTAAGGAAGACTTGAACAAGACCATTTCTAGCTGAGCTCCTTTGAAAAGATAAGAAATATAAGATGAATAATAACTATTATAATTCCCATTTCTATAATACTTTACAGCTTACAACCTATGAGGTAGATATTCAATTATCATTATCCCAATTTTACAGAGGAGGAAAGGGAATCTCAAAGATGTTAAATAACTTACTTATGATCCTAGAGGTCAAGTACAATAATACTCTTTCCCTTAAATGTACATCACATGATTAAAAGGATAAACAATTTTCACAAATGAAAATCCAGTCCAAAATGTTCAAGATTCACTAGTTAATTCACATAATTAAACATCTGCATTGTATTTTTCAAGTAGCCTGCTATCCTGTGAAGTATTTTTAAGTTCTGCAAGTTAATGGTGTACACTGTGCTCCCTGTTTTGAAGAATACAATATATTTCTACTATATAGTTCCATAGTGATAGAAGTTGCAAGTCCCTATTCCTTTATGTTGTTTTTGTATCACTTTCTCTCTCTCTCTCTCTCTCTCTCTCTCTCTCTCTCTCTCTCTCTCTCTCTCTCTCTCTCTCTCTCTCTCTCTCTTTCTCTCTCTCTCTTTCTCTCTCCTCTCTCCTGCCCTTCTCTCCCCCCCCGTCTCTCTGTCTGTCTCTCTCTCTGTGTCTCTCCTTCCTCTCTCCTCCTTTCCAATAATAAATTAAAAGTAAAAGAGAAAACAGTTCAGCAAAACTGACACATCAAACAAGTTCAAAATATAAACCATATAGAGCCTCTACCTCTACAAATAAGGTAGAGAGGAACATCTCATATTTTTTTGGGGAAGACAAATTTGGTCATTATACTTTGACAGCATCCTGTTTCAATTGCTTTGTTGCTACCACTCTTTCCCAAATGTGTTGCTGTAGCCATCACGTATATTTTTTTCTAGTTCTGCTTATTTCACTTTGCATCAGATTGTTTTCTAATGCTTATTGATATTTATCATATTGCTTCTCTTGGTTAAATAATGTATAAACTTATGTTCCACTCATGCACCTCAATTTGTTGAGGCATTCCCTAGTCAATGGCCATCTACTTTGTTTCCAGTACTGTGCTATAAAAATTGCTGCTATAAATATTTTGGTGAATATGGGATCTCTCTTTATATCATTACCCTCTTTATTATAAATATACCTAGCTAAGGAATCTCACTACGTAAGTGTATAGGAAAGTGGCATTCCTTTAAAATAAGATATTTTATGACATTGGTAGAGCATAAATTCCTTGAGAATAAACATTGTTTCTTTTCTAAAAAAAATTTGTATCCTATGCTTAGCACTGTACCTGCTGTATCATAGATATTTAATAAATTATTGAGTGATTTAACTACTTTTTTAAACAACCACATGTAACAATATATTTACAAGATTAAATGTAATTCTTTAGATTAAGTAGCTGGTGGTAGAATCCCTCAGATTCCAGAGTTTCACATGGTAGAGAACAGAATTTCAGCTTTATTTAATTGGTACCATCCCCAAAGACCTCAACTCTCTTTGATTGTTGTGGTTACCATAAGCAATATTGTAAACAACAAACCCTGCTATCCCAAACATGGAACTACCATACACTTGGCCTACATCTTCACTTTCACAGCCTTGACCTCTTCCAGGTCCTAAAATCATTCTTACTGCTTGTTTCAGTAATATAAGGAAGAGCTTTAGTCGGGCAATTGATTGATTAGGATAAAAGAATTATAGAATGATTTTTAAAAAAAACATATCCATCATTCTCTGTAGGTAAGAACTCTTTTTTTTTTTTTTTTTGAGGTAGAGGGCAATATAAGGTGCATGATGACTAGCAAATTGAACCAGAATTCTTGTTTACCATAACTTAGGAAAGCATAAGCAGTTTACAAGGTTTTTTTTTTTAATGTATACTTATGCCCTGAGGAATTAATTAAATGAGATTTCGACAAATGAACCCCAAAGCCAGCAGGTCATCTTGGATAAGCTGTTTTTATTTTATAGTAATTGGCAGCCATAATTACAATTGTCTTATTTAGAATATTCTGAATCTCAGTGGAAGTGTTCATGCATTTAATTATGCATAACTTAAAAAAATGAACAAAACAAAACTTGGATTGAATATTCTTTTGCTTGTTAAAAATATTGAGTGAAAAATCATCCTTAAAATAAATTCCATTCTTAAAAATAAAAAAAAAATAAATTTAATGTGACTGCTCTGACTAAACTGTGTAGTAAGAAGTTGCAACTACTAAATTACATTTAGTATATAGCTGAAAACTTCTACTTGTATCTGATCAAATAAAAATTTTCCACTGAAGAGTATCCTGGGCAAATGTACGTTCTTTGATCAAATTCAAATCTGAAATGCAAAGAACACAAAACTTGTTACAGTCAAATCCTAATCAATAGGAAAATCTCTTAAAAAAGGACTAATAAGTTTTCCCCAAGAAATATATATTTAATCATAGAACATTTGACAATCTGATTCAGTTCCCCAAAGTCCAGATAGTTACTAAAACTTACTTTTATCAATAAAGCTAATCAATGACTGTGTAAATATTTGAGTTTAATTTTATTGACAAAATTAATTAACAACTGCATAAATATTTGGGTGATATAAAGATGGCTTCTCAGTTGCATTCTTGCAACTGATCATCTAACTGCTATGTAAATACCTCTCTGGTGACAGGGAACTCACTACTTCACAAAGTAATCCAGTGATATCTGGACAACTTGAATTAGTAGGAACTTCTTTTCCCTTTTTTAAAATTTTCTATTTTTTTCCTTTAACCTGAACATCAATAAACATGATCATTTCAATCTACCAAGAAGAATAATAAATGATTACATGTGAAATTGAATTTCTATTATGGAAAGTTTCTCTTCTGGGTATTTTTGAATATTTTATTGATGCCTGGCTTTCCTTTCTACTCTTTGCATTGCTGTCCTCCAGAAAGGTGTCCTTTAGTTTCCACATATCTTGCTGTTAGCACGATTCCCTTTAGATGTCTGAACAAAAGAAAGGCCTTATGATAGCAATCATTGGCTTAAACCACAAGATTTGTTTAACTCTAAATGCAAAGAATCATTCTGGGGTTATAAATGCTCAGTAGCCCAGTAGTGCCTTCATGTTTTTCCTTGGACTGTTTGAAGCAGTTTTAAATTAATCACTTCAGGCTGATATTCAGCCTCTCGGGACTAAGTTATTAGCAGTGCTCTGAGTGCCAAGCAATAAAATTTAGCACTGTGTTCCTTAATTCCTTTCACCTCCCAGGCATGTGAGAACAGAATTTATTTTTTAAATAAAGAAAGTGCCTTGAAAAGGAAAAAAATACCCGAGGAAGAAGAGGAAATAGGAAGGGCAGTATGAGATATTAGAAAGAGCATGGATTTCTCACTGGAGAAGCTAGGTTTGAAATCAAGTTCTGCCAATTACTGAGCCACCTGGAAGAAGTCTTTTGGCTGGGCCTTAATTTCCTCATCTGTAAAAAGAACGGATCATAATCTCTAAAGTCTCTAACATTCTCTTATGATTAAAAAGGAGATATTGGCATAAACAAAATTTCTCCTGAAAAACATATATATTCATTTAAATAATATTCTTTGTCTTCTTTAGTTCCAGAGCTAATATATCATTAAGTGATTCTTATTATCTACAGGGGTACCTTTGGAAGGAATACCCCTGTCAGTAAGACAGGGATTCAGGAAAGTCTTGAAGTACTATGGCCAGAATGTCTCTACTCTCAGAAGTCATGGTTGAACTCATAACAGAGTTAGGTTCCAAGTTTGACTCTGGAAGTCAGCAAGGAAGAAAGGAAACAAACATTTATTAAGTGTGCTAGGCATTTTGTTATGTACTTTACAAATATTATCTCACTTGCTCCTTATGCCATTTTGAGATAAATTGCTATTATCCCCATTTTACATTTGAAGAAACTAAGGTTAGACAGGTTTAGTGACTTACCCAGGGTCACATGGCTAGTTAGTATCTGAGGTCAGATTTAAACTTAGTTCTTCCTGACTTCTGGCCCAGTGCTCCATTCACTCTGTCACGTGACTGCCCCTTAATTACTTAAGTTATATGTCATTTAGTCATTTTGCTCCCTTTAGGTCTTCTGCTCTCCATAAAGTGAAGGAATTAGAAATGTTGATCATTAAGTTCCTTTATACCTTTAATTGACTTTGTTTATACATAGCTCTGCAAGTGTCTATAAGCATTTAGTAAGCACCTAATCTGAGAGTGGTCTGGGCAGAGGAGACAGAACACAGGCAGGCAGGCAGTCACAGCAAGGCTCAGGTTCCTGAGTGTTCACTTGTGAGAAGGAGTTAGGGAGACTTGGGAATGTCTTTGCTCTCTTCAGTGATCACATTTATTAACTTCTTGGCTACAATGACAGATTTTGCTTTCCAGTTCTCAGATTTGACTTTCTGGTACCTAAATAAATGTTTTTCTTCTGCCTTCTATATAGAGAGTCTTTTATATTTTGTGATTGAGAACTATGCCGGCATATTCATAGTCACCACCAATGTTGTTAATGTTGCCTTGGCGATAGAAACTACAAGCCACATGCAGTCGGTCTTATGTATTTATTATTATACTTACTTGGGGTAAAACAGATTGGAAGACTATGTTAATCTTCTAGAAGAGATCCCATTGAATGTCTGCTTCCACATCGTGTGTTTACCAGTTGTTAATTCATTTGTTTTTTCATTCATCAATAGTGCATGTACTCATGAGGTCTTTAGTGGAGAGAGCAGCCATCTTCATGACTTACCAGATGATGTGCATGAGCCTCTGTTGGCAAAAAAAAAAAAAAAAAAAAATTAAAAGTCGTCTTCTCTTGGCCACACTCTGATGATGTGCCTCTGAGGCTTTAGCCTGCCTGGTCTTTGAACAACAGGCATATAATTTGTTCCTACTCAGAGAGGCTTGCCAGCATTTGTTTTTCACTGGCATAACCTTTGAGAGCCCACAGTCATTCATTTATTCAGTAAACATTTACTGAGTTAAGTTTCTACTATCTGGAGAGCATTCAATTGAACTTAATTTGATAATATTTATTGTATTCCTGATATTTGCAAAGTATTGTCTTCGGTGCTAAGGATACACATGTAGCTATTATACCTCTCCCTAGAGCAACAGGGAAAGTATATACAGATAATACAAGGGTATTTGAGGATGGAGATAGCATTAATAACCTAGAGGATCAAGTTAGGATTTTCAGAGGTGGAGCCTAAGCTGAATGTTGAAGGAAGACATGGAAAAGTAGAGAGAGTTCATTCCAGACATGGAAGATAGGGAATGGATCCAATGCTAAAGGTCTAGCTTGACTTACCAGTTTTCAAAGGGCAATAATATGGAGAAAGGAAGGCTGGAGCCAAATTGTAGAGTGCCTAGGTACCACTGGGGTGAAGGGTTTGTATGTTATCTCGTAAACAATAGAAAATCACCAGTGACATTTTAAGGACAAGAGTGACATGGTCACAGTGTCTTTGCAAGATTCTTTTGACAGCAATGTGGAAGGTGAATTGAGATGGATGAGATGGTAAACAAGGGAATAACTAAGATGCTTTTTTAATAGTTCAGGTAAGAAACAATAAAGACCCACAATAGAGTGTTGACTAAGTAAAGAGTGACTGTGATTAAAGAAGAGACAAAATGTCAAAGATGTGAAGGGGAAGAGGATAGACTTGATGAGACTTGACTGCTTATTGTTTTTTTTTTTTAATTTATTTATTTAACTTTTTACATTCATTTTCACAAGATTTTGGGTTCCAAATTTTCTCCCCATTTATCCGCTCCCCTCACCCCAATACACCAAGCATTCTCATTTTCCCCATCACCAATCTGCCCTCTCTTCTATCATTCCTCCCTTATCTTGTCCCCATCTTCTCTTTTGTCCTGTAGGGCCAGATGACTTTCTATTCCCCATTAACTGTATTATTTCCTAGTAGCAACAACAATACTAAGCAGTTGTTCCTAAAACTTTGAGTTCCAAATTCTCCCCATTCCTCCCTCCCTACCCATTCCCTTTGGGAAGGCAGGCAATTCAATATAGGTAATATCTGTGTACTTTTGCAAATGACTTCTATAATAGTCGTGCTGTGTAAGACTAACTGTATTTCCCTATCCTGCCCCCCATTGTTTCTGTTCTGTCTTTTGATCCTGTCCCTCCCCAAGAGTGTTGACTTCAAATTGCTCCCTCCTCCCATTGCCCTCCCTTCCATCATCCCCCCCACCCTGCTTATCTCCTTCTCCCCCACTTCCCTGTATTGTAAGATAGGTTTTCATCCCAAAATGAGTGTCCATTTTATTCCTTCCTTTAGTCGAATGTAATGAGGGTAAACTTCATGTTGTTTTTCTCAGCTCTCCTCTTTTTCCCTCCAGTAAAAAGTCTCCTGCTTGCCTCTTGAATGGGGGATAATTTACCCCATTCCATTTCACCCTCTCTCCTCCCACTACATTTCTCTCTCACCATTTACCTTAATTTCTTTTAAGATATGGTCCCATCATATTCAATTCACTCTGTGCTCTCTGTCTCTGTGTGCTTGCACATGTGTATGTGTGTGTGTATGTGTGTGTGTGTGGTCCCTCTAACTACCCAGATACTGAAAAGTTTTAAGAGTTACAAATATTGTCTTTCAATGTAGGAATGTAAACAGTTCACCTTTGGTAAGTCCCTTATGACTTCTCTTTGCTGTTTACTTTTTCATGCTTCTTCTCATTCTTGTGTTTGAAAGTCAAATTTTCTTTTCAGCTCTGGTCTTTTCATCAAGAATGCTTGAAAGTCCTCTGTTTCATTGAAAGACCATATTTTCCCCTGAAGTATTATACTCAGTTTTGCTGGGTAGGTGACTCTTGGTTTGAGTCCTAGTTCCTTTGACTTCTGGAATATCCTATTCCACTCCCTTCGATCCCTTAATGTAGAAGCTGCTAGATCTTGTGTTATCCTTATTGTATTTCCACAATACTGGAATTGCTTCTTTCTAGCTGCTTGCAATATTTTCTCTTTGACCTGGGAATTCTGGAATTTGGTCACAATGTTCCTAGGAGTTTCTCTTGTTGAATCTCTTTCAGGTGGTGATCGATGGATTCTTTCAGTACTTATTTTGCCCTCTGGTTCTAGAATATCAGGGCAGTTTTCCTTGATAATTTCATGAAAGATGATGTCTAGGCTCTTTTTTTGATCATGGCTTTCAGGTAGTCCCATAATTTTTAAATTGTCTCTCCTGGATCTATTTTCCAGGTCAGTTGTTTTTCCCATGAGATATTTCATATTATCTTCCATTTTTTCATTCTTTTGGTTTTGTTTTGTGATTTCTTGGTTTCTCAGAAAGTCATTAGACTCCATCTGTTCCATTCTAATCTTGAGAGAACTATTATCTTCAGTGAGCTTTTGAATCTCTTTTTCCATTTGGCTAATTCTGCTTTTGAAAGCATTCTTTTCCTCATTGGCTTTTTGAACCTCTTTTGCCAACTGAGTGAGCCTATTTTTCAAGGTGTTGTTTTCTTCAGCATTTTTTTTTGGGTCTCCTTTGCCAAGGTATTGACCTGTTTTTCATGCTTTTCTTGCATCTCTCTCATTTCTCTTCCCAGTTTTTTCTCCACCTGTCTAACTTGATTTTCAAAATCCTTTTTGAGCTCTTCCATGGCCTGAGCCCACCGGACATCCACCTTGTATGTCTGGGATAGAGAGGCCCCGACCTCCATGTCTTTCCTTGACAGCAAGCATTGTACTTCTTCATCAGAAATGAAAAGAGGAAGGAACATCTCTTCCCCAAGAAAGTAGCTCTCTATGGTCTTATTTTGCTTCCTTTTTCTGGGCATTTTCCCAGCCAGTTACTTGACTTCTGAGATTCCTCTCCACCCCCACCTAGATCAGCCCAGCTAGTGCTTGGGGTCTGAGATTCAAATGCTGCTTCCCAGCCTCAGGGTTTTCCACGGTGGGCGGGATACTATTCAATGTGAGCTTAAGTTCTGGTGCTCAGGTGAGGGCAGGGCCACCTCGCAGGCTCAGTTCCCTCAGGGGCTTTATGCAGAGACCTTCAGTAGTGGCCCTGAGCTCCTGCCTGCTGCTCCGGGAGTCCTGGGCTGCCGCTGCTGGCTCTGCTGCTGCTTCTGCCGCTGCCTCCACCACTACCTCCACCACCACCTCCTGAGGGAGCCTGAGTCATGGAGACACCCCGCTGCTCTCTCGGCCAGCCCAGAAGTCTCTCACTGACCTGTAGTGCCTGTGGGTGGAGGGACCTTTGCGGCCACTGGAGATTCCATCCCTGAAGCCTGCTCGGATCTGCTTCTCTCAGCCAAGTGGCCAGGGCAGAGCAGGGGTGGGCTCCGTGCAACGGACCCCACGGGATGGCTTTCCAGGGCTCTCTGGAATGGAAATCTCTTCCACTGTGTTTCTGCTTGGCTTGCATTGCTCCAGAATTTGTGTGGAGTTCTTTTTACAGGAAATATATGGGCTGTGGGTTCAGAGCTAGCATATGTGAGTCTTTCTACTCCGCCATCTTGGCTCCTCCCCCACCTTGACTGCTTATTGAATGTAGGGGAATGAGGGAGATCAAAGAGTCAAGTAAATTGGAGGTCCTGAACTGGGATCACTGGTGGCATGGTGATACTGTTGATAGAAACAGGAATTCTTTGGTGGAAAGGTTAATTTTTTGAGGAGAGAACGAAAGCAATTGAGAAAGATTAAAACTCATTCACTTGAGAGGGAATCTGGTTCAGCACATAACATACTAGATCAGTAATAAGAGGACCTAGATTTAAATCTTGCTTAGTGGCTTTATTTGTTATCAGGTGAGCAACAATTTGACCTCTGAGCTTTAATTTTTCAACTAAAAAATGGAGGGGATTGAAATTGGTGCCCTCTAAATTCTTACCAAATTTTAGATGATCCTGTGATCTCTTTCAATTCTAAATCTCTGATGAGCCTACAAATTTATCTTACTTATATTTGAATTGTTTTCACAGTTTGAATTATAAAGCTGATTTGAGGGTTAGTTCTGTTTTATGTGCCCCAGGAATCCAAATGATTGGTCAAACTCTAAGTGATTCTTCTGGGATGGTATCTACTTTAGAGCCAAAACAGGTAATTTTTTTTTCTAGAAGGGAGTCCCAAGACAGATATTTTTTTTTAAATAAGTAGAATGGGCTCAAGTAAATTTAGTTTACTATAATTATGTCCTTTGATATATCTGACAAAGAAAAAGTATAGATCCTGTCCTCATGGAGGTTATGATCTGAGAGCAGATAGATATAATATTGTATCTAAACAAAGTCTGTAAAGATAAACATATTAAAAATCTAGTCAGATGTTTCTCTTGGCAAACTGAATGTATCAAAATATATATTCCAAAACTTTCTTTCACAATATTTAAAATATTTCTAATTTAAACAACATGATTTAAAATAAGTGGAACTAGATTTTTTTTAACCAGAAGTTTAGAGATTATATGTTTTCAATCAGCAAGCATTTATTTTCTCTCCTCCAATTTAAGCAGTTAAGAAAAACAAAACTCCTGTAACATATATGCATAGCCAAGAAAAACAAATTGCTACAGGAATGAGGTAGAGAACATAATAATAGTGATTACAAGAAGAAAGGAGGAGGAAAAGGGAAAGAAGTCACATTTATATGTTGCTTTGCATAGTGTTATACATATGTGTGTGAGCGTGTGTGTATGTGTATGTCTATATGCATACATGCATATACATAGCATATTATATATAATATATATATATGTAAATCTTAATTTGAACCTCACAACAACCTTGCGAGGTAGATGCTGTTACTATTCCCATTTTATAGATTCAGACACTGAGGCTGATGGAATTTAAGTTAAGATCACTAACTAGTATATGAAGCAGGATTTGAAATTAGGTCATCTTGATTCTCTATCTAGTCCTCTCTCCCCTGTATCAAGTAGCCTACTACTGTATAAAAAGAGAAGAGGAAAGGGCTGAAGACAAAGCTGGGAAATGTCTCTACAAAGAACATGGGAGGAAACCAACAACTAGAAAGATTGAGAGGAAGCATCTGAGAGGAGAAACTTCAAAGCAGTGTCACAGAAGGCAAGAGAGGAAAAGGTAGTCAGCAGTCTTAATTATTGCAGAGAATTCTGGGGAGATGAGGTCCTAAAAGTGGTTATTGAACTTGGCATTGGGGAAGTCATCGGTAAGCTTACAGAGAGAGTTTAGTGGTTTGGGGGATAGAAACTATCCTCAAATTATGGATAAGGGGTAAGGGGGCAGTGAGACAATAGAGGCATCCAATGTAGGATGGCTTTTCTAGATAATGACAGAGTTACAATAGAACCTAGGTCCCCTGACATCCAGTTCACTGCTCTTATCTACTGTACTGTAGCTGCCTAGCACATTGCATAAAATACTACCGTTCTTTTAATTTGATATTATTGTCTCTTTTTTATTTAGTGCATTTTCAGTGAACAAGCTATCTTTGCTCAGGCAATTTATATATCACTCAAAGAAAGGTAATTCTAGGTTTCCAACACGTTTTTGTTGCCATTGGTGATACTATGCCTTAAACTGTGGTAAGAATCCCATTCTTGGCTCAACCAATTAGTAAATCCTCAGTTTTTGAAATCCCAGTTTCAAAGTCCATGCTTTAGAGATATTAAAAATAAATCTGTCATGCAATCACAGCTGAGACCTTCCCTCTCAACCACCCCTCCCCCTTTGCAAAGCACTTATTTAATATAGTTGTTCCCAAGAGGAAAAGAAGAGTCTGAAATGATTTCTGAATGACAGGGCACTTTGACATATATTTAAGCAATGCCAAGATTTCCCTTATTTTTAAAAGGAAGTTTCAATGGCAGGTTTTCATTTTTTTTTGACAATGCTAGTAGTTAAACCCAAAGAACCTGTACTAATTTTTTAAATGGGAAGGGAAAATCAATATATTATTTTAGGTAGAAATATAGTACAAAGGAAGTGGTAATAAATATATTTTGCCTCACCTTAAAGAAAGATAAAATGCTTATTTGAAATAAACATTGATTCCCTTTTTTAAGGATTACTTATCATTACTAAATACATGATTAAAGTCCTTTCTTTGTGTTGCAGATGACAATACACCATCACCAGAATAATCATCTGTCATCTTTTGAAATGATTGTATACCTTTGGAACATTTATAAAATGAGAAAACACACGTGATAGATTGTGTTCAATATTTTTGCACATGTAAAAAACTACATTCTTACTTTGACTCCAACATGCTGTTTGCAAAGTCAGGAAAAGTAAGTGTAGTAGTTCAAGATGCCTTTGGCTTGCAATAAATAGTAAATGAAACAATATGGGTAAGTCATTTAATACAGTTGTAATCGATTGTCGCTGTTGCCTTTTTGGTCAGGTTATTTTGCAGGAGCAGATTTTTAATTAAATAAATGGCTGGGTCTGTGGGCAGGTGTGCTCTGGCAAGCAACCTGCCCGGGGATTTGGTTTTCAGCAGTTGCTTGGCAACACAACACAGACAGGCTCCACACAACAGCTGGACCCTCTGTTTGCAGCCAGCAGATGCTCATACCTCAGAGAATGGCATCAGCAATAATGGTCTGAGAATAATGACTTGGGAAGCTCCCTAACAAACCAAAAACAGGTCTGCATGATAAAGATCAAAGGCATTCCAGACTTAGATGCTGATAGTGAATTTAGCTTTAATTCTACTACTAGAATCAGGGAAATGGAGTGAAGATGCCAGACACTGATATATTAACTTATCTTGGAAAATACATATGTATATGTATATGTATATGTATGCAAATACACATGTAAAATTTATATCTGTGCACAATATATATATTTTGTGTGAATGTATATATTGTGTATAGATACACACCTACATATATATTGAAATTTTAAACATATGTACACATATATGTATATGTATGTTGCATTGTGAGTAGGTATATATGAAGATTGTGTGTATGATATATTACATGGTTTGTGCATAATATACATATTTGTACACATTTGTATTATATGTGATCTATATAATAAAAAAGTATATATTATTGTAATGTTGAGAGTTAAAGATCTTCTCCACCCATTAATGGGTTTACCCATTAAGGGAAGCTTGATTAAGGGAGATTTGTTTTGTATGAAGGCCTATACCTTACGTTAATTTCTAATGAGGCACTGGTTCTCAAGGGTAGTGATGCCCTCCAGCTCAGAAAAGTATACATATACTTTGAGGTGAGGTTTTGTTTTGGGGTTTACTCATTGGAAGTGTTTATTTGGCCAGATGAGACTCTGGGAAGCTGCTATAAGAGCCTACCCCAGCTTTGAAAACCCAGATGTTAGTCCTTTTCTCTCTGGTAACTGTGTATGTATGGTCAGACAGTTGGATCTGTCTGTTGATCTATGATGTATGTATTGCTTATTGTCAGACAGTTGGAAGCCCTGTCTGTTGATCTTTATTTCCTCTGTATTTCCTTTGAAGTTCAGTATGCTGACTTTTCCCCCTGAACTAAGTGAATGATATATGTGCTTGATTAGATTGTTGACCCCTCAAAAGTTGCCCTTCCTTTTAGAAAAGCAATTCTAAGAACTTGTGCATCAAATCCTCCTATGTATACTGGGGTCTTTGTTGTTACAGTTACATATAATATATAATCATGAAAATCCTGTGAGTAGGTACTACCATTATCTCTATTTTATAGATGTAGAAGAAATAGGCTTTTTTTTTTAATCTAATGACTTGCCCAGTATTGCATAGCTCATTAAGTATTGGGGCCTGCATTTAAATTCAGGAGTTCAGGTTTTCCTAACCATAGATTCAGTTCTTTATCCATTGTACCATGCTGGCTGTCTATTATAATTTTATTATGGTTCCAGGAAGTTATTCAACAATTATTTCGGAGTTGTACGGTTTTGCTGTCCACATCTATTTGTGACTATTTCTTAAGTTAACATGAATAGGCTGGAAAAGGATATTATACAAAACTGTAGCTACATTCGCTCTGATGTGGTCTGATGTTGGTGAAGATGGTTCAGTTTGTGGCAAGATTTATATTTGTGTATCCTCCCTACCAATTGAATTAAATAGTTAATAAATATAGAAACCATGAGAATATAGAAACTTGTCAGGTCCTCAAACATCATCTTGTCCAAGCTCTTTACTCTCTAGATTAAGAAACTGAAGGAGAGGGAAAGTTAACTGACTTGCTCAAGATTACTTAAGTAGCAAATTACAGAGATAGGATTCAAAAGTGTATGGTGTAGAAAAATAACACTATATTTGGAATCAGTAATAACTCTAAATGTAGATATTGATTTGGATTTTTCTTTTTTTAATATCATTTGATGATTTCTTTGGCTTAGGGTGTAGCATTTCTTTCTTATAGCAAGAACTGACAGTACTTGCAGATACTGGTGTCTTCTCTGTATCTTATACTCTTAGAGAGTTGACTGGGACATTGAGAGCTTAAGTAGTTTGGAAACAGCCAGTATGTGGCAGTGGTAGGACTTGAAACTAGGTCTTACTGATCCCGAGGCCAACTCACTATCCACTATACTATACTGCCTCTGTAATGTTAATGATAACTTGTACTTATAGAACTTAGACGTTTGCAAAGTGCTTTATATACACTATTTCACTTGATACTCACAACAACCTTATGAGGTTTCTCCACTTTACAGGTGAGGAAACTGACTAATATAAGTGAAGCAATATACTCAGGGTCATACAGCTAGTAATCACTTGATGTAGGATTCAAACACAGGTATTCTTGACTCCAAGGAACTAGGCTCAAAAACAAGCTCTGCTACTTACCACTGGTAAGCCTCTTAACATTCTATGCCTCAGTTTCTCTATCTGTAAAATGAAAGGCTTGACACTAGTGACTTCTAAGAATCCTTTCAGCTCTAAATGTATGATCCCAGAGTAAAAATCTGGGCTTTTTGACTCCAAGATCAGTACTATTTCTTCCACATCACATCAAATTGGAACTTCCTTTTGTTTCTGTTTGACTAAGTCATTCTCATGTAGGTGCCAATTTAGTCTATTCTTCCACATAACATCTGGGGTCAAACAGCAATGAGGCATAAGATATATCATCAAGGATACATAGAGAACAAAAAAAGGTAGTTCTATGCTCAATAAAGAGAGATGATAGATGGATGGTCTGAATGATCTATGAAATATCAAAGGAACCAGAAAGACTCTCCCAACATAGTGGGTAGATCTTCTGTGAAAGACAGGGATAAGACCTGCAGAGAAGGAAATAGTACAGGGGATTGCAATCTCTACCATTGTATTTATCCCAATGAGATCAAATATGCATCAATGGAGTCACTTCATACTAAATAAAATTGGAAGGGAAGCCAAAGGCCATCTAATGCATACACACACACACACACACACACACACACACACACTTTCCTTTTTAAAAAATGAGGAAACTGAGGCTTAGGAAAGTTTAATGACTTGCCTAAGGTCATATAGTTATTAAGTGTCAGAATCAAGATTTTAACTCAACTCTTTCTACCATACCACGTTGTCTTCTTCTTGTGTATTGATATGCACTGATATTCTATTTCAAATGTCAGTTTTATCGAGAGGAGTTTTAAAGTCATTTTATGCAGCATTGCCCTCTTTCAATCTGTAATTCAAACTATATGGGATATGACTGCAAATGTCTAGGAATCACATATAAAATAAATCATGTTTTTATGATCCCTTTTTTTAAAAAGAGATATCATTTATTTTTCTCCGTCTGTAGAATCCATGCAGTAGAGTTGTGATCAAGGAAGCTTAAGTGATGTAGCTATGTTCTATAACCCTTATTGCGTACCTTACATTTTGACTCCTGATTTATTTCTAGCCACTGAACTCAGATGGCTCTGGAGGAGAAAGTGAGGGTGGTACTTATGCACAGCCCTCCCTCAGTGAAATCCAATTCAATTGCAAGTCATGTCATCATCTCCCTGATGTCACAGTCCTTGAGAATAAAAGACAAACCACAACACAACATTCTGACTGAAAAGGTTTAAAAAAAAATGCATACCTACTTTTGTTGCATTTTGTTTTAAAGGAGCTTTAAATGTTGAAATTTTTTTATGTATTTACTTGACCACAATTTTAACAACTGTATTTTTTTAATTATATTTTCACAGTATTAAATTAGACATGAAATGTCTTTATTACATTTTCTCTGTTATTAAAAAAAGAGTACTGAATTCTAGCCCCATATTATTAACTTCCTACTGCATATTTCAACTGGAATCCCGTCAGTGTCTCAAACACAATGTGTCCAAAATAGAATTCATGATATGATATTTTCCCCAAAACTCATTTCTCTTCCAAACTTTCTTATTTCTATTGAAGGAAACAGTATATTTCCATTCATTATTTCCTACCCTGGAATCATTTTTCTCTTTTTCCTTCTACTTTATCCTTGCCCCTATCTTTATGACCCCCAAATCTTTCAGTTCAACCTTTATAGTTACTCTGCCACCCACACCCTTCTCTCCATTCACATAATGTGGGTTCTCATCATCTCTTGGCAAGACAATTGCAGTAACCTCTAAATTGATCTCCCTGTTTTATGGGAATGAAAAGAGCTTGTCCATTGATATTTATATCTGAGACAGACAGTACAAAAAGATCACAAGTTGGGCTCTGAATTAAACAGGAAAAAGAAAGCAGGCTGGATTGCTCTCAGGAAATGCCAAACCTTCTCTAATCATGTCAATTTCTGATTTTTCCAAGAACAGCTATCTTTTGAATATCAGTATTCTACCATTACTGTACATCTGTAAGACATGAACACTTCAGTTTCTGAAGAATTAAAAATGATTAGGAAACAAAGGACAGTAGAGAGGCATCTGATTGATATAAGCAGACTATAAAGTATAAACATTTAAGGACATTTAAAGAAGAGGACGAAGATATGGCATTAGGGAATTGTATGAAAGGATGATGATATAGGCTGACTATGTTGTGAAGATGAAGGCAAGTGGGCTGCCAGAGTGCTACCCTGGAATCCTAGTCATGTGAGGAGAAAACAAGTAGGGTTTCTAACATGTTCGGTGGATCCCTGTGGTGAAAATATGGAAGAGACCATACAATATGAAAAGGTATATACGAGTTGAAATATGCATTGTTTGAGAGAATGTCAAAATTGATGAGATTACAGCTCTACTTATATATTTTACGGGGAGCTTTTTCCAAGTGGAATATAAGCTTGTGAACTGTGGCGGTCTGTTTTCCTTTGTATTCACAACACCTGGTAGGCACTTAATTTTTTTTATGAACTTTAATAAAACTCTATCAGTAATCATTTTCCTTATTGAATGAATTATTGATAGTTTAAAGAAAAAATCCCAACAAATTAAAATACATATTATAATGTAAAGTAGGTAAAATAGCAATTCTGTAGTTTCTCATTTTTCTTTAGTTTTATTGTATTTTAGTAAAAGAATGCAGCAAAAGTATATAGATATGCCAGGTAATATGTGAATATAAAGGTTGTAAATAATTTGAACAGTAACTTCAGGAAATTATCTCCTTTATAATCCTTATGCTATAATTAGATAAGCAAAACTAATGAATGGCAGAACAAACACATATAATTGTACATACTTAAGTAGCTATCTTAACAAACCTTTTACTTGCTTTGAGATAGGAAGTTATAAGTAAAACATGTTCCTTCCTTCATCAAGCTTATACTCCAGTAAAGGAGATTGAATATGAAAGTTATAGGAGGAGAGTTCAAAGTGAAAGGGGAGTTCACAGGAGAGAGATCACATCTTTCTGGTAGTGGCATTCAGGATATGCATTTGAACTGGGGCTTTAAAGATTGGTTGTATAGGATATGCTAAACATCCAGTCTCCTTACTGTACAGCAAACTTCTCAGAAAATTAATCTTTACAGGGTCAGTGAGGCAGGGGTTTTTAAAGTAAGCCTAATGCATTCTGCAAGCATTTAAGCACTATTTCTGGGAAGCAAAGATAAAATAAAACAGACCCTGCCCTTGATGCTTACATTGTACTAGAGGATTAAGGATAAGTAAGAAAAAAGCATGTATCCTTCAAAATGTTGAGAAATCAACCAGAAAGTCTGTTATTCTGGATCTGGTTCTTGCTAATAAGGAGGGAAGGAATTGATTGCAGAATTAGAAATGTTTAGGATTCTTGGGTAGAAGTGGCTACTTGGTCTTTGACATTATGATAGAGGAGAGGAAAGCCATAAATAGTTTGACACACAACCCATATTGGAAACGCATATTTCAAAGGTTTCAGAGAGTTATTTTCTACAAGAAAAGTATCCCAAAAGGAATGAGAACCTATAGAGACAACAGGAAGGCAAGATACATTTATTAAGCACCACGTGCAAGGCACTGTCCTAAATGCTAGGAATAGAAATATTAGCAAAAAGAGAGATTGTCTCTGTCCTCAAGAAACTCACATTCTAAGTATGGATGACAACATAAAAGAACTGAAAAATGGTTGGGGCATGTGAAGGGGGAAGAGGGTATTGAAATCTAGAATGTCAGATGCCAGGCCTGGAGGATAATAAAGGCCAGCTGGCCTAGTCCCTGGTCAAAATGGAAATTTCAGGAAGAATTCACCCGTAGAAGAAGGAGGCCATTATGGGGAAAGATTGTTTGAAAGTCAGAATGCCTCAGGGATAGATGCATGTTCTAGGTCAGGAGTGCGGAATCTGCAGCATTGAGGCTACGTGACCTTCTAGATCCTCAAGTATGACCTTTTGACTAAATCCAAATTTCACAGAACAAATCCCTTTAATAAAAGGATTTGTTTTGAAAACCTTGGACTCAGTCAAAGGTCACACCTAAGGATGTAGATGGCCATATTTGGCATCAAGGATACAGGTTCCCCACCCCTGTTCTAAGTTGAGGGGACCCCAGACACTTAGAGGAGTTCAGGAATGAGATGGTTGCTGAGGGCCTGTGATACAGTTCTGAAAGCAGAAGTACAGCCTAGAGGGGAAATTTCATTTAAGGATGAAATTCAGAAGGCACAAAGACAAAATATAACTATGAGAGAAAGAGATGGAGTTGTCAAAAGGGAATCATTTGAATACAAAAGGGACTTAGAATTTTAAAAGGCATAGATTAAAAGATTACAGCAAAGGAAAACTATAGATAGACACAGACCGATAGATAGATAGAAAGATAGATGTCTATCCATAGAGTGAGCAATCTATCTATGTCTATCACTACAGAATTTGTCTAGTACTTAGTATCTATTGTCTTAGTATTTATTGATATAATCAAACTGCTCAGGCCATCTTTTATTTACTATGATTAATCATATTAATTGTTATCCTAAAGTTAGCATGATTATTGCATCACTGATATAAAACTTTGATTATGGTCAAAAATGCAGATAGATATGTAGATGAAGATATTCCTGTCTCTTTCTCTATAAAACCCTTTGTCAAAGTACAACATTGATGTATGATTTAAAAAACCCATGAAATAAAAACCTAGTCATTTTTAATATGATGAAAAAAGTATTTAAAACCAAAAGCTATAATTATTTTCAAAGGAAAAATACTAGAAGTTTTCCCAATACATGACTGAATGAAATAAGATGCCCCTTTCTCTACTACCATGTGACATCATTTTAGAAATTCTATTGATAATAATAATGCAAGAGAAGGGAATTAAACCATAGACACAGGAAAAAAGGAGACAGATTTTTCCCTCCCCTTGACTTGTCGGGGACATTAATTCCTACTATCTTATTTTAGTTATGTAGAATCAAGACTGTCCTTATTTCTAAAAGAATTTAGGGTACTTTACAAAATAAAATATAAAAAAGAATAACAAATATAGATTTCAATTTCAGATTAATTTCTCATGGAAATTAAAGCTTGTTTGTTCTAATTGTATTTTGTGAAGCCAACGTGCCTTAAAGAGAAGTAATAGATTCTAACATGTATTTGTTTTTTAACCACTTATTAGCACCTTCTTGCAAAGTTGTGGCTTCCATCACTTTACCTTATCACAAATAAGTGGAATATTATAGGGTGAGGAAGAATGTCATATTTACAGTGTAGGCGCTGCTCGTGAAGAAAGGTACGCTGGATTGGACACTTTAGTGGGTTACTCTGAGAAGCTAAGGAGGAAGTGTAAGAGCCCGGGGCACTGGGTCCAAGGCTGCTAAAGGAAAAGATAGAATGAAAAAGAGGGAGAAGTTGAGTGGTACAGAAAATAATCCTTCTATATTGTGTTTTATCTTGGCAAACCAGCCTTACCCATCGATCAAAGGAGGGTATTGGTATACAAAGATGTGTACTTAAGGCTCTCACACTTTCTTATTTTTGATTTATTCCCCCAAATCTTTAACCTCTTTACCATGAAAATCACCCCTGGAATAACAGTTCTCCAAGACTGAAGGAGAGTGTCACACTTAAGAGATGTGGGTCTCAGGTTAAATTGTAATACTACAGGTAGACTGGAGGCAGCTAGGTGGTAAAAGGACAGAGAGCTGGGCCCAAAGTCAGCAAATCTGAATTTAAATCTGGCCTCAGACACTCATTAGCTTGATGACCCTGGGCAAGTCACTTAACCCTGTTTGCCTCAATTTTCTCATCTGTAAAATGAAATGGAGAAGGAAATGACAATTCATTTTGGTACCTTTGGTACCTAAATAGTTTTGGGAAAAGCTGGACACACCTGAAAACAACCGAACAACATGGATGGACCGAGGAAAAATCCAGGAATGCCTTTTGTGTTAAGCTGAATCTCAGTATCCCTGCAATGGAAGTGCAACTAGGGATTATTGAAGGGTAAAACTATCTTACAGAAAGCAATCTAATTGTTGAATGTGCCACCTGGTGGTACAAATCAGAAAATCATTAGATCTCACACTGGTTTCCAAATTCTCTCATGTCACACTGATAACAGAGGTCTCAACAATCAATAAACCATTACATTCAAAATTCAGCGATTTGCCAAATAGTTTATCAAATGCTGTTGTTACACTGGATGATCTCAATTTAGAGGAAGCATTTGACTTTCTCTAAATAATAGGGAAATGTATGCAGCTATCTATCTAAATATATATGTATATATATATACAGTGTAGTTTTTTATAAGCCTAAAATAATAAACTATATTTAATTTTAACAAAGTTAATGAATACTACCAGTCACACAAAAATAGATTCCTCTGACCTGTTGGCTCTGAAGTTTCCAATACTACTATTTATTTGCTCCAGACCTGTAATTTCACTGATTTCATCTCCCAAATGCCCTCTATCAATATAGATCAGTACTTTCTAAGCAACTTCCTGCCTTAGAGAGTTTCCAGAGACACTAAGACATTATGTGACTTGTCCAGAGTTAAAGTCAGTATGTGTTAGAGGTGAGATTTGGGTGCAGGTATTCCTAACTCAGTCAGTCTCTAAATATCCCACACACTACATTTTCTCTTACATACATAGTTATACTCTGTAGAATAGCTTCAGATGAAAGTAGTAAGTCTTTTAAGGTAGTGTCAGCTTGAACACAAGCACTTTCTTAGTTCAAGATTAATGTTTAGTAATAATGAGATATTCACAGGTCATTGAACCACTGACAAAAATGAGGCTTTACTCTGCCCAAACACAGCAAGGATATGTTACAAGTCTATCATGGCACTTAGTATCTTTCAATGCAGAACCTTTCATCTACATATGGAAGCTCATCTGGTTATCAGGGCCAGATGTGGTAAAGAACATGTGACTCCAGAGGTTTTCACAAGTTCACCAAGAGTCCTACACTCCCTGTGACTGGGACTTTTTGTATCCTCAGATGATCAGGAAACTGTTTCAGAAAAGTCAGGCCAGAGAAAAGAGAAAATGGAGACAAGAGAAGGGAGGGATGACAGAAGAGAGGGCAGATTGGAGATAGGGAAAATTAGATTGCTTGGGGTATTGGGATGGGGGGAGGGGATAAAAGGGGGAGAAAATTTGGAACCCAAAATTTTGTGAAAATGAATGTAAAAAGTTAAATAAACAAACAAAGAAACAAATAAATAAACAAATAAGCAAATAAATAAATAAATGAGAAGAAAAAAAGAAAAGTCAGGCCAATCAGGTCCCTGGGGTACATTTGTTATCTTTAAGGCAAAGTATCTCCATCTTGTGGGTAGAGAAAAAAGCTGCAACAGAGAAACTCCAGTCAGTGTGTGTGTGTGTGTGTGTGTGTGTGTGTGTGTGTGCATGTGCATGCACATATATGTATATACATGGATAGAGATCTATCTATCTATCTATCTATCTATCTATCTATCTATCTACCAATCTATCTTTTAAATTCTGTCTTTGGGTTCTCAAGTCCTAGCACAATACCCTGAATAAAGTGGATGCTAAATGTTTGTTGGATTGGAATGGATCAGATTAACACAAATGGAGATCATGATATTCCTATGGTCCATGGTCTTGATACTCCACCTAATTCAGGAATGTATGGAAAACACATTCTTGATAAGTTACACAAGAAGAGTATAGGGAAACGGGAAAAGCTGCTTCTTTTCCTAATCGCTGTCTCACCTGACTAGCCATCTCCTTTCTATCCAAGGAGAGTGGAGCATATAAAAAGAAAAGCAAATATAATTTGGGAAGAACTAGAGGAGAAAATAATAATAATATTAATAATAATAATGATTTTAGAAAAAAAAATGTTGGAGGAACCACACCTGTAAATTCATCAGTGGTCGAACTCTGAGGAAGATGTAGATCAGCTCATCCACAAGTTCTAGCATGAGGAGATTCCTAACGTGAAGGGGTTAAGTGACTTGTCTCTGACCACATAGCAAAGAAGTAGTGATGACATTACTCGAACTAAAACTTCCTATTTCTAAGGCAAGCCCTCTATTGAGAATGCCAGATTTATTATTTTATTAAATTTTATTTTAACTCATCAAAAAGTCACCGATTTAGTAAAAATCCATACAAAAACAAGATCAGGTCATTCTCCCATTTACATCTAATTCATAAGAAAACAGAGAATATATACACTAGAATGGAAGCCAGAATAATTCAGGTTTAAAAAAAAGCAAGTAAGTGCTATGAGGATTTTTACAGGTACTTGATCAGAGATTATTACATTTTCTCCTTTTTCCTCCCACGCAGAGGGAAGGTGCTAATCATTTACTAAGTCCAGACTCTAATCTGGTGGACTGGTGACTTTTAAGGATATTTTGGAAGTGAGTTCAGAAGAAATAGCCAAGTACATTAATTGCTCCATGGTGTGGCTGGAGATCTAGAACAAATTGTGGATTCCTTAAAATGAGGGTTTCAAATGAAGTCTCCTAAATAATAATAACTGGCATTTACATAATGTTTTACAGTCTTCCAAGTCCTTTATTTCCATTTGAACCTCACAGCAGATCTGGAAGGTAATTGCTATAGATATTATTATCCCTCTTTTACAGAGTAAACTGAGGTTCAGAAGGGTTAACAGATATATCTGTTGGATGCAGAATATGACTCTTTGTCTCAGTCAAGTGCAACATCCATAATCCCCCATTGCTTCTAAAACAGTTCAGAATGTTTTTCAGTCACTTTCTTACCACATATAGAATCATAGAATTTGGAGTTACAAGGAACCACAGGGATGGTGAAGTACAATCCCTTCCTTTTGTAGATGAAGAAACTGAGGTCTAGAAAATCTAAGTGATTTTCTCAAGATCACAATGATAAGTAGTAAAACCAGGGCTTGAAATATACTTACTACTGACCTTCTTGGTTTCCTCTAATTCCCAACTAAAATTCTATAAGTAGCCTTCCCTAACCCCTCTTAATTCTGGTGCCTTCCTGCCATTAATTACTTCCTACTTATCTTGTATATAACTTGATTTCACATTTGTTTTCATGTAGTCTCTCCTAATAGATTGTAAGCTTCTTGCGGCAAGGGGCTATCTTTTGCCTGTGTGTGTGTGTGTGTGTGTGTGTGTGTGTGTGTGTGTGTGTCTGTGTCTGTGTGTACCTGAAGTTTAGCTTCATACCTAGTAGGCACTTAATAAATATTGGTTGATTGAGTGTATATTTCTAACTCTTTCTTTGTCCTCCCTGGTTGGAAGAAAGTGAACTAAATGTGAGGCCTGATAAAAAGAGGAAAATAAGACCTTGGGATCAAAGATTTAGAGCTAGAAAGTGCATTAGACATCATCTACTTTTTTTTTAATTTTTAAAATTTTATTCATTTTTAGTTTTCAACATTCATTTCTACAAGATTTTGAGTTGCAAATTTTCTCCTCATCTCTCCCCTCTCCCCACCCCAAGATATCATGTATTCTGATTACTCCTTTCCCCAATATGCCCTCCTTTCTATCACACCCCTCCCTTCCCTTATCCCCATCTCCTCTATTTTCTTGTAGGACAAGATAGATTTCTATACCCCATCACCTGTATATCTTATTTCCAAGTTGCATATAAAAGCAATTTTTAATATTTGTTTTTAAAATTTTGAGTTCCAACTTCTCTCCCTTCCTCCCTCCCCACCCATCCTTACTGAGAAGACAAGCAATTAAATATAGATTATGCATAGGAAGTTATACAAAAGAATTCCATAAAAGTCATGTTATGAAAGACTAACTGTATTTCCCTCCATCCTTTCCTGCCACCCATTTATTTTATTCTCTCTTTTGACCTTGTCCCTCTCCAAAAGTGTTTATTTCTAATTACTCCCTCCTTCCATTTGCCCTCCCTTATATCATTCCCCCCACACTGTTCTTATCCCCTTCTCCCCTGCTTTCCTGTATGTGTATAGAATTTCATACCAAATTGATGTGCATGTTATTCCCTCCTTAAGTCAAATCTGATGACAATAAGTTTCATTTTTTCCCGCTCACCTCCCCCCTTTTCCCCTCCATTGAAAAAGCTTTTTCTTGCCTCTTTTATGAAAGAAAATTTACCCCATTCCATTTCTCTCTTTCTCCTCCCAATATATTCCTCTCTCACCCCTTAATTTTATTTTTTAGATATCATCCCTTCCTATTCGACTAAGACTGTGCCCTCTGTCTATATGTATATAATTCCTCCAACAACCCAAATACTGAGAAAAGTCTCAAGAGTTACAGATATTGTCTTTCCATGTAGGAATGTAAACAGTTCAACTTTACTAAGTCCCTTATGATTTCTCTTTCCTGTTTACCTTTTCATGCTTCTCTTGATTGTTGTGTATGAAAGTCAGGTTTTCTATTTATGTCTGATCTTTTCATCAAGAATGTTTGAAAGTCGTATATTTCATTGAATGACCATTTTTTCCCTGAAGTATTATGCTCAGTTTTGCTAGATAGGTGATTCTTGATTTTATCCTAGCTCCTTTGACTTCTGGAATATCATGTTCCAAGTCCTGTGATCCCCTAAGGTAAAGTGGCTAAATCCCATGTTATCCTGATTGTATTTCCACAATACTTGAATTGTTTCTTTCCACCTTCCTGTAATATTTTCTCCTTGACCTAGGAACTCTGGAATTTGGCTACGACATTCCTAGGAGTTTTTCTTTTCGGATCTGTTTCAGGAGGTGATTGGTGGTTTCTTTCAATATTTATTTTACCCTCTGCTTCTAGAATATCAGGGCAGCTTTCCTTGATAATTTCATGAAAGATGATGTGTAGGCTCTTTTTTGATCATGGCTTTCAGGTAGTCCCATAATTTTTAAATTTTATCTCCTAGATCCATTTTCCAGGTCAGTTGTTTTTCCAATGAGATACTTCACATTGTCTGCTATTTTTTCATTCCTTTGGTTTTGTTTTTATAATTTCTGGATTTTTCATAAAGTCATTAGCTTCCATCTGCTCCATTCTAATTTTTAAGGGATTATTTTCTTTAGTGAGTTTTTGGATCCTCTTTTCTATCTGGCCAATTTTGCTTTTTAGGGCATTCTTCTCCTCATTTGCTTTTTTGGAGCTCTTTTGCCATTTGGGTTAGTCTATTTTTTAAACTGTTATTTTCTTCAGCATTTTGGGGGTCTCCTTTAGCAAGCAGTTGACTTGCTTTTCATGATTTTCTTGCACCACTCTCATTTCTCTTCCCAGTTTTTGCTCTACTTTGCTTACTTGATTTTCAAAATTCTTTTTGAGTTCTTCCATGGCCTGAGACCAATTCATATTTTTCTTGAAGTCTTTAGATAAAGGAGCTTAACCTTGTTTTCTTCTGTTTGCATGCTTTGGCCTTCCTTGTCACCAAAGTAAGATTCTATAGTCTGATTCTTTTTCCAGTTTTTACTCATTTCCCCAGTCATTTCCTTGACTTTTGAGCTCTTTGTCAAGTTAGTGCTCTGCTTCCAGTGGGAGTGGGGGATGTACTGTCAACCACTCGATCTCTCCACAATCTGTGGGCCTAGAGCTCCAGAAACATTGGCTGTAGCTGCCCCTGCTGCTGTTGTGCCTGCTGTGCATTCCTCTGCCCATCCTCTCTATGCTGCCCTGGGGCTGGAGCCACACCACTCCACTGTCCTACATTAGTCCAAAAGGCTTTTCTCACTGACCTTCCAATTTGTTCTCAGTGTTTTGGTGTCCTGAAGTCTGAAAACTGTCACAGGTGTGAGAGATTCATCCTCCACAAGGTCTTCTCAGGTCCTGTCTGTGCCAGTCCAGCCCATGCTGGACTGTGCTCTGCTCACAGCATGGCACAATAGACTCTACCCAGAGACCTTCCAGGCTATCTTGGACTGGAGATTTGCTTCACTCCATCATTCTGTGGATTCTGCAGCTCCAGAATTTGTTTAGAGCCATTTTTTACAGGTATTTGGCTGGGCTTGGCAGGAGCACTCTAAAAAGTCAGTGCTGTTACTCCACCATCTTGGCTCCATTCCCCCTCCCCCCCATCATCTACTTTTATTAACTTCTATTATAGATGAACCTGATCATGAACCTGATCACCAGAGAGTTTAAGTGATTTAGCAAGAATCATGCAAGTGATGTCACAGAGCTAGAATATGAACCCAGGTCCTCTGTCTCTATATACAGTGTTCTTTCAACTATGCCAGAATAGAGGCATATAGTCTTTCTATTCTACTTGTTCTCATACACCAAAGGAGGAGTTAATATGGAAGCATGAGTGAATGTTCTTTTGGGAAAAAGCAATATGTAAATATATTATAATGTCATTATAACTTATCTGGGCTAGCTACAGCCCATGTAAGGCCTTAAATTTCAATGAGTCAAGAGAAAGTGTAATTACTGTAATACTATATTGGTTCTAGCATTTACTTTACACTTCAAGACTAGATTATGAATATATATATATATATATATATATATATATATATATATATATATGGTCCTGGTCATGTAGAGAAGGAGATTAATGGTGAAAGAGAGACAGAGAGATGGAAGGAGAAGAGGGAGAGGAAGCAGAGGGAAAGAGAGAATCAGAAGGTATGGGGATATTGTTTAATGGACAGAGAGTTGGTATGGGACATGGTTTAATGGATAGACAAGTTGACTTTGGAACCGTAAGAACTATGTTCATATCCTATCTCTGAAACATACTGAGTACATGAACCTGGGCAAATCCCTTAACCTCTAAGTTTTCTAGTTAACTCTCTAAGACTCTAACTTGAAGAGAAGGCACTAACATTCATTATTAAAGGGAGTTTTCTCGTCTGGGTGCTCCTTGCATCAATGAAATAACAAGTTCAATTTCTTCTTTCCTTCCTTCTTTCCTTCTTTTCTTTCTCTCTCTCTTTCTTTCTTTCTCATCTATCTCTCTATCAATCTACCTAACTTTTAATGAACTTTATTAAGCTGAATAAAAACCAGAATGGGGCTGGCAGGCTAATGAAAGTCTTCTCTCAGAAAGATCAATTGGAGGGACTGACTATGTTTAGAGTCCAAGGAGATATGAGTTGTCTTCAAGTACTGGAAGTGTTGTTGTGTGGTAAAAAGGTTAAACCTATTTTCTTTGGTCCAGAAGACAAAGATAGGATCAATGAGTAGAAGCTGAAAAAAGACAAACTTATACTTGAAGCAACAGATTTTTTTGAACTATTAGGGGTATTCAAAAAAAGGAATGAAAAATCAGAAGATGAACCAGCAAGGATGCATTAAGTGACTACTAATTTGTTAAACATCGTGCTCCACATTGACAATATAGAAAGAAAGGTGAAATAGTTCCTGCTGTAAAGAATTTACATTCTGTTGGAAGGGATACACAACATTCAGAGATAGATAAATACCAGATGTTTACAGAGAAACTACAATGTCACTGGGGAAAAAACAAATTACTGAGGAAATCAGGAAAAGTTTCTAGAAGGAGGTAACAGCTGAACTGATATTTGAAGTGAAGTAGGTGGAGCCAAAAATGGCTTAATTATGCTTTTAGAGGAGTTTTTATTTTAATTTAGAAGCAATGAAGATGCACTAAAGTTTCCTTTTTAAAATTTTTATTTATCTGTTTACTAAAGTTTAAGTCAGGGAATGACATAGTCGGACCTGTATTTCTGAAATACCATTTGACATCTGCATTGACTTGAGGAGAGAGATTATAAGGAGAAATTTGATGGAGGGCGTTCAATTCAACCAGTCAATCAATACACTTTTATTAAGCACCTACTATATACCAGGCATAGTGCTAAGAGGCTTTTTGAATAGTCCACATGAGAGTGAATGAGTACCTAAACGAGAGTGAAGGATGTATGAGTAGAGAAAAAGGAATGGAGGATGAGGTAGAATTTTTGAAAAATTGGCATGAAGACATTAAGATGATTCCAAATTTATACACTTGGGTTATTAAGAATTGTGGTACTCTTTTTTTTTTTTTTTAAAAAAAAAGGGAAATCAGAAAGAGAGATAGATTGACAGACAAACATGAATTTGGTTTTGGACATGTTGAAGTTGATATACCAATGGAACATCAAGTAGGGATGCCTAGAAAATAAACATATGGAACCATAGCTCAGGAGAGAGATGCTAAACATATACATACATACATACATATTATATATGTATATATTTGAGATGCCAGTAAAAATGTAGTAGTCTCCTCCTCATTGGAGCTCTTCTTGCTGCAAGAAAATATATTAGACATGTTAGAGTGTGGATTCCTTTTCGGTAATATTCACCTAATATTCACCTAGTATTCACCTAAGCTCTGTTGATAAGTAACTTCTAGTACTGTTACTTCTGGGCAATTATTACTGGAAACTATAGTCCTGTGGTGATGTCTGTTTCAGCAGAAATGAAGTGGTTGATGGAAACATGAATGACCTTACAAATTTTGTACTTATCCAGTTGACACCGAAATCACTTGATGATCCCAGAAATTGCTGTAATAATGGAAGAAGAATTCAATTCCATTGTCTGCTCTAGCAGTGAAGAGATAAATTATTACTGGAGAGGTTAATGTATGGATTTAAATTCATACTAATGTGTGTAAATGACTGACTTAGATACTCTCTCAAAAGTATATTTTGGGAGCACCTATCAAAAAGTAAAGAATAGGGAGACTGAGAGGACCAAAAAGCCTACTTTATAATGTTGACTTGGCCAAGCTATATCCATTTTTAAGAGTTAGATTTTAAGCAATAGCACCTCAGTATATTTAATACTGACATCCCATTTTATGAAATATAATTCACAGCTTCATAATCAATCTAAAGTGCCTTTATATCAGAATAAATTTGTGATTGTGCCAAACATCTTGTCTGGGTTGCTAAAGAAAGGCTACATTGTCCTAATGCCAAAATACTTAATCAATTCTGTGCATGTCTTGGATGTCTGGCATTGTATAGATGAAACAACTCGTTGATTGACTGAATTTTTTTATATTTCTACCCATTGGTTTTTGGCATCAAATAGATCCTGAGTATTTGTAATTTTACTATTCTTGGATGATATTGCTCCTGCCATACTAAATACTTATATCTCATAGTATGATATACTGTTATGGACTAAACATTGGTAGGTTTGTTTATGGTCCCAGTTCTGTAGGTAGCTAGGCTCCAAATACCTTTGATAAGTCACTTGATGTTCCTGAGCTTCATGATAAAATGTTGGGTGTGGATTGCATCAGTGTTTCTTAAACACTGCTTTTGCTTATTCTTTACCATGAAGAATCACAGCACACTGACCATTTAAGTTGGTAACACAGACAGTCTGAAAGCACTTGGGACTCCAGTTCCATTACCAGACTTTGAATGTGCGTGGTCTTCTTTCCAACACTTGATCCTCTTTTTTCTTTACTTCACTCACATCTGAAGGACAAGCAATTTGGAGTCTCTGTGCATCGAGTGACTACTCAGACCTGCTGGAGACCGTGTTAGGAAGATCAGGCAGCAGACTGCAGTTGAGAGTGAAAGATCTATCTAGGGAATGTGGAAATTTAGGGTGTGGGGAGGAATTTATGTCCGATTTGGTGAAACGCTCAGTAGTAGGGGACACATCATTTGAGAACCATGAGACTGATGATATCTGTTTTATTACTATTCAATGGCACCTTCATATCTGTAATAGTTGACATTATTTAGAACCTTCCAACAAAGGAAAATAAAATGTAAAACTCACAAAGCCAATGATATATCTATTTAAATTATATCAGCAGGAACCATTATCACGCAAAAAAAAAAAACCCCACAAAAAAACCCAAAACCTAGTAGGTAAGTACAGATTCAAGTTAACAATATGTTACAAAGGAAAAAAAAACTTCATAATGTTGGCAGCTAGGTGGAGCAGTGTATAAAGAGTCAGGCTTAGAATCAGGAAGACCTAAGCTGAAATCTGACCTGATACGTCCTAGCTTTGTGACCCTGGGCAAGTCACTTGAACCTTTTGGCCTCAGCTTCCTCATTTGTAAAATGGAGAAGGAAACGTCAAAGCACTCTAGTATCTTTACCAAAAAACAAAAATGAAAACATGGATATGGGTTTACAAAGAGTTAGACACAACTGAACAACAAGTACTAGGTCGTCACCATCAGCCGGTGGTTATCCAGCTTCTGTCTAAAGAAGCACTGCTTTCCACAAGTCCATTCCATTTCTGAACTTCTGTAACTGCTAGAAACTTAATTTCCCATGAAATCTAAATTTTCCAATCCATGACATCCACCAGTTACTCTTAGTCTGTCTATGAAGTCAAATAAAACCAAACTAATCCCTCTTCTAGGTGATAGCCCTTCAAATTCTTGAGGACTTTTATCATGTCCCTACATAGTCTTATTAATGCAGACTAAGATTCCATTACCTTTTGGGACTTTCACATCACATTATCTCAACTCTTATTAATGTAACAATTCACTAAAGCTCTCAGATCTCTTTCACACAAATGTTGTCAAGCTTTATCTCCCCTCTCCCCATTGTATGCTTGTGATTGTTTCATTTTAAGCAAATGGTGGGGCTTTTAATTTACTTTTATTACATTATAGCATTACATAAAGTCCTCCAAATCATTTTTCAAATATCCTTTTGTACTGTTAAAAAAACTATAAATATGAGAAATTCAGACAAATAAGAGAAGAAATAAATTAACTCAGAACAAAGTAATCAGAATTATGAGAACAATATATGCAAAGGTTGTATAAATATAAATGAAAATAATAATAAAAGGCAATAGAGCTAAAATTAATTGCCATGACTATTATTGGCCTCAGAAAACACATTATGAAATACACTTTTCTTCTCTTAGAGGAGATATGTTGTATATATGTCACATGTATTATCAGACATTGTGTTGATCAGTTCTACATTGTTGCTAGGGCAGGTTTAGAAAAGTGAGATCTAGTAGGAAATGGTTATGGTGCAAAATAAAAGGCATTTAAAATAGTTTAAATTATTATTCATTTTTAAATTAATTATTCACCTTAGAATTTAATTGGAAATTATATTTGCTATATATTTCCTTATCCATAGAGAAGTCATTACTCTGTACATATGGTGACTTGTTTTGCAAGCTTCCTTTTTACAGGAGTGAAAAAGGGATATATTGGAAAGTGCACAGCATTTGAGGTCAGAGGACCTATTTTATTTTAATCTCAGCTTTTCTACTGACTGTCTTCGTGACCTTAGTTAAGTCACTTAACCACTTAATCATATGCATGCATATGCTTTTGCATATGTAAAATTAAAAGATTGAACTTGATGATATCACTTTTAAGAAACTCTCCTTTTGAAATTCTGTAATCTTAGAAAGATGCATTTCAGAGGTAAGGAGGGCAGTAGTATGGATAATGGCAAATTTAAGGAATGGATGAATTAAAGATAGTAGTGCTACTCTGAAATAAACAAAATGCACATAATTTGTAATTTCACATTCACTCAGTGAACAATTATTGAACATATGTTATGTGCAAGACATGTGCCAGACTTGTAGGGGAATGGGAAAAAGTATAACCTATATTCCGAGAGTAACTTAGAGTTAGACCCAGGTGTAAAATGACTTCCATACATAGAAGAAATAGAAGTTCCTACTTGCAAGAAAGGCTCTTGAGTGTAGAGAGTGATAACCCCGTATGTAAAAGAATCTGAAACTGGGTCTCACTTGCAATATGACAACACATGAAATGGACTGGAACAGTATTTATTAAGAGCTTATTATGTGCCATGAACTAGGGAAACAAAAAAAGCTGTGTTACTTGTTCTCAAGGAGTTCACATTCTGATTGGGTGAGATAACACATTGAAGGAGTGTCCAATCTTATGGCACATGGAAAGGTCAGGGGGAACTTTGAGAGGAGACACACAAAGGAGCAATGCCCCAAGGACATTATAGAGCAATGTCAGGGTAGATGGTCCACAAAACAAAACAAAAACAAAAGAACTGGGGAAAGGATAGCGGGTCTGTGGTTATTTTCATCAGAGCTGGGGATGGGGAGTAGGGAATCAGTTCCAGACAAGCTTGGGCATGCAACTTTTGTTGGTAACTGGTTAGTGGAGACCTAGTGGCTACTGAATTTAGGGTGCTGGGACTAGAAGGGATGAGGGAACGTATTTTTTAAACATGTGAAAAGGAATGCTCATGTATATTAATAATGGTTTTGAGTATAATAATACATATAGCCTCATTAATTTCTCTTATTATGTTTAGGGGACACTGTTGATTTATATGCTTTCTTTCTCTTATTTATTCCAGGCCTTCTTCCTTTCCCAGATCAGGTTTTGCTGAAGGATAAAAATGTCTCCTGCTGCTTTAAGAGAAAAAAACCCTCTTCTCTTCTCCTAATACTGCACCATACAGGATAATAAGCACATTTACTAGAGGTCAATGGATTTTGGTAGCCACTGTTTTTATTTTTTTATTAGACATGAAAGGTATAAGAATTCAAAGAGGTAACAGGACATAAAAGTGCAAACTCCCAGACCAGCAGAAAGTGTTTCGCTTTTGCCTTCTTTCTCCTCCTCTTTCCTGTCACTGAAAGAAAGGAAACAAAAAGAATTACCCTATGATTCAACGAGGGATAGGAACTATAGACTAAGCACCGTTGTGTGTGGTTTGTCCTTCATTTTTGAAGAGGACCATGACATCAGGGATATGATGACATGATTTGCAATTGAATTTGATTTGAGTGAGGGAGGGCTGTGCAAAGTCACCAGCCTCACTTTCTCCTCCAGAGACATCTGGATCTAGAGGCCAGATATCGATCAGGATGACTGGAGATGGTCCAGGATGCAGTAGGAGACCGTGGCCTTTTAAAGCTAAGGTCAAGTTCTCGCCCTTAAGTGGATAGGAGAGGAGGAAAGAGTAGTGGCTGTCTGGAGAGTTTAATTTCATGGGATATGCCCATTAGCTTTAAGAAACTTCTTGCTTGTCCCCTTAAATTCTGCCCTCTACCCTCTGTAATAACAACCCACAGTGTCATAAGTGATTGTAGTAGGGACAGGTCAGGGTGTGGTAGTATAAGTACACAAATGACTCCAGTTCATCACCCCCTCTGTTCATCCACATGGTTTAGCCAAGATAGATTCTCCATGTCCTCCTCCCTACTGTCTTTTCCCGATGCCAAGTTCAAATGTCACTAGTCCTATGTACTCTGGGTAAAAGTTAGCTGTGTTGCTATGGTTACTTCCAGCATCTTATGTTCCCCTGGCAATGCTAACTAAACTGACAATCCAGGAAACGTTACACATGTTAATATGGTACCTTTTGCCCCTCTCTTTTATGGTCCCCCTGAAAACTATCCCAGCTTTAACAGACTTTGTTACTCAATTTCCACTCAGAGCCATACCTCTTACTATGTTTTCTTCTAGCAGACTAACTAGAGGATACCTTCAAAACAACAACCATTTAATCAATCAGCATAGCAACATAAGAGAAAATAAAGATTTCCCGTACACAAAATGGTGAGCTTTTGGCTAGGGGACCACATTATTATTGAGGTGGATGGAACACACACACACACACACACACACACACGCACGCACGCACGCACGCACCTCAGTAAACATACATGAGTAAAACAAGTGGCTAGGTTACATCATACCACTGATGTCACCAAATGGCTGAAGTTCTCACATGATGTCACTGGGCACGTTGCTGTTTCCAGTGATCTGGGATGCTTGGCTACTCTTGCGTCTCCTATACAACTGCTGAGCAGTCAGTCAGTCAACAAGGTATTTATTAAGTACTTATTATTTGCCAAGCACTATACTAAGAACTGGGGATATTAAGGCAGGAAACAACTCCTGTATTTAAGGTGCTAACATTCTAATGGGAAAAACCACTTTTTGGTGGTTGATTCATTTCAGTCAAGTCTGACTCTTTGTGAGTCCATGTGGGATTTTCTTGACACAGATGCTGGAATGGTTTACCATTTCCTTTTCTATCTTATTTACAGGTGAGTGCCAATAACTAGGAACATATAAGATACACATAGAGTGGAGTAGATGGAAGGTTATCTGAAAGGGGAAATATTAGAAGCTGGAAGCAGTGAGGGATGTCAGTGGACTGGGAAAGGGCTACCATAGATGGTAGCATTTTAGCTGAGTCTCAACTGAAGCTATGGAGAGTATGAGGGAAAAGTAAAAGAGTAAAGTAGTCTATGGATGGGGAGAGCCAATGAAAAGCCATGGAGATGGGAGATGGTATGTCCTATCTGAGGGAAAGCAAGAAGGCCAGAGTATAGCTAGATCACTGAGTTTGTCAAAGAGAGTAAGGTTTTAGAAGACTGGGAGAAATGTGTTAAATTATAAAGAGCTTGATCTAGGTAGAGGAGTTTACATTAGAAAATGAAAAGAGCAAAAGCTTAGGACAGGGGGTTGAAGGTTGTCCAGTGTGAGGAACATGACATAGAGAAAAAGAGAAGTCTTATAGATAGGAAAGAGAACTGGGAGAGTACTGGGTCAGGAAAACCTAGGAAAGAGAGTAGGAGAAAGTGACCAATAGTGTTCAGAGAGGTCGGGAAGCACGAGACTTGATAAAAAGTGAGAAACTTTGAGAATTAAGATCACTGATAACTTCTGGAGTCAAGTTCTTCAGTTGCTGTTGAAAGCAGAGAATCCAAAGCCAGAATGCAGAAGTAAATGAGCAAGCAGGGAGAGGCAGTGGAGGAATCTAGTACAGATGACTTCCTCACAGAATTTAACAGGGAAGGGGAAAGGAGATACAGGAGTGTAGCAAGCAAGGAGGGTAGGCAGACTCAAGGGAAGCTTTTTTTAAGGATGCAGGAAACTTGGGCATGTCTGTGGGTTAGTGGAAAGCTCTGTCATTGGTACTATTAGTTGGGTGTCATCAGCAGTAAGGATTACTTACCTGCAGAAGGAAAGTTTTCCAGCTCTTTACTTTCTATCTTGGGGCTATTCTTACCTCTTTTGTGACATAAACACAACCAAACTGTGAAGTCTTTCAAGCACTTTTATCTTTTCAGCCTTTGTCTTCTTGGTTCCTATGATATTTTTTTCCTTTTTTTATTTGTCTCATCCAACTGGTTTAAGCAAAGGGAGGGGCTTAAATTCCCAAGGGGATCCTCCTTGCAAATCAATGAAAAGTCAGGTGAAGCTGGGGTAAGGAAATTCATCTTAAATCCCAGTCTCGTCCTTAGCGGTCCTTTCAAATCACAGTGGCTGAACTGGGTGGAGAAGGCCAGAAGGTTTGGTGACGTTTCCCTGTTTCTTCCCATGCAACAATATCACTGCCTTTCCACAAACACAAGTTATAAATACACAAGAGAAGTATAAAGTGCTGTGAGATTTCAGAGAGTGAAAGGTCAAGGAAGATCAGGGCATTCTCTATGCAGTAGGTGACTTTTTGTGTGCAGACTTTGAAGTCTGGGCATGACTTAAGAAAGTGATATTAGGGCGGGACATTGCTGATATAGAATGATGGGAACAAAAGTATGAAAGAATAAAGTTCAGGACATCTGGCCCACAGTAAGAATTCTAGTTTTACTGGCTGGAAGGAGAATAGTGGGAGACTTGAGTGGGACATAGGAAGATTGTAAGGCTCTCAGATATCAGGTTAAAGCCTCTGGTCTTTATAAATTAGATCCTGGGAAGCCCTGCATTGGGAAAATTACTTTGTTAGGGGTCTAAAGGGAATACTGGAGAGGGAGGAGACTAGTTAAGAGACTATTACAATAGACCAGGCAAGAGACAAATGTGAACTTAAAGGGAGGAGTCACAGAGGAATAGGAAAGTAGTGGGTAGAGATGAGTGATGTCTGATAAAAGAAACCTAATTCAAGCACATGGGGAACTTACTTATATAAAATTTATTGACGTTAAATGAAAGAATACATAGGAATACAGCACTTGACTCCAACATAGTGATGCCATTTTGGTCATCTTTGAGAATGAAGGACAACAACCAACGTCAACACTGTAAACGCAAGGAACAATGAAGGGTGTATAAAAACAAAGATTTATCTTGGCCATGAAGAGGAGATGAAAAACTGCACCTCCTACTTTTCATTGAAGAGTTGGGGGAGTATTGGTATGAAGTTTGCCTGTGCTATCAGACACTAATGCTTGATTCATGGGTTTTGATGAACTTTTAAAAAAGTATTTTTGCTTTTAAATCTCACTCCCCTTGACACTCTACTTGCCAGTATTCACACAGGACGCTTGTATCTTTGAAGTCCATCCATGCCTTTGAATAGACTCTACCCCATGCCTGGAATATATTTTTTTCTCATCTCTGTTTCTCAGGATCCCTAGTTTCCTGCACAGCTCACCTCAAATGTCATCTCTTCCACGACCTCTATCCTGTTACTTTTCCCACCAACCACTAAGGCCTTCCTTGTCCTCCAAGATACCTTTTATTTATGTTGGATGAATGAGTAATTGAAAAAACACTTATTAGTGCTTTCTTGTTGTTCAATTACCTTTATCATATCTGATTCTTTGGGACCGTATTCAGGGTTTTGTTGGCCAAGATACTGGAGTGGTTTGCCATTTTCTTCTCTAGTTCATTTGACAGATAAGGAAACTGAGGGAAATAGGCTTAAGTGACTTTCCCAGGGTCACATAGCTAATGTCTAAGTTTGAACTGAGAAACATGTCTTCCTGACCTCAGGCCTTGCATTCTATTCACTGTGCCACCCTAAATGCTTACTAAATGCCACACACTGTGCCAAGCTCTGGAAATACTAATACAAAAGTGAAGAAAACCCCTGCCCTAAAGGAATTTTTATGCTGATGAAGGAAAATAATACATATAGAGGTATGTTAGCTTGGGAATGGATATTGAATACTTTGTTTCAGAAACTTTTGGGCATCTTGGGTAGGCCTATAAGATAATAGATTTATATGTCCTTTCCAGGAGCTAGTCCAAGGCTTGCTTTTGGATCTGGCAACATGACTACCATTGAAAAGTCCACTATTGTTGAAACAGGAGTCTCAACAATAGGCCTAGATCTAGTAGACAACTGAGGCAACCAACAATCAAAGCAAGGCTGGAGGGAGGTTAGAGCAGGAATTTTGAGTATATCAGGGCCAAGGGTTAAAAATGGTGGGCAGTTGAGATGACCACCAATTAGGAGAACAGGACCTCAAAGTAGGAGTTCTAGGCAAAAAGAGGTTATACTTAACTATGCTGTTTTCCCCAAGAGAATGTAAGTTTCTTGAGGGCAAGGCCTGATTAATTTTGCCTTTTTTTCTTTTCCTTTTTTTTGAACTTGACCTATGATTTTATTGTTATCAGAAACTTTTGGTGAGGAAACTTCCTCTATCAGTAAAGATCAAAATTTGTTCTGTAATATAGTTTTAGGCGGTTGGCTAGAACATACAGCTCTGATAACATTTAGGCATTAATAAACCTAGGGCTTAGACTCCTTCCTGTCCATTGTACCCCCCAAATAGTTTCTCATTTGTAGGCAAAAAAACAAAAATAAAACAGAGCATCTACAATGGAAGCAAGTCATAGTAGAATGGCCAGAATGACTCAGATTGTGACTAAGCTAAAATATAATGACCTGGGTGATAAAAAAAAAAAAAAAGATGTCACTTATATAGTACCTAGGTGTTTGCTTAGGTAGAGCAGGCAGCCTTCTTAGGATGAAAAGCAAATAATAAAGTCCAGAGAAGAGCTACTATATATGAATTTATTGTGCCTGAACATTTTGTACTATAACCTTACTGTTTGCCAGTGTATTTTATATGAATATTACATTGCATCTAGCAAAATTTGTAGGAACTCCAAAAAATTTTTTTTTACTAAAAGGAGAAAGGTAACTTGTAATCAATCATTTTCCCATGTTCTCCTCTCAAAATAAATGGTGTCATTTTAAGGAATGCATGCTGCAAGATTTAAGGAATACTTGGCTTTGCCCATATATCCCATAGGTGATTTAAATAATCTTATATAGTTGCCTAAACTTCTTCAGTAACTAAGAAATAGGTAGCTAGAAATTGTGCTGCTTGGTTGGTACCCCAATGCATATGGAATATGTCCTTAGGGGAAATATTACTTTCTGTTCTCGGAGGGAGAAAGAATACCAAGGTGTCTCGCTATTATAACTGAAACTAGAGTTGGTAACAGTGACTCTTGAAATGGGAGACCATTAAAGTCATTCACCCTAATTCAGTTTTTATGAGGTCAGAGGATGGATATAATGGTTTCATTAAATAGTGTCTAACTCTGCTAATTAGGCATAACAGGGGACCATAAGAGAAAACCAGAAGAAATTAACTTCAAGAATAGCTACCTGAAGAGCAATGCCTGATGGTCCTTTTTATTAGTCACAAAGAACCAAAGGAGGACCCAGAGTAATCATTGCCCAATATTCCCTCCCATGAGCCCTGCAAAACTATAGGAGAGATGTAATGAGAAATTTCAGGAGAAGCCATGTTGGGAAAATTAGGGAGAGGCATCTGGCAAGTCAAGACTGCAACTGGCTAAAAAGATAGAAATCTTTGGGGAAAGGTTGTTAGTTAGACAAAGTTTATGTTTGTTAACTATTCTGCATTATTCACATTTTTTCATACCTCAAGAAAACTTAATTTTTTTTGGTAAATTATACAGTTGCAAGAGGGATCAATGGAGGTGTGAGGGCATGATTTTTTTTGTTTCTCCTAGGGATTATTCACTTTTTAAGACTCAAATGTCTCACAGGAAACCCACCAATTCAATATTTTTTGTCTATACTTCTTCACTATTTTCCTCCACATCCTAATTTTGATGAATGTTGGGCAGGATCTGTGTACCACTCTTAACTCTGCTTCATTGGGTCTTAACCAATCAGTCATCCCTTCCATCTCTATCAATGACAATGTGTCTAGGCTCTATGCTAAGGTAATGGTAGAAGAGAGAGTGTTCACATTGGTTTTTCTGTTCCACCTCAAAGACTATAGACTATAAATGGAAAATTCTCCAGCTGAAGAGAGGAGTTTTGTAATTGGATAGTAAATTTTACATATATTGATTTTTTTATTATAAAGATTATAATTTGAATAAATATCATACAAATAAATTTGTAATAATAATAATGTTAAAGATAGGACCATGTATTTAACAAGACAGTCTAGAAGATTCAGACACAAATATTAAAGCACTATAATAATGTTAAACTAGAATGAGGATTTCATATACATCAGTTGACTCAGAGCAGGAATAACTACATCTCAAAGGGGGCAGCTATGTATCACAGTAGGTAGAGTGCTGATCTGGAGTAAGAAAGAGTCATCTTTCTGAATTCAAATATGACTGCATATACTTACTAGATGTGTGACCCTGGGCAAGCCACTTGACCCTCTTTGCCTCTGTTTCCCCATATATAAAATGAGCTGGAGAAGAAAATGGCAAACTACTCCAGTATCTTTACCAAGAAAATCCCAAATAGATAACCGAAGAGTTGGATATGGCAAGAAAAAAATGACTGAACATCTCAAAGAGGTAGTGTGGAGTAGTAAATAATATATAAAGATTGTGTGGGAGTGGGAGCATTTCCTCATAGTCCTATGTGGGTTGAGCTAGTTGTTTTTTTTTTTTTCTTAGAAAGTTATTGAAATGATCCCTGAGACTTAATTGACTTAGGAGGCTAAAGACTGGGGCCATTGATAACTTTTCCTAGTTGCCTGAATGATTCTTCCTGGTTACATTCCTTCTTACACACTAAGTCCAAGTACAAAAAGCCATAAGAAACTCCAAGTCCTCTTTGATGTGTGATCAGGGAACCACTTGGACAGCTTGGAAGCAAGGAAGCTGCACTCTATGGAATGATCCATCGAATATACTTCTTGGCTATCCTTCCTGTGCTAGTCCTAAGTAAGTTACCTTTTGCTAACTGTTAGATGGACTATATATGAATGTCTCATTTAACCTCAGGCTTTATCCTAAATTATAAGGGCACTAGTCTGAGTCAGGCCTTTCCTACTGATTCAGTTTGGGATTTCTGGGAATCCTGAAATGTCAGGATACAGGGAGGCATCTGACTGGAATGAATTTACACCTTAAAACCTTCTTCCAGTCAAATGACAAGATTTATTATAACTCCAGTAAGGTGGGCAAGATTCTTAGGAAAACCTGCAAATTATTGTGGATGAGACTGATGCTTATATAGAAAAAGGACAGTGAAAGGATGGGATTTAGATGGGATTAAGCAGTGGTCAGTACATGCAAGTAGTCTGTGGTGGCAATGTGAAAGGAATGTCAAGTAAGCTAATTAGATGATCTAGGTGGGCTGGGCTGGGCCAGTTGCCTTGGGTAGGAGCCAGTAACCTGAGCTTTTGAAATGTACAGGAAAATTAAGGGACTAATTTGTTTTCAAAGACATGGTCTTTTCTTTTTAGGGGTTCAGGTCCCATCACCCCACCACTACCACCATTATCTACCTTCAAAAGATCTGAATCATAAATCAAAACCCATAATTTTTTTTTGTGGGGAAAGATTAAACCAGATCATGCAGGGAAAAGTTTCTACAAAATGTTAGCTTGTACTTTATGTGTGGTTAAAGGGGACTTACAGTTAACATGGAAAAAAAATTGAAATGATTTGTGTAACCATCTCATCCCTATATCTTGATACCTCTCTTTGAAAGTCTTTTGGAGAAAAAGTTGTTATTTGGACTAGGGCAATATGTAATAATGAATTCTGTTCCCTGCTATTATTAGTTCATCAATAATTATGAAAAACTTAAAGAACTGAAAGAAGACTACTTAGAAATAAAATAAAATCCATAATAATTGTTGGAAAAATACGTGCCCCTGTGGATCTCAGGTCTGAACTTAGATAAGATTTTTGGTTGTATTAGGTATATCAGTGCTCTGACCATGGTAATAATTTGCTATTTGTCCTTCATTCCCAAAAAGGACTATGATATCAGAAAGGTGATGTCTTGACTTGCAGGTGAATTGGATTTAAGTGAGGCAGGGCTGTGAAAAGTCACCAGCCTCACTCCCTCCTCCACAGCCAGCTGGGTACAGTGGCAAGACACAGATCAAGGTGACTTGGAGACGATCCTGTATGCAGTGGGAGACCTTGGCCTATTTAAGCCAAGCTCTGTCCCAGGTCTCAGTTTAATGCTCTAAGGTAATAAATTAAGGCAGGTGTTTCACAGATAAAGCACATGAGGCACTGGAAGTTTTGGTCTCCACTCTTTAGTAGGTTCGCTCTTCATCTGGTCAGACAGGCAGACAGCTTGAGAGGGGTAAATAATCAGCTTTATTCTAATCTCGTCTTCTCAAAGAATTGTAGGAGAATGAGCTCCTACAGTATCCCTTAATCACCTTTCTCGGAAGGGCTGGTGAAAAGGGAAACAAGTAACCCTACATCTCAATGGGGTCAACTGAGGCAGACACTTGTGCGCCCTCCTAAATCCCCTCAAGCCTCAATGGGGGTCAGTTTTGGCAGGTACATGCATTCCTCTATGCATTACCATGGTTTCTCCCCATAGATTCCTTGTGGTCTTTCCCCCATCTGGGTATTTTCCCCATTCACTGACCAATGCCCACTTGCTTTCACATGGCAACCAGACAAGAAGCATCTTGCCAATATTGAGCTCACAGATTAACTTTAGCAATATTGTCATTTTGTGCAAGCATAGTAAATATCAACTATGTCGCTTCCATATCTCATGACACAGTCTCAGTAGAACTGTCTGTCACTATGATTCTAAGAACTACTATCTAGAATCTTTGGGACTGTTCTGAGAGTTATTATCTAACACCTGGAAACCGGACATTCACATGGCCATGGATCCTGAGAAACTAACTCTAAGGATAACAAAAGCCTCCTTACCTACAGCAGGTCATAATTTAAGGCAAACAATAATAGTCAAGACTGAGTTTAGATAGTATCAGTCTGAGGTCTTTTTTGCTCCCCTCCTTTCTTTCTTTCTCTATCTCTCTGTCTCTGTCTGTCTGTCTCTCTCTCTCTCTCTCTCTCTCTCTCTTTCTCTCTAGTTTTATACACTTCATGTGGTAGATATATAAGTAGCAGAGTTGATATTTTTGCTCAGATCCTGAGATGGGTACCATCATATAGATGCACTGTCATACCAGCAAAGGCAGGTCTAATTAATGCATATCATCTATATTTCATTGACTCCTTTGGTAATAAATAGATTACTTGGACCTTTAATTTGTGCTTTCTTTTTTATTGTTGCATAATTGCTAGCAAGGTGAAATGGAAGAGGTAAATATTTTGGATGAAATAATATAGTATAATGTCTTTGGGCATGCTTGTCTCATGTATCTGAACTCCAGGAAGAAGATTCTGAAAGCTATAAAGGGAAGGTAGAACACTCAAAGGTCTTTAGAAGATTGATAAATTACACTGAAACGGCTGTTGTTTTGAGTAAAGGTATTATCATTTGGAAGACCTTGAGCATAATGGACACTAGGAAGCCTAGAGCCTGTTTGACTAAATGAGGTCCCCAACTGTGTGGAACTCAAGCCATAGAAAATCAGGTGTTGGGGAAGGACATGAGAACTGCCAACATACACTTGATGTGTGTTCTGTAGCATAAATGAATCATAAGTCCTTTTTTTGTCATTTCTTGTAATTCTATGGTTTCAAAACTAAACAGACTAGAAAATATGATTATTACAGTCTTACAGATGGAGAAATTGGCTTTAAGAAAGCGTGTTTCTTACAAAGGCAACTGAATCAAGATGGAAAAAAAAGATTTTATATTCGGAAATCTCAAGGAGAGGTCAAGTAAGTAGGTTAACTAGACTTTCATATCCCAATGTGACCATGAGAAAGTAGTAATGTAATGTGTGGGAAAGTCTGCCAGATTTTCAGTCACAGACCTGAATACCAAATTCAGATGAAGTCATTATGGGTCTTGTGACTGTGAGTACATACTTTACTGCTTTAGACTTCATTTTCCTCATCTATGAAATGAAGGGATCATGGGACTATAAACTTAGAACTGGAAAGGTATATTGATAATGCAACTTTGCTTATTGTTAATGTAATTTTGCTTCTTAATGGAAAGATCTTTCCCATCCATTAATAGGTCACATGGAAGCCTGAGTCACATGAGTCAAGTCACATAGAACAGGAAGGGGTGGAGCAGGAAAAGGCAGAGCTAGAGCAGAACTGAAAGGAAGTTAGTTAGAGAGCAGTCAGAGCTGGGAAAGGCAGCAGCTAGTGTGTTTATGATCTGTTTAAGGAAGGCTTAGGCCCGGTGTTGTTCGTTGCACTGTTATTGTGTATAGATTATCATGGATTTGGCTTTCTGGTGTTGGAATAATTCATTCTGGAGCTCATAGACTAAACTGCAAGTCCTCACCCACCTAGCACAGAGTGGATGATTACCTCCTAACTAAATAGTAACTGTTTCTCCTTTGTCCAGGAACCCTGAGGGTCTTCTCCTCCCAGTTTGATTTTTTTGTTATTATTGCTTAAAGGGGCCATCCCTTGAATAACTTAAAGAAGACTATTCATTGGATGGTTGTATCTCACTCAAAGTGAGAATGTGATAAGAACTTAACCTGAAAGGACTTGCATCGTGGGTCATCTCCAGTCATCCTGATGAATATCAGACCACTGGACCCAGATGGCTCAGGAGAAGAAGGTGAGGTTGGCGACCTTGCACAGCCCTCCTTCACGCAAATCAAAATTAACTGCAAGTCATGTCATCATCTTGAGGTCATGGTCCTCTTCGGGAATGAAGGACAAATACCACACAAGGGTTTTGGTTCTGTCTTCCATGTGGAGAGTCTATTGTATTTTGTGATTCATAATTGCACCGAGATATTCATGGTCACCATAGGCATAGGCATTGTGGACCTCACTTTGGTGGTACAGAAGAGACCTTAGAAGCTATCGAGCGCAACCCTCTCATTTGATGATGAGGAAGCTAAGACTCAGTGAAATTATGATTTGCCTAAAGAAACAGCTCAAAAGTGACAGAGGAATAGGATAGATGCACTCTGAGGTCCTTCCAGCTCAAAATCTGTGCTCCTAGGAGCTAACAGAGCCAAGATTGGCTGGCTGGGGCAATGAGGCACAGGAGAGTCCCTATTACATTGCAGACATATCCTATGTCATGTTCACTGTAAAAATCCTGAAGAGTCATAGTAGTTTCCTCCTCTGTGTTAGCAATATGAAAAGTCTAGTAAGAATGAATGGGAAAGGGGAAATCATGTAAAGAGCTTGTGTCCCTTAATTGAGAAATTGCCAAATGAGTTGTGGTATATGATCATGATGGAATACTATTGTACTGTAAGAAATGATGAGCTCATTGATTTTAGAAAAAATCATGGATAGACTTAAACCAAATAATGAAGAGTGAAATGGCCAATATACAATAAGAGTAATATTGTTCTAAGAACAACATGACGTGACAAAGACTAAGACACTTGTGCTGTTATAAATACCCATATTAACTACAAAGGACATATGAAGGAAGAAGCTGTTTTCATCTAGAGAAAGAAATGACAAATAGAAGTATGTAGAGAATTATTTTACACACACACATGCACGCATACATTATATATGCATGTCTGTATCTCATTACAGCTATCTCTAGGGTGGAGAGGAAAACTATGAAGTGAAAATGTTATCACATTATTTAAAGGAAGAATAAGTTGCACATAATAGATGTGCAGTTTCATGTGTAATCATCATTTTTGAAAACTTCTATGATGTTCAAATGCTTGTTTTATTAAATAAATTAAAAATAATTTTTAAAAGAGTATATAGACAAAAATATGAGTGGAGACTAGACCTATGATTCCAATAATAGAGGAAAGTTCCAAATTAGGACACTCTCTCTAATTTCTCTGCAACTTGTTGTCTTAGAGAGTCACCTAGAGCATTGAGAGGTTAAGTGAGTTGCCCAAGGTCACACAGTCAGTATTTGTTAGAGGAAGGACTGGATCCCGGGTCTTTCAGGCCTTGACGCTAGTTTTCTATACCCTAGTTCATATGTCTGACTCACTACAAGATATACTATTACTAATAGAAGAATATTAAAGATAAATTTATTTTTGCAAGAGTAAAACAAGGGTCATACAGGAGACAGCGATGATGAGAAACAATTGGAAATGTGCATGAGTAGTGTTTAAGCATTGATATCTGATTTTAAATAAGGATGGGAAAAGTTTTTTATAACAGATACAAAGCACATCTATGTACCTATATTCATGCATTGTAAAGGTACTATGAAATCCTGAGTCAGGAAAACTCATTCTCCTGAGTTCAAAACTGGTGTTAGACACTTACTAGCTGTGTAACCCTGTGCAGGTCACTTAACCCTATTTACTTCAGCTGCTACATCTGTAAAATGAACTGGGGAAGGAAATGGTAAATCACTTCAGTATCTTTGCCAAGAAAACCCCTAATGGGGTCACAAATAATCAGACACAATTGAAAAATGACTGTATAAGAACAATGGTAGTGACAAAGGTATATCACTCATGTAATAGACTAAATGGCTTTTAAGGGGCATTAATTGGTTGAAAAATGTCCTTTTAAGGAGTTTATCGCTGACTACATAGGGAGTTTACCAAACTTGAGAACATGAAGGGGAGAGAAAAGATAATGCGTATCTATGAAACTGCAAGTTTCAAACCACAACCTTATTCACTATATTTCTTTGAAGGATAAAAGATATACACACTCTTCATGAATTTCCCCTCATCCTTCTTTAAGAAACCACTTATTCCTCAACTTGGATTTTATTATATTGTAAGTGTGATACATGGAAATTTAAATGTTGCAATTTTTCCTATGCATAGAAGAAAGTCTCCACCAAAGAGATATTTAAAACCCTACTGTGTTTTTTCCTTTCACTAAGACATTTGTCCGTGTATCTAGATCTTTGTGCTTGGTGTGTGTGTGTGTGTGTGTGTGTGTGTGCGCGCGCGCAGTCATGCAAGCATTTATTAAGTACCTGCTACGTGCTAAGCACAAGCATTCATTTGTGTATGTATTTACCCTATATATCTTAAACCACTGACATATAATAATAGCTTACATTTATATTCTGCATCCAGTTCAGAAAAGATTCTTCAGAACAACTCTGTGGGGTAGTGAAAGTTTTATCCTCATTTTACAGATGAGAAAATTGAAGTTCAGAAAGATTATGATTTTTCCATCTTATGACTCTAAATGACAAAGCTGCATTGTTTCCATTATAGTGTGTCTCTCAAATTATATTCATAGCAAATCTAATTTAATTTGGCATATTTTTAAAAAAAATTAACAAAAAATTATTTTCTTTACTTCATGCCCCCTTCTCATTGGAAAAAGAAAAACAAAACTGTTGTAACAAGTATGCATTATCATGCAAAGCAAATCGTAGCATTTGCCATGTCTAAACTTCTGTCTCTCTCCTGAGTCCATTGCCACTCTTTCAAGATGTGGGTAGCAATATTCTTCTGGATATGAGATTGATAAGTTATCAAGGTTCATAAGTTATCAAGGTTATACTCATTTTTATATGTACTTTTTATATAAGTAAAAATTGTTCTTTTCCTAGAGTCAGACATTATAAATGTTACACTTATTATTATTTACCACTTAAGCTATTCCCATAAGCATGCATACGGTGTCCTTGTGGGGCACATGGAAAGGGCCAATAGAAATATTTGGTAAGGTTTCCTGGCATCTCTGATCTGTGCTTCGTGCATGTTTATGGCCATTCCAAAGGGACAGTCTTCAAAAATGGGGCTCCAAGAAAGGCAAGGGTTCCATATTGATCCATTCTGATATAGCTCATTTCTTGAAAATTTGTCTTTGTAATAAATGATAAAACAGAAACTAGAATTTCTAGAGCTTTGGATATGGGATGGGAGTGGCAGGGAAGAGGGCTTAGACAAAAGAAAAGTGATATTGGCCCAATGATATATCGACTAAAGTAACTTCCTATATCCATAAAGATGTAAAGACCAAGGTAGTTTGGATGTATAGGAGATGTACCAGATTACAGATCATAATTCACAAATCAATGGAGCAGAGCCCTAAAAAGAATGGAGTGATTGTAGTTTTACCCCATGAAGTGACTTGGGAAAAGTGCTTCCTCCAATGCAGCTGCTACCTTGAATTTACAAAATTCCCCAAATCCTTGTACAGAACAGCTACTATTTCCAGGTTCTCCTCAGTGAAAGGTTCTTCTCCTAAGTCAGACCTTTCCTTCGTGAGGATGAAGATCAAACCACTTCTTCCCCTGGAGAGATCTTATCCCAAAATGAACTGTCCTCTGAGTCACTAATTGCCCTTTCTGATTATTCACCTATTTTTTTGCCCTCTCTGTCTTTATCCTATCTTCATCTCTACTTCTACCTGCATCTCTTTCTTTTTCTTTCTCTTTACCTCTCTCTCTGTCTCTGTCTCTCTCTCTTTCTGTCTCTCTCTCTGTCTCTCTCTGTCTCTCTCTGTCTCTGTCTCTCTCTCTCTCTCTCTCTCTCTCTCTCTCTCTCTCTCTCTCTCTCTTTTCTCTCTTTCTCTCCCTCTCTTTCTTATTTCTCTCTCTCTCAATCTCAATTTCTCAATCTCTCATTCCAGGTGAATGTCTTTATAACTATTAAGTCTAATTATGATTTTTGCCTTTGTTTCAATATTATTTATCAGAGTAAAAAAAACACTTAGATTTGTATGTATGTTATGCTGAAGCACAGGAAAAAAAATTATGTGTATCATTTATGCTGGGTGTTGTGGTACATGGTGACAATTCCTAAAACTGGGGACTCTGAGGTTGGTGGATCTAAGTTCATGAGTTCTGAACTGCACTCCCTAAAGTTGATTGGATATCCACACTAAGTTCAACACCAATATAGTGAGCCTCCAAGAGAGACCAAGAGAAGGAGGCCCCTAGGTAGCCTATGGAGAGGTGAACTGGCTTTACATCAGAAATGGAGCATGTCAAAGCTCCCAGACCTATCTGCAGGATGATCTGACCCAAGAGCAGCTTGGGGGCACAATTGCAATAAAAGTATGTCATTTGTATTTATAGGTTTGGTGGACCAGTATTCACCCTGGAAATTCACCAAAATAAGATACCACCAAATATTTATTATGCATTTTCTGGTAAAGTCTTATACTAGGTTACCAAGTTTGGATGCAACTTGGTCTTTGCCCTCAAGAACTTGAGAATGTCATAGAAAATAGAATGAGAATGTACTCTTTATTAAGGCATTTCACTGGTAAATCAAAATTTACTTTACTTTTTCATAAACTTCCCCTGACAACACTAACTCCCACGAGCATAACGAGGCAGTGAATATGTTTGGCATAGTGGCTATTTATGTCCCGTCCTCTTTGTTGCCAGGGTAATGGCAGGAGAACTGAAGATGCTGGGGGTGTTATGATTGGTGAGGATGCTGACTTTAGCTTCCAAATGGAAAAACTGTAAAAAGCAAAATGTAGGCTGGGATGTGGGCAGCCGCACAGTGAAAGGGACAAGAGATATGCATAAATTAGATGAATGGATTTTTCCTTGTTTAGCCAAACATGATACAAATTTTGGAAATATGACTTGTGTAGGTTATCTTTACAGTGATGGCATAAAAATGTATCAACCCAGGTCACCTGAAATATTAATGAAGAGTAACTTCTGATGTAGGATCTTATCTGATTGACAAATCCCAATCCAATCATCTCACACTATAAGGAGTAAAATGTTTCCTTTCTATCCTTCCTCTTTCCTTCCTCTTCTGCAAGAAGAAATATATATTTTTTTAAACCCACCATTTTCTTTACAGGTGACAGAATGAAATTAAATTCCTCTCTAGAAATAAATGGAATCCTATTCCTCTTTTTCATCCCTAAGTGACATCCCTGCTTCCAAAGGAAAACAGAACAAGCACATAAAAAAGTTTTCAATGTGTTTGCCCTATAAAATTTGAAAGAAGCAGTTTGGTTTAGTGGAACATCAACTTTTTACTATTCAGAAAATTGGGGTGCTATTTCTTGATCCCTTTCTAGTTAGCTTGGTGATTTTGGTATCTCCTTTACATATTGGAAAAAGCAGTGAGCTTGAAAACAGGAAAACTTGGGACCAAATTTTGCCTATGACACTACCAGCTATGTGACCATGGACATGTCCTTAACCTATCCAAGCTAAAGTTCCTCATCTATAAAACAGATATAACAATAACTAGCACGTTACACATACTATCTTATTTGATCCTTACAACCTCTGTGGGAGGTAGCTGCTATTACCTCCATTTATAAAACAGATAGAAGTTAACTGTCTTGCCCAGAATCACGCAGCTAGTAAGTGTCTGAGGCAACGTTAGAATTCAGGTTTTTCTAAGGCCAAGGGCAGCTTAGAAGTGCAGTGACTAGGGAATTGAGCCTGCAATTGTAAGATCTGAGTTCAAACCAAATGCTTACTGGCTGTGTGATCCTGGCCAAGTCACTTAACCCTGTTTGCCTCAGTTTCTTCATCTATAAAATGATCTGGAAAAGGGAATGGCAAAATACTTCAGTATCTCTGCAAAGAAAACTCCAAATGAATTCATCAAAAGTCAGACATGACTAAAATTACTGAACAACTTCCTAATTCCAAATTCAATACTCTAACGACTACACCACCTATTTTACAGGATTAGTGAGAAGATCAAAAATAAAAATGCTGATAAAAACATCTGTAAACCTTAAAGCACTATATAAATGTCAACAATTAATATTTTTATCTGTCAAATGAAGATTGCATTATCTCTAAGTTCCCTGCCAGGTCTAACATTCTATGAATCTTATCAACCAAAATGTGGTATCACTGGTGCCCAAATGATCTCCTTTAATTTTTTATAACCTATGCAGTTGCTAGGAGAAAAGGAAAAGCAATAAACAAATGCAAAACAATCTTCGTCTTCCCTTCTAGCCTGCGTTCTATTTAGCTTTTCAGAAGAGTAGGACCAGTTGTCATCCTTGATCAGGTCTTTCCAACTTTCATGAGCTTAGCTTTCTCATCTGTAAAATGAATGATCAGTTGATCTCTAAGTTTCTTTAAACTTCTCTGGTTCTAGGATCAAAAGATGTTTGCAGCCAACCTTCCCTCAACAGCGATGCAGCCAAAAGAAACTTTGGAGTCATCTTTGACCTCTCCCTTTCCCTCTACCTCTAAGTATAATCAATCAATCACTTTGTTCTATTGATTCTTCCCTTCTTCGTGTTTCTCTGTAAGAAAGAGGTCATGTGTGTGTGTGAATTTTAAGGATAACTTTAAGGTAATAGGTTGAATTCTCATCATTGTTATCTAATGCTCATGTATTTCCTTGGTTTTCCCCTTGCATACAAGAGGGGGAAATTAATTAGCTTAATATTATGAAGCAGTATCAGTGAAAAAAACATTTTTCCCTGGAAAAAAGAGGAAACATTAGAAATGTAATTATATTCCTCTGGTTGGAGGTATTGTAATGAAATTAAATTCTTCTAAAGGTGGTAGAAGAAGATGATATGCCTAATCCTATCCATATTACCCAATCATCGGAAAGTTTCATGACTCGCTGGGGATGAGCCTGGAACCAATAAATTCTAACCAGAGCCCAGCAATGAGTGAATTCTAAATTTTTGCTTGAGTGTGTTCTGAAGATTAGATGCCATTCTTATCTTTCACAAAGAGGGAAGGAGGAAAGAATGGCTAGTGTTTCCTAGGTTTCACAGGATCATGGATCAGATTATGCCTGGGGAAATTTAATTATTTGGTTAGAATGATTACGCACCATGCAGTCTCGAATTTGGTAGATTTGTTTTAAGGAGAATTCTATTCACCTTACTCTTCTGAACAATTTAGAAATTCTTCTGTTTCTCAGGTCATTTGTGAATAAGCACTACAATGTACTCTTTTTGATTCCAAGTGGACAGACAAAGGAGGCATGGAAAGGAAAATAAAAAGCAAATACCAGAAATCATATCCAGATGTGGAGACAGGTCACTAGGAAGTGGGTGTGACCATTCAGATTTCTGACCTCAACCAGGGAATCAAATCATCTCTATTTAATTCAATTCAACTCACCAAACATTTATTTTTCTTGTAAGCTTTACTCTCTCCCTTTCCATAGAATAGGGAACACATTTTTTTGGGCACAATCTCATTCCTTCTGTCACTGAGTCAAGATAGTTTGGAGATTTTGGGGGTCGATTCACCTAGCATCAATCACCAGCATCAAGACTAACTCCTTGGCAACTTTCAAGGAGAACTATATCTGAAATAATTATATACATAGTAGTTTTGAAGTTAGCTCAGTAAATAGAGTTCTGCCTGTGGAGTCAAGAGGACCCAAGTTCAAATCTTGTCCCAGACACTTATTAGCTGTGTGACACTGGGCAAATCATTTAACCCTGTTTGCCTCAGTTTCTTCATCTGTAAAGCAGAGAAAAGAGATGGCACACTACTCCAATATTTTTACTAACAAAATACCAAAAGAGGTCTTGAAGAGTTGAACATGACTATTGAACAAAAACAAAAACCGATTTTGAGGGAGCACTAACAAAAATGAATACATTAGAACTAAGTTCAAATTGTGACTCCGTGACTTAATTCCAAATTTCATTCTCTTAAAATGTAAAGTCATAAATGAAAAATACATAGTCCTTTCCCTATTTGCCACTAGCTACTTTGGAGTTCTCTAGCATGCTCCCATCCCATGTGTCTCCTCACCCTTTTTTCTTCCTCCACCCCCTTTTCAGCTTCCTTTTCTGTACTGTCTTCTCCCATTAGATTGTAAACTCCTTGAGGGCAGAGGCTATCTTTGTTTTTATTTGTATCTCCAGCACTTAGCACAGTTCCTGGCACAATAAGGTACTTAACAGATATTTGGTGACTGCTTATTAACTGACTAAGGACAAAAGGACTAAAATGAGGGTGCCCAACCAGATATCCTTGATGCTGCTTTCAAGCTCCAAGTCTATGATCCTATGATTCTGTGAACTAGTGGAAGTAGGAAAATACCCTTGAAGGAAGTGATCTTTGAGGCAAGTCTTGAAAAGAATGAGGCAAAGGTGAGGAGGGGTGTATTTAAGACAGCTTATTCAGCATGGGTAGAGAGGCAGGATAGGAAACTTTGTATATCAGCAACAGAAAGTAAAGCAGTTTACCTAGAATGTAGAGTATGTAGAGATTTAGTGAAAATTATACCTCTTCTAAGAAACCTTTTTCCAGACATAAGTAATTTCTTCTAAGTTTCTTCTTTTCTGTATAACATATAGGAATTGTACATAGAAAAACTAGTAACATGGGATCTCAGAGTGGAAAGAGGCTTTAAGTCATCACCATTCCAATGCTGATCAAGAATGCTCTCCATCACATATCCAGCCCACTGCCATTCTTTTATTCAATAGCCTCCTCTGAGGGGAAAGCCACAATGTGCTGAGGAAGCCCTCCAATTCCACTTGTGGACAGTGATAATCATTATGTTTTTCTTTACATCAAGACTACATCTTTTTACCTCCTTGCAAACTGCATTCATTGTGATGTCAGATAGGCTGCCCTTGATTGCAGAAATTTGATAGAGATCATTTCTACAGATAAGAATAAACATCCCATGGACTTGTATCTTCTATGACATTCAGCACAGTGCCTTCCAAGAAATGATTTACTCCCTTTAGAGATACATAGCCCTGAGTTGCTTCTCTTTTTTGTAATCCTATTCATGTCATACCTTGTGTTTTGCTTCCTATCAGAACATTATAGGATAGAGTCTAAGAGAGAGATATGGTACCAAAACACTACTGGATTTGATCTGGTTATTTCATCTACCACCCTTGTGACCTTGGGTGAATCATAGTCAGCCTGGGGCTTAGTCCTCACCCACAAAAGGTGGGGCTTGGAAAAGATGACCTTCCTTCCAGCTCTAAACCTACAATGCAATGAATGGATATAGATGACACCTTTAAATTCAAATTATGACACTTCCATTGAATACCTGCCTGACTTTGTAAATTTCACCTAAGTTTTTTAGACCACATTTTCTTCAAAAGTAAAATCAGCATAAATTGCTCCCATTTACTACCAGATTCCCTTTTTTGGACTTTTCCATCATGCCTCCACACTGCATTCTTGTTTTCTCCCTCCCTTCACTCCCACCCTTTTCAATTTCCTTTCACACATTGCCTTCTCCTATTAGATTGTAAGCTTTTACACTCAATGCTACATTCTATGCATGTGTACACAAATACATATGTGTATATATGCATCTATATTCATATACATGTGCATAATATACACACATGTAACATATATATTCTTGTGCATTCATAATATGTATATGATATATTTTTGTGCATATATAGATATATAATACATATGTATACACACAAATATTCATGAATCCTGTGCTTCTCTCCCACTTCCTGAACACACAGTTCTATTAGCTTGCTATCACTTATGTCTGTACTGAGACTGGGCTCAGTGAATCACAGGATTGGCAAGGACCTTGAGAATTCATCTTGTCCATCTTCTTTTCTCCAATTAATCAAGTGTCAGCAATTAGTCAAATGCCAGTGACATTTATCAAGTGCCAGCAGGATACAAGACACCAGAGACATAATCAAAAAATTGTCTCTCTGTGAAAGACTTTAGAATTCTGCAAATTCAGCAAATGTTTCTAAATGAGAGAATAGTTAAATCAGTATATGTGTGAGAGATAAACCCTACTGCAGTAATTCTTTCATTTTTGTTGTTTTGTCTTAAAAATAATGATTTGGAAAATCAATTTTGTGATCTTCCATTTAAATTTTGTTAACTTTCAGTGAAATTTTCTTTGTACTTCATTTACCCTACAACATCAAATATTAAAAAATCAGTGTTCAATGCATCATTTTGAAAAATTGAAGTGAATATTGGGAATGAAAAGCTATTAAATATAATCTTTTCAGATATGGAAAGTATACAAATTACTGCAATAACATTTTAACATTGGACAAAAAAAGGAGCAAAATCTAGCATCAGAGACAATGAATTTTTTTCATAATTTCAAAATCTAATGAAGGGGAGAAGCCATGATGACAGAATAAGGCAGGAACTTGTTTGAACTCTCTCAAATTCATCTCCAAACAACTATAAAAAATACCTCAAAATGAATTCTAGAGTGCAGAATCAACAAAAAAAGCAGGATGAAATAATTTTCTAGCCCAAGGTACCATAGGGTAGCAGTACTTGGGTACTTTACTTGGGTAAAAGGGAAGTTCAGTCTAGTGCAGGCATCTTTCAGGAAAGCCAGCAATAGAGTATGCCCCAGAAAGCAAGCAGGAGGGCTTAAGCCCTGGCTTGGGTCAGCAGCAAGGACCCTTGGCCTTAGCACAGCACATCAGTGGCACAGCTGACCAGAGATGAGGCCTTGAGCCCCCAGTGCAGGAGACCAGTGTTGATCCTGCAGCCATGATACAGGAGACCAAGCCAGGCCTCAGGACCCCAGTACAAGAAATTTTGGATGGTGCTCCCTTTACATCAGGAGCAGAGCCCAACTCTAAAAGCTGTGAAATAGATTGTAGAAAAAAACAAGAAAATCAAGAAAACAGCCTGACATTGGAAAGGTGCTATAGTGACAGGAAAGATCAAAGCACAAAGTCAAGAAGACAACAGTGTCAAAAAACCTCTCAGGCCCAAAAAGAACTTCTGGAAGAGGTCAAAAAGGATTTTAAAAATCAAATAAGATAAGTAGAAGAAAAAGTAGGAAAAGAAGTTAGAGTGATGTAAGAGAATCATGAAAAAAGAGTTAGCTTGGTAAAGGAAGCACAGAAAATGGAAAAAGGATGTACAAAAATTCGTTGAAGATAGCAACTTCTTTTCTCTTCCCAATTTTTTCTCTACTTCTCTTGATTTTAAAAATCTTTTTTGAGTTCTTCCATGGTGTGAGACCATTTCATATTTTTATTGGAGGCTTGACTCGCTGTCTTCTTCTGGTTGTATGCTTTAATCTTCCTCATTGTAAGAAAATACATTTTCACCAACCAAGTAACCTTCTGGAATCTTATTTTTTCCTCTTTTTGGTCATTTTCCCAGCCAATTGCTTGACTTCTGAGCTTTTTGTTAAGTGGAGAGTGTTCTGCCCCAAGTTTTAGGGGTTTTGTGTAGTTGTTTTTAGAGATATCCCTAGGGACTTGTAAGTTCTTGCTTCCTCCAAAGTGGTATGATCAAAGGAGTGGTGTTTACTCCTGTCCTGGCCTGCAGTCTGGTCTATAAGCAACCTCATGCACTCTTTTCTACCCTGAGACTGTGAATAAGATTCTCTCTCCACAGCCACCACCAGTTCGGCCATGCCAGTGCTCCTCCTGGCACTAGGACCACCACCACCCAGGACTGTGACCCAGATCATCTGCTCAATTCTCCCATCCTCTGTAATCTGAGAGCTCCAGAAGCAGCTACCACCGCAGCAGTGGCTACTACTTCCCTGGGGCTGTGGCTATGGCTGTGGCCAGACCACGTTCCTCTCCCATCCAGGTAAGAAGCTTTCCCACTGAACTTTGAAACTGTCTTTGGGGTTTGTGGGTTGAGAAGTCTGGAAACTACTACAGCTGCCAGTGATTGAGTGCCCTGAGTCTTGCTCCAGTCTCTTCTGTGCCAGGGTGGCCCCCAGTGGACTGTGCTCTACTCCAAGCCTGGTACAATAGACCTTTCCTATAGGTCTTCCAGATTGTCTTGGGCTGGAAATTGGTTACACTCTGCCTTTTTGTGGCTTCTGCTGCTCTAGAATTTTAGTGGCATGTTTACAGGTATTTTGAAGGATTTGGGGGGAAGAGTTCAGGCAGGTTCCTGCTTCAATTCTGCTATCTTGGCTCTGCCCCCAAGAAACAAACTTCTTAAAAAGTAGAATTATCCAAATGGAAAAAAAAGAAGTACAAAAATTAACTCAAGAAAATATTTACTTAAAAATTAGAGTAGGACAAGCAGAGGCTAATGTATCTATGAGACATTGAGAATTAGTCAACAATATCAAAGGAATGAAAAAATAGAAGAAAATGTAAAATAACTCATTGGAAGCAAACAATTGACCTGGAAAATAGATCCACGAGAGAGAATTTAAAAATTATTGGACTATCTGAAAACCATGATAAGAAAAAGCATGGATATCACATTTCAAGAAATTATTAATAAATTACCAATTACCTCCTGAAGAAGAATCCAAAATGAAAACTCCCAGAAATATTATAACTAAATCCCAAGACTCCCAGATCAAGGAAAAAAACAATTGCAAGTAGCCAGAAAGAAACATTTCAATATTGTGGATCCACTGTCAGAATTACATAAGATTTAGCAACTTCTGCATTAAAGAATAAGAGGACTTGGAATATGACATTCTAGAAGACAAAGGAGCTAGGATCACAACAAAGAATTATCTTCCTGGTGAAACTGAGCATAATTCTCTAGGGGAAGAAATGGTCATTCAATGAAATAAAGGACTTTCAAACATTCCCCATGAAAGACCAGAGGTGAAAAAAAAAAGATTTTCAAATAAAAGCCTCAAGAGTAGCACAAACAGGTAAACAAGAAAGAGAAATCATAAGGGATTCAATCAGTTTAAAATGTTTACACTTTACTCCCTACATAGGAAGAGGATACTTATAACTCTTAAAAACTTTATCAGTATTAGGGCAATTAGAAGTATACATAGACAGACGATGTGGACATAAGTTGACTTTGATAGAAAAATATAAAAAATTAAGGAATGAGAAAGAGGATTGTACTGGGAGGAGAGGGGAAGAGGCAAAATGAGGTAAATTATCTCACATGAAAAGGCACAAATTCTTACTATAGTAGAGGGAAAGATAGAGGAGGGTGATATTACTTAAACCTTACTTTCATCAGAATTGGCTCAGAGGGAATAATATACACATGCAGTTGAGTATGAAAATCTATTTTGTCTCATAGGAAAGTAGAAGGGAAGAGATAGGAGTGAGGGAACTGAAAAAATGGGGTTAGATTGCAGGAGATGGTGATCAGAAGCAAAATACTGGTGATGAGGGACAGGGTGAAGAGAGAAAGAAAGAGAGAAGAGAGAGGAAGTCGATGGTAAATAGGATGAAGGAAAATACATAGTAATCATAACTGTGAATATGAATGGGATGAACTCATTCATAAAATGGAAGAAGATAACAGAATGTATTAAAAACCCAGAATTCTACAATGAAATCCTACAAGAAACACATTTGTTGCAGAGAGACACATAGGGTAAAGATAAGGGACTGGAGCAGAATCTATTATGTTTTAGCTGAAGTAAAAAAGCAAGGATAGCAATCATGATCTCAGGCAAAGTAAAAGCAAAAAAACAGATCCAATTCAAAGAGATAAGGAAGAAAACTATATCTTGCTAAAATGTATCATAGACATATATGTACCATGTGGTACAGCAATCACTTTTAAGGGAGAAGTTAAATAAATTACAGGGGGAAATAGTAAAGCTCTATGAATGGGGGACCTCAATTTTTCTTTCTCAGAACTAGATAGATCTAACCACAAAATAAATAGGAAAGGAGTTGAATAGAAAAGAGTTGAATAGAACTTTTGAAAAGTTAAATTTTATAGATTTTTGGAGAAAAATGAATGGGGATAGGAAGGAATATACCTTTTTCTAAGTGGTATAGGGCACTTGCACAAAAATTGACCATATTTTGGGGTACAAAATACTTCACAATTAAAGACAGAAAGACACAAACATTAAATGCATCCTTTTCAGATCATGGTGCAATAAAAATTACCTTCAATAATAGGCCATGTAAAGCTATATTAAAATTAAGTGGAAACTAAATAATCTAATCCTAAAGAATGAATTGGTCAAAGAACAAATCATAAAAACAATTCATAATTTCATTAGAGTGAAAAAAACGAGACAACATACCAAAATTAATGGGATGTAGGCAAAGCAGTATTAGGGGTGAAATTATATCTCTAAATGCTTACATCAAGAAAATAAAGAATAGATGTAGATCAATGAACTGTACATGCAACTAAAAGAAATGAGAAAAGAAAATAAATGTAAAATCTCCAATTAAATGCAAACTGGAAATCCTAAAAATCAAAAGAGAGAATAATAAAATCAAACGTATAAAAACCATTGAATTAAAAAATTAAAGTAGGAGTTGATTTTATGAAAAATAACCAACAAAATAGATAAAATATTAGTTAATTTGGTTAAAAAAGAAGATAACCAAATTATCAATATCAAAAATGAAAAGGGCGAATTCACCACCAATGAAAAGGAAGTTAAAGCAATTACTAGGAGCTATTTTGTCCAAACTACACCAAAGAAATCTGACAACCTAAGTGAAATTAATGAATATTTACAAGAATAGAAATTGCCTAGATCAACAGAAGGGGACACAGAATATCTAAACATCCCCATCTTAGAAAAGTAAATTGAACAAGTCATCAATGAATTCCTTAAGGAAAAATTTCCAGGACCAGATAGGTTCTCAAGTGAATTCTGCCAAACATTTAGAGAACAATTAATTGTAATACTACATAAACCATTTGTAACAATAGTAAAGAGAAAGGTGTCCTACCAGATTCCTTTTATGACATGAATATGGAGCTGACACCTACACCAGGAAGAGTGAAAACAGAGAAAGAAAACTATAGACAAATTTCTCTAATGAATATTGATGCAAAAACTTTAAATAAAATACTGTCAAGGAGATTACAGCAATATATCCCCAGGATCATACACTATAATCGGGTGGGATTTATACCAAGAATGCAGAATTGGTTCATTATGAAACATAGTGTAATTTACCATATCAATAACAAAGCCAACAGAAATCATACAATTATTTCAATAGATGCAAGAAAAAAAAAACTTTTGGCAAAATACAACAGCCATTCCTATGGAAAACTCTAGAAAACATGAAAATAAATGGAGCTTTCGTTAAAATATTAAGCCATACTAAAACCATCAGTAAACATTATATGTAATGGAGATAAACTAGAATCCTTTCCAATAAAATCATGTGTGAAGCAAGAATGTCCATTATCATCACTATTATTCAATGTTCTACTGGAAACATTAACTGTAATAATGAAAAGAAAATGAAATTGAAGGAATTAGAAGAGGAAATGAAGAATCAAACCTATCTATCTTTTTGTAAGTGATATGATGATATACTTAGAAAATCAACTAAAAACATAGTTAAAATAATTAATAACCTTAGCAAAGTTGCAAGCTGAGAGAGACAGAGATACAGAGAGAGAAAGAGAGATAAAGAGACTCAATTTAAAATAATTGAAAATAACATAAAATACGTGGGAGTCTACCTGCAAAGACAAATTCAGGAGATATATGACCACAATTACCAAACAATTTTTTACACAAATAAAGTCAGATGTAAATAATTAGAAAAATATAGGTAGTCTGACCCAATACAATAAAAATGACAATTCTACCTAAATCAATTTGCTTATTGAGTGCCAACCAATCAAATTACCAAAAAATTATTTTGTTGACCTAGAAAAAAATAACAAAATTTATCTGGAAGAACAAAACGTCAAGGATATCAAGGGAATTGGAGAAAAAAAATGTGAAGGAAGGTGGCCTCACCATGCCAGATCTTAAACTGTATTACAATGCCATAATCATTAAAAACAATCTGGTACTGGCTAAGAAATAACATGGTTGGGCGGTGGAATACATTAGGTACATAAGATACGGTAGATAATGACCATAGTAACCTGGTGTTTGATAAAATCAAAGACCCAAGCTTTTGGGACAAGAAATCTATTGTTGTTTATTCAATTCAATCATGTTCAACTCTTCCTGACCCTATTTAGGGTTTTCTTGGTGAAGACATTGGAGTGATTTGTCATTTTCTTCCCCAGTTCATTTTTTTTTAACAGATGAAGAACTAAGGCAAAACAAAGTGACTTGTCCAGATCACATAGCTAGTAAGAAGCTGAGGCTTTATTTGAACTCAGGTCCTCCTGACTCCAGTGTCAGCACTCTATCTTCTGTGCCACATAGCTGCCCCTGTGACAAGAACCAACTATTTGACAAAAATTGCTGGAAAACTGGAAAACAGTATGGCAGAAGCTAGACATAGACTGATACCTTACATAGGTACATGATTTAGATATAAAGCATGACACAGTAAACAAATTAAGAGACCAAGGAATAGCTTACTTATCAGCTCTATGAAGAAGGGAAGAACTTATGACCAAATAAAAGGTAGAGAGTATTACAAAATGTAAAATGAATGATTTTGATTATATTGAGTTAAAAAAAAGCTTATATGCACAAACAAAACCAGTGCAACCAAGATTAGAAGGAAAACAGACTTTGGGAAACAATTTTTATATCAAGGGACAAAGGCCTCATTTCTCAAATACATAGAGAACTGAGTCAAATTTATTAGAATACAAGCCATTCCCCAATAGATAAATGGTCAAAGGATATGAACAGGCCATTTTCAGATGAAGACATCAATACTATTTATAGTCATATAAAAATGCTCTAAATCACTATTGATTAGAGAAATGCAAATTAAAACAACTCTCAGGTTCAGCCTCACACCTAACTTATTGGCTAATATGACAGAAAAGTAAAATGACAAATGCTGGAGAAGATGTAGGAAAATTGGCACTATTGGTGGGGTAGTGAACTGATCCATCTGCTATGAAGAGCGATTTGGACTCAAAGGGCTATAAAACTGTGTTTGATCCAGTGCTACCACAACTAGGTCTGTATCCTAAAGGGTTTATAAAAGGGTGGGGGAGGACTTATATGTTAAAATATTTATAGCAACACTTTTTGTGGTAGCAAAGAATTGGAAACTGAAGAAATGCTCATCAATTGAGGAATGGCTGAACATATTGTAGTATATGATTGTACTGGAATATTACTCTGGTATAAGAAAGGATGAACAGAATGCTCTTAGAAAAACCTGGAAAGATTTACACGAACTGACACAAAGCAGCAGGATATGCACAGCAACAGCAGTATTGTACAGTGATCACCTGTGAAAGATTTATAGCTGTATAAAATAATCTAAGATAATTCTGAAGAACTCATGATGAAAAATGCTAACCATACAGTCTAACTACAGATTGAAGTATATTATTCTTTATTTTTTTCGTGGGTGTTTTTTCCTTTTTTTGGTCTCTGTCTTCTTTTACACCAAGACTAACATGGAAATATATTTTGCATGAACACACATATATAACCTATATTAAATTCCTTACCATCTCAGGGAGCAAGGGAGGGAGGGAGGGACAGAGAATTTGGAACTCAAAATTTTAAAAAGAATGCTAAAAATCAACTTTACATGTAATTGGGAAAATATTACTTGGAAAAAGTAAAATTTCATAACAATAGTTCACTGGAGCATCTTGGAAGTTACATTCAAATACTTCCATAATAGATGAAGAGGATCAATTCTTCTAAACTATCAATTAATAAAGCATAGTTTTAGATCCAAGTCCAAATATTTCATTTGAGGAATCTCTGATTTGTAGTATTGTAGAATACAGATTTAGGGCTGAAAGAGATCTCAGGGGAAATCTCTGCCCCTTTATTTTATGAGTGATGAAATGAGGTCTGGGGAGATTAAGAGACTCACACACAATCACATAGGTAGTTAGGTGTCAGGTGGGATTTGCACCTAGCTCCTATCACTGCCAAGTCAGTGCTTTTCCATTGCAATTTATCCAAAAGAAAGGTAGAGACTGTCAACTTGTGTATATTTGTCTACAGTAGCGACCAATCAGACACATAAATATTTGCTCATATTCTCGTCTTTGATGGAAAACAGCACCTAGAACTATTGCCATAAAGAAGGCTTAAAGAGACTTTATTCGAAGGCATAGTCAGCTCTGAAATACACAACTTATGAATTACCTCTGCCTCATGATATCAACTGGAGATGCAATTTTAACCCAAGCACTCTCTGAGCTCAGAAATGATTTATAGATTAAATGAGCCATCCACCAATCATGGAACATTTAACAAAGGAGGTTTACTTTGCCCTCACTCAGAAAAAAAAATTCAACACGTCCTCAAAGTTCATGATACATGGAGCAGGAAGCTGGACTAAGGAAGGGTAGGCTCAAGGAAGTTGTGGGAGGAAGGAAGCAGGGACCAAAGGCATTTGCTTTGAGAAAACCTTCATCCTCTACACTATTCAATCCACTTCTGCAGTACTTATGTCCCATGTTTAAGGTGATGTGATATAGACCAACTAAATATTATTTGAAGTGGGAGAGTCAGGGTTTCATGGGGATTCTAAAGCATCAGACTTGTAATCAAGAAGACATGAATTTGAATCCCACCTTAGGCACTTGCTAGCTGTGGTACCTTATGAGAGACACTTCTGTGAATCACAGTTTCCTTCTGGTAAAAAGGAGAAAATAAGTGATTCTGTGAATCAGATGAGATAATATATGTCAAGCCTTATAAACATGAAGTGCTATAAAAATGAGATCTATTTTTCATATTAGGAAGTAAAACATAATTAGGAGTAGAATCTCCCAAGGAAACAAAGCAATAAAAGACAAATTCCAAAGCCAACAGAAACGGTTTTTGGATTACCTGGTGTTTAACTGTTCTATGCTAATGTTCACCTCTATTAGTTTGTAAATTGGAGATTCAGTGAACACAAATGACACTAAATAGAAATAGCTAACATCTCTTTCTCTGGGAAGTGGGCACAAGAACACACAGACACACACACACACACACACACACACAATTGATTGTCCTTTGATTGCCATAGCTGACTATGCTTGCTCAGGGAGGGCTCTTCCCCCTCCACATCCCTCACTTTAAAAAAAAAAAAAGAGAAAAAAATCTGCCTTTTTCTTTTGCCCTTTGCTCAGTCCCCTGGTTTAGTCCTTGATTCCTCTGGTAATGGATCCCAGGCTCTGGGCTACCAACAAAACACTTTGGTCCTTTCCTGTGCCTAAGCTTTCTGAATATAACATTTTCTGGATGGAAGTTTCAGCCTACATTATGGAAGACACTTCAGCACTATCTCATAGCAGGTTCCAGGCCTAGACTTCTGCAGAGCCAACAGGAAAAATATGCACTACCAGCATCCAAAGGACTAATTATCTCTCTATTACTAGAGAGGTGAGCTATAACAATCCACTGTACGAGAAGGATAGAAGGCACAATGTACAAAATTAGCTGTGTTCTACACTTTAAGAAGAAAATGTTCTGTGAGTGTGAAGGCCAGTATAGGAATCTCCCAGATGCTCAATTCAATCCACAGGATGAAAATATTTCAAACACAGACTAGATAACCTATGAAAATAGGCATTGATTTGTATGTCCACTGACTAAATTAAATCAAGAGGAGCCTAAAAGAAATTGCGTAGTAGAGCTGAAATAAATTTACAGAGACAGGTGAAATGGAAGAGGTCTAGTATTTGTCATGGTAAATTAAATGGAAAATCTTTCATATTCATTAATAAGCCCATGTAACCTGCCTGGGTCACATGGAAACCTGAGTTCCATGAGTCTGAGTGCCATAGAGCCTGTGGAGGGAGGAGTTTGCTCAATGGGTGGAACAGGAAGAGCCTAGAAGAAGTTAGTCATGAGAGCAGTCTGAGCTAGCAGGCAGCTGGCTAGGGAGAGTGAAAGAGATTGTGATTTTGTTTAAGGGAAGCCTGCTTGTGATTTGCTTAATGGAGCTAGTTTGTGGGAAGCCTAGCAGGGGGAAGACTTGGGGCTGATGTTGTTCTCTGCATTGTTATTGTGTATAGATTTTTGTTACTGTGATAGATTTGACTTTCTGGTCCAAATGTTTTGGTTCTGCTTTCCATGTGGAAAGCCTGTGGTATTTCACAATTCAAAATTGCACAGAGATGGCCACCATGGGCGCTGTGAATTTCACATTGGTGCTACAGTATTGAATATAAAAATCTATATGTAAAGGCTAATAATCGCACTGGAAAAGACATCTATAACAGCCTTCTGATGAGGGCAAAGTCTAGACTAAAAAAAATGATGTTAAAATCTCAAATTAATATGCATAGAGCATTGGGGATATAGAATACTCCAGCTGACGAGCTGGTTAAACTGGATAAGAGAAAGCCACAAAGCCAGGTAAAGTAATGAAATGATAAAATTACGAATTAAGATTCAGAAGGAAATTCCAAGATCATCCTGCCTCGTAGTCAACAAATTACAGCTTACCTATGCCTGTTTTTGTACAATCTGCAAGCTAAACATTTTTTTGTTTTTATATTTTAAAATAAAATTTTATTCTATTTGAAAAAGTAATATATTCTTAGCTTACTTGTATTCAAAGACAGGAAGCAGGCAGATTTGAACCTCAGGCAGTTTGCCAACCTCTGATCTAGTGAATGGGGGACATGAGTTATCAATTCAAAAATTGGACTGACATGACTATTTATGATACAAACATAAATTTGGGGAAGAGACTAAACATTGCTTTCCTATTTTTGTTGAAGTCTAAGTTATCCAGTGTTAAAACTTCAGTTGTCTTTGATTCTTCCCTCTTCCTCAGTCCTTTATCTCATTCAGAAGACAAATTCTATCTATTCTACCTCTCTAATTAATACCTCCCCATTCATTTGCATCAGTACTTATCTGAACAAGGTCCTGAAAATTTTGGGCTGTTCTATATGACCATCTTTTGTCTCCAAAAAGTATGCTTGGATTTCTTGAATTTTTTGATGAAAACTGATTTCCTTTTGTTTAAATTTTTTAAAAATCATTCTAGATCTTCCTGCTGTTACTTCTCTTGGGAGAACATAAATCTCAACTTGAATTTATGATTTTAATTATGTGATTTTTTCCTAATTGTAAAGTTTTCCTCTTGAGTTAAAAAATATCAGTTTCACAAGTACAAGAGAAGGGAAGTATTGCTGCTCAGAGAGGTCAAGTGGAAAAAAAACCCAGTGATTTTCGTGAACTCAAAAATCAATGTGTCTGCTATGAGACCCGGTAGAAAAAAAAGATAAAAGCAGTATTATTGTTGTTCAATTGTGGAAGAAATGAGGTAAAAAAGCCTCCTTTGGGGTTTTCTTAGCAAAGATATGGGAGTGTTTTGCTATTTCCTTCTCCAGCTCATTTTGCTGATGAGGAAACTGAGGCAAAGAGGGTTAAGTGACTTGCCCAGGGTTCCACAGCTAGTAAGTGACTGAAGTCAAATTTGAAAGTCTATGATAAATGATAAAGATGTGGGAAAATTGGAATGCTAATGCATTGTTGATGGAGTTGTGAACTGATCCAACTAGTCTGGAGAGCTATTTGGAAGTATGCCCAAAGGTTATAAAATTGTGCATACCCTTTGACACAGAAATACTACTTTTAGGTCTGTATCCCAAAGAGGACATAAAAATGGGAAAAAAAAGATCTACATGTACAAAAATATTTATAGCAGTTCTTTTTTTGTCAATGAATTTTGGTGTCAATGAATTGGAAACTGAGAGGATGCCCATCAGTTGGGGAATGGCTGAATAAATCGTAGTATATGAATGTAGTGGAATACTATTGTGCTATGAGAAATGATAAGCAGGCAGACTTCAGAAAAACCTGGAAAGACTTACTTGAACTGATGCTGAGAGAAGTGAGTAGAACCATTGTACACAGTAATAGCCACCTTGTGTGATGACTAACTTTGAAAGACGTATCTCTTCTTAAAAATGCAAGGATCTAAGACAACTCCAAAAGAACTGAAGATGGAAAATGCTTTTCACATTCAGAAAAAGAACCATGGAGTCTGAATGCAGACCAAAGCACATTATTTGCTGCTCTGTCTCTGTCTCTCTCTCTCTCTTTCTCCCTCTCCATTTTGCTTCTTCTTTCTTGTGGTTTCTCCCATTGCTTCTAATTATTCTTTTCAACTGACTAATATGGATGTAGATATATAAAGCCTATATCAAATTACATGCCTCTTTGGGAGGTAGAGGGGAGAGATGGGGAGAACATCTGGAACTCAAAATCTTAGGGAAGTCATTGTTGAAAACTAAAATAAATAAATAAATTTAATTTAAAAAAAGAAATCAGGTTTTCCTGACTCCATGACTAGCACTCTATCCATTGTGCCACCTAGCTGTGATATTAGATAATATTAATAATGCAATATTAAAGAGCAGTAAAGAAGCATAGGACCTAGGATTGAGTACTGTGGTGATAACCTTGCTCTTCTTTGTCCTGTTCAGATAACATCTCACCAGGAGTACTGATTTCAATTCTGCATATAATTTTATCCCAATTCAATTTTATTTTATTTTTAAGCCCAAATTCTTTCCTTTCAATTGCTTCCTTTCTTCCTCTACCCTCTCCAAGAGAAAACAAGAAAAACAAAACCCCAATTACAAACATATATAGTCAAGTAAAACAAATTCTTGCATTGACTATATCCAAAAAAGGAGATACATTAGATAGATACAGATATATCCATATATAAAGATATAGATATGTGTATGTATATATAATTACATATGTGTGTATATATGTTTATTATCTTTCTATATCTAATTCTTTATGTCTATCATCTCTCTATCTGGAGATAGGTAGCATATTTCATGTTGAGTCTTCTGAAATTATGGTGGGTCTGTGCTGATCAGAGTTCCTGTCTTCCAAAATTATTTGTCTTTATAATATTGTTGATATTGTATAAAGTGTTCTCCTAGATCTGCTCATTTCTGTCTCCATCAGTTCATGCAATTCTTCTCAAAAACTGTTACTTTCATATTTCTTACAGTACAATGATATTTCATCATATTCACGTACCATAGCTTGCTCAGCCATTCCCCAGTCAACAGATAGCTGAGATTCTTAATGGAGAATTTCCAATTCTTTGTCACAAAAATTATTACTGCCATATAACTGGTTTTGGGTTCTTTCCCTCTTTCTCTGATGTCTTTGAGGGCACAAACCTAGTAGTAGCATCACTGGGTCAAGGAGCATGCATAGTTTAATAGCATTTTTGAGCATAGTTCTGAGTTGCTTTCTTGTATGACTGAAGCAGTTCTACATGTCAAATTTGAAAGAGGTAGCATGGGAATAATGGAAAGATCATTGAAGTTCGAGTTAGAAGAAACGCAGGTTCACATCCTGCCTCCCAGACATACTAGTTATGTTACACAGGACAAGTGACTTAAACTTTCTGAGTCTCAGCTTCTTATCTTTGGAGAGAATGATATCCACCAGCTTAGAGTAGTTATGAAAATCAAATGATGTATTTGAAGAATTTATTAAATTGCTATATAAACATCATTTACTGTTGTTGTAGTAGCTGTTGTTTGTGCTTTTATTATTATCATTAATCAGGGAGCATGAGGATTATGGCAATGCCAAAATGATGGTCATGTCATATGAATATAAATTGAAGGAACAAGAGGCACTTGGGCTAAAAGAGAGACACAAGAGAAACACAACGGTAATTTTCAAATATTTGAAGAATTATCCAGTGGTAGAAGAATCGGACTAATTCTTTTTGGTCCTAAAGGAAAGAATAAAAGACAAAGGGTGGGAGATTCCAAGTGACTAGTTATGTCATTGCAAAGTTTCCTTGGTAAGTAATGTGTTCCCCCACATTGGAAATGTTCAAGCATTAACTATTTTCGGTCATATTTTAGAGGGGATTATTTTTGAGCTATGGGTTGGTCTGGAGGTCCTCTGAAGTCCTTTCCATGGCTTAGTTTTTGTGATTCAGTGCATATCTGTTTCCATTGCACTTGGTTTTCATAGGAAACTGTCACTTGTGGTAGAATTCTGTATTTATAATCTCATGCCCCAGACAGGGGGTTAAGAAGAAAGGAAACAGCCAGGAGGGGAAGAGATTAAAAATCCATACATGAGCTGTGACCATTGTCAGCCAATTTGAAGTTCTGCAAGTCTAATGATTTTGGAAAACTATTTCAAGGGTGAGACTTCTATAATCAAAAAGAAGTTTAATCTTTTTTCAAAAGATTGACTTTCAAAAGACTCCCATTAGTTGGGTCTCCCAGTAGAAGGATTATTATTATGGAATACCCCGATTAATGACAGCCTGCACAGCACACAGGGTTATTATTCATTCTGCATGGCTACTAGGTTAAAAGGTCAGCTTGCTAATTGATCTAAGTAATAATAATACAAACAATATAATTTAATGTGAAATAGAATACCATTTACTGTAAAAAGTAAACTTAACAGTTCTATAGTAATAATTTTTATATATGTATATGTGTGTATCTATATATTTATATATTTCCAAGTGCAGTCAATGGTAGCCTTTTTTAAAAGAGCATTTTCTACAATGACCTTTTTTGGACAATAGTTGGACTTCCATGGTACCTTGAAATTCAATGTCATGTCCTAACCTAATCCTGTCACGAAGGGACCGTAATTCATTTTAATTTGACAAATATTTAATAAATGCCTACCATGAACTGATCTATTAACTTCTGGTGATATTAAGACCAAAAAGGAAATCCAGTATGTGATTCAAGGAGCCTACATTTTTCTTGGAAAAATGGATCCATAGGACAATATAAATGGATATGTAAATAGGAGATAATTTGAAGAAGAAGAAAGCACTAAAAAACAGGAGAATCAAAAAAAGTTTCCAGTAGCCTGAGCCTTGAAGGCAGCCAAGAATGGTGAAAGGCAAGAGTACATTTCAGCAAAGGGAGGCAGTCTGTGCAAAGACAAGGGAGTAGGAAATAGCATCCTGAAATGTTGAGAACCGCAAGTAGGACCCAGTTGTCTATAATACAGAATGTTTGAAGGAAAATATCATGAAATAAGTCTGGAAAGGTATGCTGGAGCCAGATTGTGATAACTTTTAAGATTAAACTGAGGAATTCGTATTTTATCATATATGTAATAGAGAGCTACTGAGGTGGGAGTGGATAGGGGAATGGCATGGTTAGAACTACTTTGGTTTGCTCTTAGCATATGCTTAGCAGATGGATAGGAAAAGTAGAAATCAACTAGTATGCTAGTGTGGTGTTTAAGAAGTGATGATAACCTCAACTGGGGTCGTAGCCTGTTAAAGAAAGGGACAGATGTAATGGATGATATTAACCTAATAGCTGATGACCCTTCTATGTTAGAGGAGAGTAGGGAGGGAAGAGAGAAAGGAATTATCATCTATTAAGCACCCACTAAGTGCCAGGCACTGGGCTAAGTTCTTTACAAATATTTTCTCATTTAATTTTCATATCAATTCTGAGAGGTAGGTGCTATTTATTCCCATTTTAAAGCTAAGGAAACTGAGGCAGATAGTTTATGTGACTTATTTAAGGTCACATACCTTATAATTGCCTTAAGATGGATTTGAACTCAGGTCTTCCTGAATCCAGGTCCAACTAACTAGTTAGCTATGAATTATTAATCCAGAGAAGAACTGTTGCTGACACTTTGCTGGGGTGGAGTCAATGGAGAGTGGAGGAAATGTGGCAAACCTGTGACTACATTGGTTTAGGAAATTCTCAGTCTGAAAACTCCATTCATTGATGCAAAATAGGAACTCACCTGCATTTTACAGTCTTAGAGACTTGCCTCTCTGGAGGCAACTTCTAACAGTAGTTTGACAAAATGAAAAGTTGTGATTCAAAATTTCGATTGTATCTTCAACTATGTTAACAAGTATGTGATAAACTAAAGTTTCCAGAAAGAACAAACTATTTTGTTAATTTTAAAATCCAGACTTGAAGATAAATCATTGCAATATATGAGTATATCAAAAAAGCAATAAAAATGATGAATGTCATTGAAGATAATGACTTTTAAAAGTATAATCTAGAAGTCCAGCAAATACAAGTAAGTATTTAAATATTTTATCAGCTAATAATATTTCTTGAAAATTTTCCAGCAAATAAGAAAAATTCTGGAAGCACTTATCATGTGCTAAAGAAAATAAGTCACTTCTTACCAAAATATCAGGAAGTCAAGAATAAGAACAAATGGTCTTGCTACATGAACTTTCAAATATTTTTTAGGAGTGGAGTGAGATGGAAGAGATACAATTGCTGTCTCAAATGAAAGACGGATTGAATTTATTCCATATAACTTCTAAGGGAAGAACTGGAATCATTGAATAAAAATTACAGGTAGGCAGTTGACAATTCAACATGAAGATCTTTCTAGGAATAATAGCTATCCCCAAACTGATCAAACTGTCTAACTAGCTAGGGAGCTCTCCATCACCTTGACTACTCACAAAGAGAGTGGAAGACCACATGTCAAAGACCTTGTAAAGAAGATTCCTCTTTTGGGTAGTGATTTGGACTAGAAGACCTCTAAGGGTTCTTCACAACATTAAACCCAATGCTACATGTTCAGGAAGTCATCAACAATGAAAAGCTTACCTGAGGGCAGTGAGAAAAATCTTAGGATGCTGTGGTTTGCTGGTAAATGTTTAACAGCTGACTCTGAGGGGGTGGGGTTGGGGAAAATGTACACAGGATAAACTTTTAAGTTTAAACTGCATTATTATCATTTTCTCTATCACTTTCTTAGCCCTGGTCAATCCACAAAACCATAAAATAAGCTTTGATTTGTAGCTTCAATTTCCAAGGTGTTAATGCTAGCACTGGAAAAACAATTTATTCCAGAAAGAGCTGGCTCTAGCACATTCTTAGTATACAAGCTGTAATTAAATATAAATCTTAACTTTAAATACATTCCTTAATATTTTAACTGACAGTATATTTCTTTGATACTTGATAATTTCACTCTGTGTCTCCCATAGCCTTTCTCTTAGTCTTGATCTCAGGAACACTCAGTGCATTATTGTAAACCTCTAAGTCCACCCCTTGAATCTAAGTAAAAACTCGCTCCTCTGCAGCCATTAAGTAGGCAGTTCTCTTGCTCTTCTGAATTGCATCTCAGCATCTCTAGATTAACTGTCTTTTCTCTTAGCCCTCCCCCTTGCAACTTTTCTACCAAAGGCCTATTTCCCCCTCTCTAACCTCTCATTTCTCAATTCCTTTTCTCTTTTACTTTTCTCTATTTCATTATTCACTGATCCTTTCCATTTGCTCTTCTCCTAACAGAGCACATCCTTTTTGGAAGAGGGCAGAATGTGAGCAAACTGCTTTTCTTTTAGTTACGCTAGGCTATGCTTTATGTAAAGTTATTGCTTTACATTGATTCTTATTTTTAAAACAATATTTTTTTGCCTTACGTATAACCTTTGAACAATTCCTGTTCTGTAAGTATTCTGATAAAACTGCCATGCATAACTGTATAAATTTGCAAGGAAATATATGTGCATATGCATATGTGAGTGTATGTGCATATATATGTGTTTGTCTACATATTTACATGTATGTAAATGTGACCCTCACAACAATCTCAAGGAAATAATTACTAGCATTATTTTTCCTATTTTACAAATGAAGAAATGGGGCTTTGAGACGTTAAATGACTTTTCCATGACTCCTATATGTGAGAGGCAAAATTTGAACTCAGGACTTCCAGACAATCAATCCAGCAGTACAGTTATTATACTATCACCCTGCTACCTGTTGTTCTAACATCTGCCAGTTATTTCCATCCTCTTGGGAAATAAATGTTCTCAAACTCATATTTCTATCAACATGAGTAAGAATCTATTTTGTTGACATATAAAGGGGATGGGGAATAGTTATACATAAGTCAGGTGATTTGGATTTTTCCCCAACATGTTGTAACGTAAAGGTGGATGAGAAAAATTTGTTCCAATGGCCATGAAAGCAGCTGAAGTAGGCACTGTGGGGCACGTAAAGCTTGGTCATCCACTGCATCCCAGGCTGTCTCCAGTTGTCCTAACGTTGGGCTCGCTACTCGACTTCAATGATTCCATAAGAAAGAGTGAGGTTGCTGACTTTATACAATTCTGCCTCCCTATGCCCAATTCATGGTAAGTCATGACTCCACTCCATGATGTCACCGATCCTGTTCAGAACACAAGGCACAAACAACAGTAATTTAAAAGGCACCAACACAATGATTACTCCCTCTACATTATGAAAACAAAAGCTTAGTCAGCAAGAATAATTTAGTTAAATTAGGAAGAAGAATAAATTATTTAAAATGACTTGTAGATGAGCCTGACAACTTCCTCTGTGCAAAGTAGCCTTTTGTCTAGGGGGTCTTAAAAAGTTGATTTGAAAGTTCTTTTCATGCTTTTGCACCCAGTGGCACTTTGTATAAAGCTTTCCCAGACCTGAAAAATGAAAGATATGGTTGTAGAGGTTATAGTTATAAAATGTATTTGATTTGGAAAATGGAGAAGTTCTTCACACCAAGTTAATTCAAAAGTTGAGGGTTTTAATAATTTTTCATGAATTCTTGAATTTCTCCCAGGAACATTAAGGCTTGCTCTTATGAAAACTCACAAGATATTTTTAATTTAAAAGCAGATAAGAGGTTCTTAAAATCCTATCAACACAATAAATCAAATGGGACTTGATTTATGTACCTCACAAAATGGAAAAGATGGGTTCACTCTAGGGCTTAAATTGGATGTGTCCTCAGAGAACAAAATCTGGTACCTTTATTTATTTATTTATTTTTATGAATGTAAAGTAGAAAAGAGGAAATGAATCATGGGGAAAAGAAGAACTTCCAGAGATGAATTATTTTAGCCATTAAAAATTCCAGTTCGTCTTGGAGACATATAGACTTGTGATGTCACAAATCAGCAATGGTCCTAAAAGAAAAAACAAGACAATTTGCTGAGGCATAGAAAATCTGTTGCTAAAGGAAGGATTACTGAAATTAACTGCCTAGATCCCATTCCTGTGGATATCTCTGTGATCATGATTTTAGTTTATCAGCAAATGCAAATTGTTATTTTTAGCAAAAAGTCCATGTCTTCCAAGTGCATATTGAGATAGATGCACTGAATCATTATGCTGATTAAAATAAAAGAGGCTTTTCACTTTTAAATGCTCACAATAATGAGGCTATGGTAATTGACAAAATTTGTTCCTGCCAGATCTTCAGATGTATCTCTTAGTCTTCCAATAGTTTAAAATTATTCCTTAACCACTACTAACGTTTATCTACTACCTCATAAGAAGAGGTATTTACTTTTGAATATATATTCTAGTGATTTCAAGTAAAGAGAACACAAAAGAGAATATTATTGAATGAAGTCTTTCAGTCTTTTATGAGAAATATTCAGTAACATAAGTAGATTCCCTTTCCCTGTCAATCAAAGGTTGTTGTTTCCCACCCATGATGGCACCTTAGCACAGACCATCTGTTTTGCACTGTTCTAGGCAGCTGGAAATGACATTTTCCTCAAACTAATACTCACAGTATTCCAAGTCCAAATTCTCAAATGTAGAGGTATCCCTAAAAGATTACAAAGATGCCCCAGGCACCGTAAAAACTCTTTGGGAAAGGCTTAAGATATTAAATATTGATTTAAAGGGGAGTAAATGGAGATGAACGCTTAGGTACCTAGCATTTAGTATATTACAGCCCCAAACCCACAGCCGCTATTGAAGGGAGAAATTATTGTAGTAAGGGGACCCATCTTCCTCATCCTATGTAAGAACAACTGTTGTCCATCTGCCACTAACAAGAAGATGCACAGAGGAGCCCTGGGAGTGGTAGACCACCAAGACCATCATTCTTGCTTCCCGCTCAGCCCTCACAATCATCATCTGGGGAGTAGGGGGTCAACTATTCCTACCAATTGTCAATCAACTGCCACACACAAGGCAGGCAAGTCAGTCTAGCAGAAGTCCAAGGCACCCTTAGGGAAAGTACAGGCTAGACAAGTCAAACCACCACCACCACCACCTTGATAACCATCTCCCCTCAGACCCTGATGGTAATAGCCTAGGACTTTGAAAACAAACACCTTGGAAATAGGAATGCTTTCAGTCCAGTGTCCTCAGAAATCATCGTGGGAAAGTAACCCTTGAGAAGATGAAGCCAGGTAGTTGTTTCCACAGGTACTATCACTAGAGCTACTGAAGAAAAGGAAGATTTTGCAACCAGAGTCCTTGGCACTAAAAAAAATGGTTCAGCATCAGATGCTCATATCATTTTATCCCCACTGGTAATGATATTAAAAAAAAGTCACCAACTTCATCTTTGCCATTGAGCCTAAGCACCATGAGACTTTTCTGTCTCACTCAAAGCTAACACTTCCCACATATGTTATTTCCCTATTGGAATGTGAGTTCCTTGAGAGCAAGGGTTCCCTTACTTTTCTGTTTGTATCCTGAGCACAATGCTTTGCACATAGTTCAGTATTAATAAATGCTTCATTCATTCATTCATTTATTCATCAGTGAAGCTTCTGTTGCTGTTGATTCTCACTTGTGTAAGCTACATGGGGATGAGAATACAGACTGAACCTTTAATTTCATTGGTCTAGGGAACTTTCAGGTGTGGAAATTCTCTTTACCATCACGAGCTGTCTCTATCTCTGTAATTTATAGTCTTAGAGATTTGCCTAGAGCACTGAAAAGTTAAATGAATGGCCCAGGGACCAGAAATCAGGTCTTATTGATCCCAATTCTAAGGACAGTTATTTATCCCTATGCTATGCTCTCTATTTCAATTTGGAATTAAGCTTCCCTTCCCCCGAAGGCCCAAAATTGTGAATCTCCTTCTGACCCAGAGATACTCTTACTAGCCCTATACGCTAAAGAGATCAAGGAAAGAGAAAAAAGATTTACCAAAACCCACACATATTTAGTGTATTTTTTGTTATAGCAAAGAAGTGGAAACTAATGGAGTAACCAACAACTGGAGGATGACCAAACAAATTATGGCATATAAATAGCATAGAAAATTAGTGTAGCATAGGAAATAACAAAGACAGTTTCAGAGAAATTTGGAAAGACTCATATGAGTTTATGGAGAATAAAATGAGTAGAAACCAACATACAAAAATAGTATTTTAAAGAATAACAACTTAGAAAAACTTTAGAACTCTGATCAATGCAATGATCAATCATGATTTCACATTCAGTACTACTCACCTCTTTTCAGAAGTAAAGGATTTAAGGTACAGAATTACACAAACATTTTCTTTTAAAATATATAATACTTTATTTTTTTTCCTAATTACATGTTGAAATAATTTTTTAACATTTTTTTTTGTTGTGAGTTCCAAATTCTATCTTTCCCTCCCTCTCTCCCCTCTCCCTCTACCTGAGATAGTAAGCAATTAGATATAGGTTACACATGTGCAAGCATGTAAAACATTAGTCATTTTGTACATAAAGATTGAATAAAAAAGAATGAAAGAAAGTAAAAAAATATCATGCTTCAGTATGTATTCAGACAATATCTCTTCTTTTTCTGGAGTCATATAGTATGCTTCATCATCAGTCCTTTGAAATTGTCCTAGATAGTTGTATCGCTAAGAATACTAAATCATTCACAGTTCTTCTCTGTATAAAATTGCTGTTATTGTGTGCAATATTCCCCTGGTTCTGTTCACCTCACTTTGCATCAGTTCACAGCATATACATTTTCTGACATGGCCAATGTGAGAATTTGTTTTGCTTGACTATTCATTTATGACAAAGTTGTTGGGAGGTTTTCAGTAGTTGTTGGGTGGAGAAGAGTTGGGAGTGATACAGGGCTGGCGAAAAGGTTGCCACAAAAAAGAAACAGAAAGAAAAAAGGTTCATTAAAACATCAAACACAGCTATGAGCAGGAGAAAACAGAAGGAAAGCCAGAAGGGAAACAAAGCAGGCAGGGTAGCTTTGAAAATTATATTTGAATTGATTATATATTTAAAAGGAAAAGCAAGATTTACATAGTAGAATACTGTGGTTTCATGCCCAATCCTCTTTTTCTATTCTACTATGTATATGGAAATGTCCATTTTATTTGGCATTTGTTAAATTTAGAATTTAAAGAAAAGCCAGGCTAGAGACAAAATTGTGAGGGAGACAAAGTTGGTCTTTGAAGCCTTCCCACACCAACCCTTTTCTGAATCCCTTTCCCCACATTCAGCAAACCCAAACACTCTCCACCCTTCCACTGCCTCCTTGCTTTCAGTTCCCTTCTGCTAGCCTCTTCTGAAAACAATCTTGATTAATAAACTCCCATTGAGAATTTTGGGACTTAATGCATTTTCCTTCGTAAGGGCATTTATTTGCATTTTGAAAGGACAGAAAAAGAAGGTAATAATCAACCCAAAACAATGAGTGGCTCTAATGGTGACATTTTAGGTACTTTCAATGGGAAGATAATTGTTTCTTTCCCAGAGCTCTGAAATCGCAGTGTCTATGATTGCTTAAACCAGATACTATGAGGCAAATGTACAGGGTCTGGAGTCAGAAGACTTAAATTGGAATGCTGACTTTCCAGAATGGAAGAGTTGTCTCCTTTTGTGGCCTTGTGGAAGACCTTTAGCCTTTCTGGGCCTGTTTCCTAAACTGAATTAATAGCTTCTAATCCTATGTAGCTCAACCTGCTTGTGTGGTCCAATTCCAACATATCACTTTTCTGCTTCCTGGATGATGCCCTATGTTATTTTACAGTTTCCTAGATGGCTCTTTAAAGCAGATAAGGGTATATCATGTCCTGTAGGATCTGTATTTAACTCAACAGATCTGCCTTTGTTCCTAAACTGCTTTATAGGATGATATTCCTAAGTAGTTACAACATTTTTACAGAATGGAAAACAATACAGAAGGAAAGAAACAAGAATTTATACTAATAAGTGTATGCTACGATCTGTGCTATGTGCTTTATAAACATCTCATTTAATACTTATAACAACCCTGTGAGGTAATTACTATTATTATCCCTATTTTATAGTTTAGGAAACTGAGGCAGACAGAAGTTAAGTGACTTGTCCAGGGTCACACAGCTAGTTAAGTGTCTGAGGCTATGTTTTAACTTGTCTTCCTAATTCCCGGCTAACCACTTTAATTTTTTGGTTGAGGAAACTGAACCCTAGAACGTTAAATGATTTGTCTAGGATCAGAAAGAATAGAAGTCCAGTTACCCCAAAATGATCAGTCCAATTTGAGCACTCTTCACTGAACCATATTGCTTTCCTTGATGTTCCTTAAATAATTCTAACAGATTTTGGATCATCAGATTTAGTCAAAATGTACTCATAGTACAAGGGAATCCACAGACAGGCTCCAGGCCTGATGTAGACAAATTTTACTTTATGAGATTTGCTTGTAATAAATGCTACTCCTCATAATTAATATTCTAATTAGTTTTAAATTGTTGGTTAATGAATATATCTTGCTACCTATTTTATTAAGACAAATTTAATTAGAATATTCTAAAAATCAGATAAGACACTGATGAAATATGAAAATGATAGTGTTTCAATGCAAGGGCAAATGTCAACTTTTGCATTATATATTGTAACAATTCATCAGTACAACCATAAATCCCAAATAACAGAGGACATTTATCCTTGGAAATTGTCAGGACCATATGGAACCTTCAGGTATTTTCATGATGAATGGCCATTTAGAGGCCAAAGTGAAATTTCAGCTTAGCTCCTAGTCAACATATGTTCACAATATATAAACTGCTACCTCTACTTGGGTGATTTTTCATTGAGTTAGTGGGAGTCTCAGAAGAGATTAGGATTGAGTTGGTCACAGATATTAAATGACCTCCCATCTTGAAGATATGAACTTTTAAGAACTCAGAAACAATGATGTGTCTGTCTAGAAGTTCAGACTGGTGAGTTCTTTCCATACAGACTGAACTTTGAGGCACGTAAAAGATCTTGTAACCAACCTCTGTATGTATGTGTGTATGTGTGTGTACATATATATGTATATATACATATATATATGTGTATGTATGTGTGTATTTAAGATCTAGAAATTATTTTAGAAAGCCATACATTTATAAAGGAGTACAGGGGTATCAGAGATACAAACCCTTAAGGGTATATGTGTGTAGGACCTGATACTGCAATATTAATAATACTTAATACATAATAGAGTTCTTTGCAGTTTAAAAACAACAACATTGTATAACAGCTTTAGTGCTTTAAGACATAGTAAGGGTCAAGCCCAATCCTCTCATTTTACAGATGAGGAAACTGAAGGAAAGAAAAGTTTATAGATTTACTCCAGGTTACAAAGCTACAAAGTATCTGAAGTGAAATTGAAGTCCAAATCTTTCTAACCCCATGTTCAGTACTCTACTCTCCAAGTCATATTGCTGAAATGGAACAACAAACCTATGAGGAAGGCAGGGGAGATATTATCTACATTTTACAGTCCAACAGATCGAGATTCAGAGTGATTAAATGATTTGTCCAAGATTAGTGACATAGCTAATTAAGTGACATGGTAGAACTGAGAGTTAGAATTTAAGGTTTCTTCTTCCTCTGCTCTTTTCATAATAATAATCATGATGATGATGATGATGGTGATAGAAACATAGTACTTTAAAGTTTACAGTTATTACTTCATTTGAGTCTCAAAACAGCACTGTGACCTATTAAATGTTGTTATCCTCATTTCAGAGATGAAACAACTGAGTCAGAGAGTTTAAGTGACTTGCCCATGGTCACATGGTCAACAAACAGCAGACACAGGATCAGATTCAAGTCTTCTGGGTCCCAGTCCAGCACCGTATCCAGTCGACCTAGTTGCCTCTCAAAATGAACATTTATAAATCACTTACGTGAATACTAAACAGTGGAGATATATTCAAACATAAAAAATAACAAGATCTAAAATAGGGGAACTGTTGTCTGGGAATTGGGAAGAAAAAGAACTAAATTAAACCTTCTAATTGCTCCAAACAGGTCTGGAATAGATAGCCCAGATTTCAAAAGCAGATATATAATGATTTCTTTTTTTTTCCTCTCTGAACTTAACCTAAAAGATATATATTGACTTCCTAAAACAACTGTGGTCAGCCCAAAATGAAGTGAAAATTCCTGCCCAGAAGCAAGAGAGGGAAAACAGAGAATGTACTGTGGCCACTGCGGTGGAGTTCTATCCCCTGTAATACCAAGTTTAGAGAAAACTGACCAGCTTTTGTTGCAACTCCACTGGATCCCACATGCACAAAGCTTTCAATATCTGGATAGCCTTGGGGATTCCATTTGTAACATTTCCTTCAGGCTCACTCTTCAAAACTGAGCCAGCCAGCTTATATTTAGGTTGGAACAGCAAGGGTACCAGGTGAATAGCAGGAAAAAAAAGAGAGCGAGAGTGAAAGGGAATGGAGAGTTAGATTGAATATTCTGATAAATAGAACAGTTCTCAGCTGCATCACCTTCCAGTCAATGATGCTGATAATATGTAGACAATCCTGTGACATCTCCTACCCCTAACGAATTAATTTTTAAGATATTGTTTCAAATGTTTAGCCCAGACAGAAGTCTTATAACTAGATCAAAGGTTATATGCTAAGAAAATATATAAGGTTTTCCAAATCATCTCTACACTGGGTAAAAGAAATTTAAAATGTGGATAATGATGCTGAATAAGGTCAAGTGGACAGGAAAGCTGTTTATCAAATTAGCACTTTCCCCCTCATCTATCAGGTTTGGTCCTCTCTGAAAGCAACAAATTAGATCAGTCTGACAGGGAAGTTTAGAAAATCAATTTGGCTGATTACGTAATCGCCTCTATTCCTCTATGTGGTGATGATAGGATTTTTACTTGGTTTCTTCCTTTTACTTTCTGAGTTGAGAATTAATTGTAATTTATATCCATAATCAGTGTAATCCACAGTCAACAGTGACCACAGAATACCTTTGCTCATTTTCCTGGAACTATTTTTTTACTTGTACAAAAGAAGATTTTGTTTCCATGTGCTCATCCGTCTGCAGCTTTTATGGTCATCTACATTCAGAAATGATCATCATTAAATACTCACTTGAATATCAAAGCACATTTGCTATTTTATAGCCACCTTTATTCTGGCAGAAATAGTTCAGGAGACTTTGGTTACAGCTTGGTATTTGGGGCTGTCATTAATTTTTACTACTATTCACATTTACTAAGTATCTAAGATGCTTTAAGTTATAAAAAGAGTTATGTAGGTTACAGTCTCTTTTATGATACAGGTTCTGTCCTAAACTCTCCTGAAATATTCTGAACATTAGCATTGCTAGGATTATAAAGAGTAATAGTAAAGACACAGATAAGTTTAGGGTTGGGAGAGATCTTAGAGGCCATGTAGTCCATTCTCTCATTTTCCAAATTAGGAGACTGAGGCCCAGAGAGGTTAACAGACTTGGCCATGGTGGTATGGGCAGTGAGATTTTTTGACTTCAGAGCCAACACATTTTTCACTGTGCAGTTCTGCCTGTTGTGATGGAGTTAGAAAGGAACAAGTTATATTGCCTTCCACGCCCTTACCTTTATTCAGGAATATACTTGTGTCATGTCAGAAAGATAGAAATATAGTTAGATTTCCAAGGGAGATCTCACAACTTCCTTTACTTACATATTTCAAATTCTAATCACTATTGCCAACCAGAAAATCAATCCTGACATCTTCTGTTTACCTAGATACTCAAAAGATGTATTGCAACCCTTCCTTGCCCACCTGTCCTGACACTTGGTAACATCTTGCTATAAGTTCATCCAATATGTTCGGACCTTCTTAGCATTTTTTTCTGAGATCATGGAATATCAGGGGACACTAGTGGGATATCTATTGGTTATCTTTGATTCTCATCCTGTGACTTGCTGATCTCTTTTTTGAATTATACATTTCTTTGATGACTCCCTTTACGTTAATTCTACTTTTATATTGCTCACACATACCCTACACTCTACAGTGACTGTGTGGAATGGTACTCAATTTTCAATGTTACGGAGATTGCAGTGTTCCATGATATATAATCCACAACACTAATCCCACGGGCTCATGTCAAAGTTCTGAGTCTTCTCTTTCTCCAGCAAGATTTACTCAGTTTTGTTTTTAGCATTTTGTCATCAACCTTTCTCTTTGTGGCTGACATTTCTAAATCTTTGAATTCTCCTGTAGATATCGAGCCCTAAAATGCACTCAAGTAAGTGTCCAATTAGGACTAAAAATTCATATTTATGTAACTCTTCAAGTTATAGAGAACATATTTCTCACAAAATCCCCTGCAAAACATATAAACATGACTATGTCCATTTAATGGATAATAATAATAATATCTAGTATTAATATGATGCTTTCTTAATTGCAAAACACTTTACAAATATTCATTTTCTCCTTGTGACAACCCTGGGAGGCAGGTATTATTATAAGCTCCATTTTATAGATGAGGAAACAGAGGCAAATAGAGAATAAGTGACTTGCACAGGGTCACGTTGATAATAAGTGTCTGCAGCTGACTTAGAACACATACCTTCCTGACTCCAGGTCTAAAACAATATCCATTGCACTGCTTTCTACATAAGGAAATTAAGAGTATTTGATTTGCCTGAGTCACATTGTTAAATGAACATTGGAGCTGGGAATGAAGCTTAGGGCTTCTGATTCTCAGACTAATAATGCTCGCACATGGGTTTCAACAGTATACATAAACAACTTTAACTTCTTAATGTCAACTTAACAAAATTGGAGCTGAACTAACATTTATTAATCAAATGCTGCATGCATGTGCTGTTATTGGATAGGAAAACTACAAAGTTTAGGGAAAACCTTATACTTATAGAATTTAAAATCTAGAGGGGAATGTGCCAAAAATCTCAACCATAAGACAAGCACACAAAAAGTGCTGCATAAGATCTGACAGGGACAATGTCATGAATGACAGGGAGGACAATTTCCTGGAGGGGGGCAACATTTGACTTATATTTTAGAAGATGAAGAGAAATTTATTAGGGCTAAATCAGGGAGGGTATCTAGGCATACCAAATAGTGCTGACAAAAAGGTGTAAATGCAGATTACCTATAGGGATATGATATAGTCCAATATGACCACAAAGTAATGTAAGTGAGCAATAATGAGATAAATCTAGAAAGGCAGCATGATGCCAAATTATATATGACCTTGAATATCAGTCTAAGGAATCTGAACTTTATTTTTTAGACATTAGAGAGTCACTGTAGGTTTTGGGGCAGAAGAATGAGATCATATCTGTGCATAAGAAAAAGACACAGCATGGAACAGAGAAAATAGAGGTGCCCTTGAAGTCAGGAAGACATGGGTTCAATTGTTCTGCCGTACATACTGACTGTCTGACTCTGGGCAAATGACTTAACGACTCAGAATTCTAGGAATTCTTACAATATTAGAAGCTGCAGAGAAGGTACCAACCTGCATTGCTAGAGAAGCTTTCCTCACCTGGGAGTTCTCTATCTCAATGAAGTCATAAGTCTAATATCTAACCATATGCATAAGGAGACTTCAACTTGGAAGCAATTGGTAGTATAATTAGAAAAATGGAAAAATGAACATAGGAACACTTATTATGAGGCACAACTGGAACAACTCAGACACTGATGCAGAGTGATGTGAGCAGAACCAGAACATCGTACACTGTAAAAACATTTTTATAAAGGTGATCAACTGGGATCAATTAGATCAGCTACTCTGATCAAGACAATTTTCTAAGACAATTCCAAAGGACCCACAATGAAAAATGCTATCCATCCCCAGAGAAAAAACTCTGAGTACAGATTGAAACACACTTTTAAATATTATTTTGTCTTGGGGTGTGTGTGTGTGCATGTATGTGTTCTTCTGCAACTTGTATAATACAGAAATGTTTTGCATGACTTTACATGTATGATCAATATCATACTGCTTGTCTTCTCAATGGGATGGGGAGGTACAAGAAGGATACAGAGACTTTGGAACTCAAAATTTTAAAAATGAATATTACAATACTTTTATGAGTAATTGGGAAACAATTAACGAGATAAAATATATTTTTAAAAGATAAGGCAGATGAAAAGATGAGACAGGTGAAATGATGTCCTAGACAAGGATGGTTCTACTAGGATAGGGAAAGAGAAATGGAGGCTAGAGATGTTATGGAAGTAGAATCAACAGTACTTGATGGATGACTGGATATATGAGGTAAGGTATAAGAAATGTCAAATATAATAACATTTCAAATATGGGAGACAGAGTGAATGGTGATGTCATTGACATAAATAGTGAAGGCTAACAGAGTACTAGATTGAAGGACAAAGATAATGAGCTCGGTTTGGGACATGCTGACTTTGAGACGCTTGTTTGATGTTCAGAGTCTTGTAGGAGGTTATTTTTTATTCACAACAGCATAGCTGTCAGATTTAGTGGATCTTTTAAAAATTGTTTGTACATAGTAATTTATGGTCTTGATTATACACTTTGACTTCCTTCCTGAGTTTTTTTTTTTTTTTTGCCTGACTCTGTCTCCTATCCACCAGTGTCACTTGAGTGATAATCTTATCCTCCAAGGAGCCGGTGACCTAGCCCAGTGACTCCACAAAATCAATAGCATTTTCCAAAAGTTCTAATGGTAGGTTTGCATTGTTTATATCACCAATATATTTCCTCCATTACTCTAATCTTTGTTGCCTTTCATAAATTATAAATTCAATTTTTTTCTGAATAAAAAGTTGCAGATGTCGATTAAGAAGTGGGAGCAGTTAGAAGCTTTAAATAATCCAAAGAAGTCCAAAGACTTTAGATTTGAGATCTCTAATCTATAAGATATATTCCATGAGGAAACTTAGGCAAACAGGGTTAAATGACTTGTCCAGGGTCACACAGCTTGTATCTGAGGTCAGATTGGAACTCAAGATGAGTCTTCCTGATTCCAGGTCAAACATTCTATCCATTGCATCACTTAGCTGCCCAGAATGACTAGGTCTTATGAATGAATCTATGACAGGTAGCCTAGCAGCACTAGAATTCTGCCCTCTCCCTCCAAAAAAATCTGTCAAGTTTCCAGATATACACAAAGGTGATGCTGGCTTTCAAGTCTAATTCCAGTCTGTCCAGATCTTAATGGTCTTGGAAGCTTATCCCATCATTCTTATCTCTTAACCTGATACTGACATTTCTTTTCCAGTGTATGTTTGTCCTTCATTGCCCAAGAAGACCATGCCATCAGAGAAATAATGACATGACTTGCACTTGACTTTGTTTTGAGTGAGGGAGGACTGTGCAGGTCACCAGCCCCACTTCTCCAGAGCCATCTGAATCCAGTGACCAGATATTCACCAGGATGACTGGAGATGACCCAGGATGAGGTAATTGGGGTTAAGTGACTTGCACAAGGTCACACAGCTAGTGAGAATCAAGTGTCTAAGGGGAGATTTGAACTCAGGTCCTCCTGACTCCTGCACTGATGGTCTATCCACTGCACCACCTACCTGTCCCAACATTTCTCTTCCAGTAAATGGACTAAGATTGTTCCACTTACTAAACTTTAATAGACATATTGTGAAATCCTAATTATAGTTAAAACCCATCTTAATTTCTGATTTCTGTTGAGAGCACCATCTACCTAGTTACCCAATTTAAAAACTTCAATAATCTGTTACTCTTGACTCTCCCTTGTGCCCATATATCTGATAAGTACCCAAGCCTTGTCCATTCTGTCTTCACTGCTTCTTTTTATCTATTCCCTTCTCAAAACTCACACAGCTATCCTAGTTCATCTACGTTTGGGCCTTCATCACCTTTCCCCTAGACTGTTGTGATAGCCTTCCAATTGGACTTCCTGACTTGAGTGTCCCCCATCCGTCTTACTCGTAGCTTCCAAAGGGACACTACTAAACCACAGCTCTGATCATGTTACTCCCTTGCCCAGAAAACATCAGGGGCTCCCTATTGCCTCTAGGATAAATACAAAATTCACTGTTTGGCCTTTTGAAAGCCTTCACAATCTATCTCTAAGCCCAGGCTTATAAAACATTATCTCATTCATGAATTAAACATTCCAACCAAACTGAGATACTTAATATTCCTCACACATGACATTCTATTTCCTGACACCATGCTTTTTCATAGAATTTCTCCATGCCTGAAATGCCCTCTTAATCTCTATCTCTTTGAATTTTTCAAAGCTCAACTCAAGTTGCCTTTCCTATATGGGGATTTCCCTTACCTCTCCCCAACTTTCTCTCCTACCCTGACTTTCTTTGTATTTATTTTTATATATTTTATATTACTTTGTATATGAATATTATTTCCTAAAATGGAGAGTAAGTTCCATGAGAGTTGGGACTCTAATTTTTTCTCCTCATATTAACAGTGTTATAGAACCTGGCATAGGATAGGCACTCAATGGGTACTTGTTTAATTAATTCAAAGACAAGTACAATGGGACTTTAAGGTGAGGTTTGCATAGGCCAAATAATTCATCCTTGAATGGATTGCTTATTGGTCATGGGAGTGTCTTTATTTAACTAGGTCTCTCCTTAGATAGCAGACAGCCTTTTGCTGGGATTCTAAACACTTTCTAACTTGCCAGAGAGGGCAGCTAGGTATAGTGGACAGAGCACTAGACTTGGAATAAGGAAGACCCATCTCCATGAGTTTAAATCTGGCTTTGGATACATCCTAGCTGGAAACATCACTTAATGCTATTTGTCACAGTTTCTCATCTGTAAAATGTACTAGAGAAAGAAATGGTAAAACCACTCCAATATCTTTGCCAAGAAAACTCTAAAATACAGTCACAAAGAGTCAGAAATGACTGAAAAAATGACTGGACCTGGTGGGGTCAGTATCTACCTGATAAAGATTTCAAAAATTCAAGGTCACTTACCCTTCCATGATGAAATATTAAAGTAGGACTTCTGGGAAACTAAAATTACTTAGAAATTATTAATATCTAATAGGAAAGGGAAAAGTTTTTTTTTAAAATAACTTCCAGTGGAAACTTGAAATTACAAAGAGAGTCAAAAGATATTATTACTGCTTCATTGCTTGTACAAAGTGAATGCCAAATCTATGGCACAGAGGCTTGACTTTTCAAAAAAATTAGTTTGTCCCTCTCAACTCTTTCCACATGATGTATCTAGTGCCATATTTTGCTGCTATTGACAGTAAAATTTATTTTCTTTAGGTTTTACTTTTCTATGTACAGTAAAAGCCATAATGACTTTTCCTTTTGATGTCCTTATTGGTGGCATAGCCATGCTTTATTCCATTTGCTACTTCTCATTCATCTTTTCCTCAACCACCTTGTCCTACGCTAACCTCTCTCCCTCCATTCTCCCTGGGTTAACCCTGACTCTAGTTCTGGGTTATTTTCAGACTCTGCTTTGCTCTTGGAAGAAGTCTGTCAATCTACTCTTTGGTAGTCTAACTTGGTAACTTTCTGTATAAAAGTGCCCTTCCATATCTGTATCCCCTCCAAGGACAGAATGTTAACTCCTCAAGGGCACAGTCTATTTTTGCTTTTGTCTTTATATCCTCCATTAGTATATAAGTTCCTTTTGTATTTATTTTCCCCTTTTACGGGGAAAATGTGCCATGGATCCCTTGTGTAGTCTGGTTAAGTCTATGGATCCCTTCTTAGAACAGTATGAACAAAGACATAAAATAATTACCAAAAAAAACCCCGATTATGTTGAAATATAGTTATCTTTTTTTTTTTTAAGTTCAGGGACTAATTTAGAAGACCCCTGTGATTAGAATAGTTTTCTTATTATATAGATTATTAGAATATCTCCATTTTGCATTTGCTTTCCTACCTGACTTCAACTGAGGAAGAAGATATTCCTCCCAGGATAAGCTTATTCCTTCTAATCTTACCACCATGCTGCTAACTAAAACCTTGATTGACTTCACCTCTCAGCTTCCCTTGTTCTCTGACTGGAGGGCTGAAGGAAGGGCGGAGTACCAAACTCCTCCCAATGCTTTGGCAGTTTCATCCACTTTGCATCTGCTGCCCTGCCTGGTTTCAGCTCTGTGATTATGCCATATATCGATTAAAAACCATTTATTAAGTATTTACTATGTGCCAAGAACTGTGCTAAACTATGGAGAATTTAATACAAAGCAAAGATGGTCCCTTTGCCTCAAAAAGTTTACATTCTAATCTAATCCATAGAACAAGACTGAGGTCCATGCCACATATCCCCTGGTGTCCTACTCTTCCTTCTCTCTTTTCTTGTCTCCTTTTGTGTTCGGTCTCCCCTCTCTTTAGTCCCCTTGAGGGCATGGACTCTTTCTTTTTGTTAGTTGTATCCCCCCAGTGCTTAGCACAACACATGGCACATAGCAGTTATAAATGTTTATTAGATACCTTTTGAGGGAAAAGACTATCTTTACTTTTTACTAAATCCTCCAAGGCTTAGCATAGTTCTTGGCATATAGTAAATGCTAAATAGCTTTTAATTGTTATATGGCGTAATCATAATCCTCATCAAGTTCTTAATTACTTTGGATAAATAACCATGTAGAGGAACATAGTGATGTTATCAAGCCAGTACTGAGAGGCAATAGTAGAACCATGTCCTGAAGGAAGTGCAGGACTTAGAGTTAGGTGGGCCCTATATTTAAATCTAATTTTCAATACTTTGTGATAGTGATCAAATCACGTAATCTTCCTGAGCCTCAGTTTCCTTTTCTATACATGGGAATAAAGGTACCTACCTCACAGAGCTTTTGTGAGGCCCAAATAAGATATAATATGTAAAGCATTTAGTCAGTCGTAAGGTAGTACATAAATTCCAGCTATTATTAAAGTTTAAACCTCATAGATTCTGTTTTCAATAATTATACCAGAAAAAAATTTTTAAAGCAATATATATGGCAGTCATAAAAAAATTAGAAACAGAAAAGGATTGCAGAGATCATATGCAGATAATTTACTTTTCTTACCATAAAAGCCAGATTGCTGTTAGGTGACAACTCTGGGGAAAAGAACTCACTATCTGACAAAAAATTCTGGGAAAATTGGAAAGCAGTTTGTCAGAAACTTAGTATAGACCAACACTCCACACTGTATATGAAGATAAGATTACATTAGATACATGATTTAGACACAAAGGGTGATACCATAAGCAAATTGTGGAATAGTTTACCCAACAGATCTCTGGATAATGGGAGAATTTATTACCAAACAAGAGACAGAGAGCATTATGGAATGTAAAATGTATAATTTGACTACATTAAATGAAAAAGGTTTTACATAAACAAAACCAATGCAGTCAAATTCAGAAGGAAAGCAGAAAACTGAGGAAATTTTTTATAGCATGTTTCTCTGATAAAAGTTATCTCTCAAATGTGTAGAGAAGTGAGTCAAATTTAATTTTTTCTATTTATTTATTTGTTTGTTCCTCTGTTCTTTTTTCTTTCTCTCATTCATTTATTCATTCATTCATTTGTTTTTGGTTATTTATCTATTTATTTAGTTTTAGTTTTAAACATTCACTTCCACAAGATTTTGAGTTGGAAAATTCCTCCCCATCTCTCCCCTCTACCCATCCCAAGACAGTGTACATTCTGATTACCCCTTCCCCCAATTTGCCTTCCCTTCTATCACAACCCTCTCTTCTCTTATTCCCTTCCCCTCTATTTTCTTATAGGGCAAGATAGAGTTCTATACCCCGTTGCCTGCACATCTTATTTCCCAGTTGTATGTAAAAACAAATTTTAATATTCATTTTTAAAACTCTGAGTTCCAACTTCTCTCCCTCCCTCCCTTCCTCCCCATCAACCCCTACTGAGAAGGCAAGCAATTTGATACAGGTTATACATATGTAGTTATGCAAAACATCACTGTAACAGTCATGTTGTGAAAGACTAACTATATTTCCCTCTATCCTATCCTGCCCGCCTTTATTCTATTCCCTTTTTTGAGAATAGACCCTCAAAAGTGTTTACTTCAAAGTGCTCCCTCATCCCATTTGCCCTCCCTTCTGTCATCTCCCCCTCCCTCTACTTATTCCCTTTCCCCCTATTTTCCTATAGTGTAAGATAGACTTTCATACAGAATTGAGTGCGCATGTTATTCCTTCCTTAAGCCAAATCTGATGACAGTAAGGTTACTCTTTCCCTCTTACCTCCGCCATCTTCCTTGCCATTGAAAAAGCTTTTTCTTGCCTCTTTTATGTGAGATAATTTACCCCATTCTATTTCTCCCTTTCTCCTTCTCCCAATATATACCTCTCTCATCCCTTAATTTTATTTTGTTAGATCCCATCCTTTCCTATTCAACTCACTCTACGCCCTCTATTTATATGTATATAATCCTTCCAACTCCTCTAACATTAAGAAAAGTCTCAAGAGTTCCAAATATTATCTTTCCGTGTAAGAACGTAAACAGTTCAACTTTAGTAAGTCCCTTATGATTTCCCTTTCCCATTTACCTTTTCATGTTTCTCTTGATTCTTGTGTTTGAAAGTCAAATTTTCTACTTAGGTCTGGTCTTTTCATCAAGAATGCTTGAAAGTCCTTGATTTCATTGAATGACCATTTTTCTCCCTGAAGTATTATACTGAGTTTTGCTGGGTAGGTGACTCTTGGTTTTAATACTAGCTCCTTTGATCTCTGGAATATCATATTCTAAGCCCTCTGATCCCTTAATGTAGAAGCTGCTAGATCTTATGTTATCCTGATTGTATTTCCACAATATTCTAATTGTTTCTTTCTGGCTGCTTCCAATATTTTCTCCTTGATCTGAGAGCTCTGGAATTTGGCTGCAACATTCCTAGGAGTTTTCCTTTGGAGATCTCTTTCAGGAGCTGATCAGTGAATTGTTTCAATATTTATTTTATTCTCTGGTTCTAGACTATCAGGGCAGTTTGCCTTGATAATGAAAAATGATGTCTAGGTTTTTTTTTGATAATGGCTTTCAGGTAGCTCAATAATTTTAAAATTATCTCTCCTGGACCTATTTTGCAGGTCAGTTGTTTTTTCAATGAGATGTTTCACATTGTCTGCTATTTTTTTCAGGCTTTTGTTTTATTTTATAATTTCTTGATTTTTCATAGTCATTAGCTTCCATCTGCTCTATTCTAATATTTAATGAATTATTCTTTTTCAGTGAGCTTTTGCACCTCCATTTCCATCTGGTCAATTTTTCTTTTTAAGGCATTCATCTCTTCATTGTTTTTTTGGATTTCTTTTGCCATTTGGGTTAGTCTATTTTTTAAGGTGTTATTTTCTTCATCATTTTTTGCATCCTCTTTAGCAAGCAGTTGATTCATTTTTCATGATTTTCTTGTATCACTCTCATTTCTCTTCCCAATTTTTGCTCTACTTTTCTTACTTGATTTTCAAAATTCTTTATAAGCTTTTTTTCATGGCCTGAAACTAATTCACATTTCTCTTGAAGGCTTTGAATATAGGAGATTTGGCTTTATAATCTTCTTCTGTTTCTATATTTTGGCATTCCTTATCACCAAAATAAGATTCTGTAGTCTGATTCTTTTTCTGATTTTTGCTTATTTCCCCAGCCATTTTCTTCACTTTTGAGGTCTTTGTCAAAGTAGTTCTCTGCTTCCAGTGAGGGTGGTGGGGTGTACTGTTAGCCATTCAATTCCTCCGCCCCAATTTGTGGGCCTAGAGCTCCAGAAAGAGCAGCTGCCACTGTCCCTGCTGCTGCTGTGGCTGCTGTGGGCTCCTCCACCATCTTCACTATGCTTGGACTGGGGCTGGACCACTCTACTGTCTCATACAGATCCAACAGGTTTTTTCCACTGACAACCTAATTTATCCTTGGTGTTTAGGGGTCATGAGGTCTGGAAACCACCACAGGTGCCAGTGATTTATTCCCCCACAAGGTGCTAGATGCTTCCTGTTGACCTTCCAGGCTGTCGTGGACTGGAGATTTACTTCACTGTATCATTCTGTGGGTTCTGCAACTGCAGAATTTATTTAACATCATTTTTTAAAGGTATTTGGCTGGGTTTTGGAGGAGAACTCTAGCAAGTCCCTGGTTTTACTCTGCCATTTTGACTCCACCCCAAATCAAATATCAGTGAGTAAAATTTATTTAATTTTTTTATGAATTTGTTTTCAGTTTTATACAATCAATTCCATAAGTCTTTGATTTCCTCTCCCTCCCTCCCCAAGGTGGCTTGCAATCTTATATGGGTTCTACATATACATTCTTATTAAACACATTTTCACATTAGTCCTGTTGTATAGAAGAACTAAAATGAATGGGAGAAACCATGGGAAAAACCCAAACAAAACAAAACATAACACAAGAGAAAATATTCTGCTTCATTCTGCGTTCCAGTTACATAATTCTTTCTCTGAATGTGGATGGCATTTTGCCTCAAGAGTCCTATGGAAAAGGTTTTTGGTCTTTGCATTGCTGTGAAGCGTTAAGTCTACCAGAAAAATTCCTTGCACACTGTGGTTGTTACTACGTATAGTAGTGATCTCTTGGCTCTATTCCTTTCACTCAGGATCAGTTCATATAAGTCTTTCCAGGCCTCTCTGAAATTTTCCTGTTTGTCATTTCTTATAGCACAATAGTATTCCATTACATTCACATACCACAACTTGTTCAGCTATTCCCCAATTGATGGGCATCCCCTTGATTTCCTGTTCTTGGTCACCACAAAGAGAGCTGCTATAAATATTTTTGTACATGTAGGACCCTTTCCCATTTTTATGATTTCTTTGGGATATAGCCCTAGAAGCAATATTGTTGAGTCAAAGGGTATGCACATTTTTGTAGCCCTTTGGGCATAGATCCAGATTTCAGTGAGTCCAATTTATAAGCAATATGAATCGTTCCTGATATGTCAAAGGATATAAATAGGCAGTTTTCAGAAAAGAAATCAAAGCTTTCTCTAGTCATGTGAAAAATGCTCCAGATCACTATTGATTAGAGAAATGCAAATTAAAACAACTCTGAGATATCACCTCACATCTATTAGATTAGCTAATATACAGAAAAATGCTGGAGGGGATGTGAGAAAACTGAGACACTAAAGAATGTTGGTGGAGTTGTGAACTGATCTAATGATTCTGGAGAGTGTCAAAATATTAGTAGACACCATATTTTCCAGAGCAAAAGGCCCAGTAAACAAGCTTGTGCCCTGAGCTTGGCATAATAATAATCCTTGGCAATCACCCTGGATGATCTCAGTTATGGCAAAATCCCAGAACTGTTTCATATAATTATTGTATTGCTTTCACCCACACCAGGCTTTCTCTGAGCTAGGGCAAGCACCAGCTATCCATGTTTCAGTCATGAGGCCCTGCCGTGAATCAAACTTGTTTCATTATTACAGTTACTCTTCACTATCAGGAGTACAGTTCACTACATAGCCACTGGTATAAGTATTGAGACTTGCCCACACTAAAGTGGGCTACCCCTCACCTCCAGTGGGGGCAGGACCCTGGCACATGTATCTTATTTGCCTCTTTGCTTACAAGCCAATTCCCTCACTTTGAAATTAAACTTCTGTTTGATTCCCGATTCTCCTGTCTCTAACCTGCTTTGTTTGGCTCCCGTTATCCATAGGTTAGAGGCTAGCTCAGTCTAGTTGACATAAATTGGTGTAACAAGAAGTACCGGACATGAAACCAGGCCATAAGACTATCTGTGATGAGTGGGAAAGGAGTAGATACCACTGGAGATTTATTTCTCTGGATTTGCACACACGTGCACACACATAGACCCCAATCTGATGAGTCCTCTGCCCTTGCCCCTGGTCCAATCCACTAAGCTTCTGCCTCGGGCAAACTCACCACTCTTTGTGATGAAAACTCCAGGGCCCCTGCAGTGACCTGGTTCATCTCAGATCACTCTAGCAAGAATATCCTTTCTTAAATTGCACACTTGGTCTCTGTGTATGCCTCTGCTATTTTTAAGCTGCAGGCCTCTACAAAATTTTAACTGCATGCTTTTTGTTTCTTAAACAGCATGCCTTGGTAACTGCACACTTCCGTATGGATTGTAATTGTGCTCTTTGTTAGAGCTGTTGTGTATGTGTCCACATTTTGTCTGTGTCTGTAACATTGTAAAATGTAAAATGTCTGTCATGTTTGTATTGTTTGTAGATTCTGTTTCCTTAAAATATTTAAAATGCATGCAGTAAGAAAAACTAAAACTTTTAACTTCTAAGTCAAAGAGTTTAGAATACTGGGAAAGATTAATGAACTTTCATACTTGAAGCAATTGTCCCAGTAAGTAGGACTAACTCCCACTTTAGACTTTCTGTGGGAGATTAGGTTATATTAAAAAAAAAAAAAAAGTAACCACCTGCAGAACAATTTTTTCCTGTTATATTGGCTTTGATTATGCTAGAATTACAAATAAAATCAGATAATCAAAGTTTGCAGAACTTCTAAACATCTTAGTAGATTAAAGAGTTAGAGATTATCATTTTAAGATTGCAGATGAGAGTTCCTGGGATTGGGGTAATTCTAGGAATTACTCCCTTGTGAAATATCTTAGTAAGTGTTGGGGTACCGCCCTGTGGAATATGTTTTAAGGAAAAATAAAGACTAAACTTTACAAAAATTAAAAGTAGATGGCACTTCCCCTGAAGATAGATAGCTTCCTTGTTCAGTCTAGTACAATGAAGGAAGGTAGCTACAATGGAAGTAATCCCAAAATGAAGAAAGAAAAAAATAAGTAAACAGTTTGCACCTCTTGTTAACTGCTCTTTGATTATCGAAAGAAAAATGGCTATTTAAACCAAAAATTTCCTGTGACCACCCCAGTTCAGAGATGCTCCTCTTCTTATTCTATTAACTCCTCTCATCTACCATCAGATCCCCAAATACAGGTGTTAAAAATGCTGGAAAAATTCTGGTTATAGAAATTTATTAGCCGTGTAATCTTAAGCCAGTATTATTATCTCTGTTTGCCCCAGTTTCCTGATCTATAAAGAGAAAAATAATAATAGTACTCACCTTCCTGTTGTGAGACCAAAATAATATGATTGTAAAGTGCTTAACATAGTGATAGGCATATGCTAAGTACCACATTATTATTATTTCTTAAATTGAATGCAATTGTTTCCTACCTGATAACTCTAAAATGGTATTAAAAAAACAAAGGTAATAAGACTAATGATTTTTATACTTGATAATTTGGAAACAATTAACTGAATTGATGTCATCTGAAGTTTCATTTCATGTTTTAAATACAAGATCTTGGTTGTGTTACTATCATATTTCTAAATTCTGTTTTATTATGAAATTTGAGAAACCATTATAACAGAAATGTTGTTAGGCAAAAGAACTTTTTAATCTGGATGCTGTTACACATAAATTGTCTTTTAAAAGGATGTGATAAAAAGATATTTGAAAACTATTAAATATTTAAAGAGGTATATTTTGTTATAAAATAATAATGTATAATAGGAAATGTTTATTTGAAATTATTATCATTATGAAAGTATATATGGTAGTTTAAAGATGTAGCTTCAATATATTAATGGTGAGTTAACTATCAGACATTTGGTATATGTCTGAAGCCCCAGAATTTGGGTAGTTTTAATTTGTAAGTAAAGGATAAATGACATATTAGCTGTTAGGAAAACATCAGGAATGGTATTCAAACCCTAAGTTGTAATCAGTGAAAATTTTCTATTTCAGGTAAAAATCATTGGAACTATAATTTACTATTGTTCTGAGCTTTGACTGCAAAGATAGTTCTCTGAATTGTTATGAAACCAATAGTAGAAAATGGTATGTGTTACAGTCTGGGAACTGCTAAAGGTGGATGTCTGTGCCTGAAGAAAGCTTTGGGGATGACTTTGGCATGGCCTAAGGTAGGTTCTTCCTGATTCTATTTCTCCATTGTGCTATTTTCTTTCTAAAAAGTAAATTTCTCCACCTGGTTTATCCTGATCCTTGCTTTTAATACCCTGTGCTTACATCTTTGGCTGTCAGATATGATTCATGCCTGGAATAAAATAGAGCTAAGGGAGTTTTTCCTTCTGTTATGATATATAACATTGTTATAACTATGCCTTTCTTTTGCTTTTTATACTAAATTTCTATAATCAAGAAGTTTTGTAAATACAACACTAAATCAATTAAATAATAGGTTGGTACTGGAACATCTCTGAGTTACTATAATAGTTTGCAGATTTGAACATCTTACAATTTTAACCTGTATTTTTGGTGAAATTATAATGCAAGGATGATATTCTCTTAAGGGGGAAATGATTACACAAAGTAATAAGACAAAGATATAACATAAAAAATTTTCTAAATAAATGGAATAGTACATTTTGAGAAATTTACTGGGTAATGTCCCGGGGAGGTTTAGAATTAACATAGCCACACTCATGGGCAAAGGAGTAATCCTCTGACTGGTCAATCAAGAGTTGGTGAAGGTAGAGGGGACAATTCCCCATCTGCTAGTTTAACTAGTCCTCCAACAGATATTCATTCTCTCTCTCTCTCTCTCTCTCTCTCTCTCTCTCTCTCTCTCTCTCTCTCTCTCTCTCTCTCTCTGTGTGTGTGTGTGTGTGTCTCTCTCTAGCCTCCTCTTTCTCCTCCTCTACTTTTCTCTATACTTCTCTTACTCTCTCATGCCATCTATGACTGTATGCTAGTGGCAGCAAACACAAGCACTGTCCCTTGAACCTCATGACCAGCTGGCAGGAAATCCTTTATTCATTATGTTGACTGAGTGACTGAGAAGAACCTGTCACCTAATACCAGTCTACTCATTCGCTTAGGATGACTCTGGATTAAGGAGGGAGGCCCATGTGTGTTGGTCAAAATCAACCGTTGACTAGGTTAAGTCATTTAACCCCAACAATAGTGAACCCCTTTTTTCCACCTCTCTACCCTCTGACAGACTTCTCTGGAAATTTTTTATCTTGTGCTGTGTCTAATGTTCATAGATTCTGCTATCTGAGAAGATTTCTAAAGAGAAAATGCACTCAACCTTAAAGACTATTGTATAAAAAATTGCAGCCAGAGATTTCAGAATGCTGAGAAAGATTAATGAAGTTTCATACTTGAAACAGTTTTCCTAGCTTTCTGTAATCTGATGCTAAACTCTCTGTCCCAGTAAGCAAGGACTTACTCCCATGTCAGACTTTCAGCAGTAGATAAGATATTAGAAAGAGAAAAAAGAAAAAACCCTGAAAGATGCTGTCATTTTGGTTTTAGTCAGGTGGAGGTTATAAAGTCAGACAAGCAAAGAAAGGAATTTTTTTTCTTGTTTTGTAGAAATTTGTGGGATTCTAAAGTAGAGACTAAATTTGTAACTGAAATATATTATCTTTGCTGTAAATTTCTGAATTATGGTTTGAAGATTTTTGTAAATGCTGACATATTTTTAAAAGAAGGTGAGATCGCCATCTTAAATCTTCAGAATCTAACTAACTGAAAGCAATGGGTTCCTTAATTTGAGTTGAGAGTGGCTAATAGTCCTTGGGAAAATTGAGATTTCAATGCTACCATTTGCAATTATAAATCCATGTTGAATTTGTTCTAAAACTTAATAATGCAGTCCCATTTAAAGCGAGATAATTGTGATGCTTGACCCTCTTTAAGCATTTTGTCATTAAGCTGTTTTCTCTGTTTTGTGATCCCATTTGGAATTTTCTTGGCAAGAATTTTGAAGTGATTTGTCATTTTCTTCTCCAGTTCATTTTAAAGATGAGATAATTGAAGCAAACAGTTCAGTGACTTATCCAGGGTCACATAGGTGTGAAGTGTCTGAGACTGAATTTGAACTTTTGGTTTTCCTGACTTCAGGCCCAGTGCTTTATCCAGTGTACTACCTCTACAGGTTTATCATAATTTAATGGAAAACATTTGATATTTGGCATTAAGGTGACAGGTTTAGAAACTTCCTAAGAATTAAAAGTCTAATTACTCTATACTGATAATTTGAAAGCTATTAGTATAAAATGCTAATTTGATGGATGGATGGATGAAGCAATTTTCTATGTAAGAGGATTCAGACATATTCAACTGAATTGATGCTATTTCACTATGAAAAAATGTGGTATGTTTTAAAAATCCATGAAATTATTTATGTTCCTTTTAGACTTCTAATTTTTCTTGTATCATTATTTTGTGGAAATTCTTGTATAAGAAATATTGTTGATATGCAAATTGATATTCTGAGGATGTTAAAATTGTATTATTGGAAAATTAACTCCTCTTGATAATTTTTAAAATTCTTTTGGTTAAAGGCTGTCAAATATTTAATAGCGTACATTTTTGCTTAAAATTAATGACAACTCAAATTTTGGGAAAATACCATGGACCACAAATATTTGAAAAATTGAAGGGGAACCTTGCCAGATTTACAGTCCCCTGAATGTGAATTCAGCCTTAGCAGGGTCATAAATCTTACTAACTCCATGAAAGAAGTTGCTGAAAGGATGGTGTGAAGTTCTAAAATAATGAAGTAGTTTAATAAAAAACTAAGATCTTTAACAGGTGAAGTAATGGGCTTACAAATTTATTTTTAAAAGAGTGATTTTTATTTGATAGATTGTCATAATTATGGAAAATTATGAATTATAAATTATGAAAGCACAGTTGTATTGAAGTTACATGCTTGAGTCAGCTTATTATTGACAGATTCCATATTTAGAGATTTTATTTTTGCTTTAGGAATTAATATGCAATACTTTCAGATATGGATATGTGTCAGAATCGAGACTTAAAGTATCTCTGAGTTTTGAGGAAATAGTCAGATATTCATAATGTGTATGTAATCATAGAATGTGATTCTTTTCTTAATTCCCAATGACTAATGTCTGCTGCAGTATGGATTTAAATTAAAAAGGATGAACAAGATTGGGCAGCTAGGTGGAACAGTTCATGGGGTATCTAATCAGAAAGACTTGACTTCAAATGTGGCCTCAGATAATATTAGCTGTGTGACCCGTGGCAAGTCAATTGCCCTATTTGCTTCAGTTTCCTCATCTGTAAAAGGAGCTGCGGAAGGAAATAGCAAACCACTCGAGTATCTTTGCCAAGAAAATCCCCAAAGGGGCCATGAACAGTCTCAATGGACTGAACAATAAATGAGTAAAATGAGACTTTATATGAGTTTATTGTTAACTGTTACTACAACATGAGGAAAATAATAATAGCTATACCTAAGTTGTGATTAGCGATCTGAAGTAAATATTGAAAGTAAAGGAATTCTGGACAGTTCTTGCTACAGAGTAGGCATTTAATAAATGTTTATTGATTATTTATTGCCCAAAAGTAGTGATGTTGCTGTGTTAAGAGAAGCAGGTTTTGGAGTCAGAAGAGTTAGTTCAGAATTCCAGCTCTGCTAATTTCAAACACGTGATCTTGGGTAAGTCATGGACTCTTTCTGGGCATCAATACCTTCATTTCTAAAATTAAGGGGTTTGACTAGATAACCACCAAAAACCCTTCCAGCATTAAATCTATAGCCCTATGAAAATATTTTAAAATGCTATTTTAGTAAGATATTTGTATTCAAATGATAAAGATATTATTTGTAAGTGATTCTTATCTATTTGTGAAAGTGTTTATGATCTTTATCAACTATTTCTTTATGTAGGTCTGTAGTTAGGGCATGCTAAATTGGGATTAGGTGACTGTCAGCTGGTGCTAAAAATAAACTGAGGGGTCACATGTGTATGTATATATACATGCACAAATGTGCAGTGCTCTAAAACCCCAAGACCTTTTTCAGATATCCATGTCCTAGCTATCCATATCATCTTGTACTTGTTCTGGATATAAATATCTGAGAATCATAAACATGGAGATAATTAAACTGATGGGAACAGATAAAGTATATAAGTGAAGGTATGAAGAATAGAAAAGCGACTATATTGAAATATATTTATTAAACACTATGATATTATATTATAAATTATTATATTACTTTTATACTTAACATAAATATATTTCCAGCACATTGTATTTATAAATATAATGAATATACATTTTATTATATACACTTTCTTCTCTCTATACATCCTCTTAAGATATATATAGTATACATATATACACAATCATAAATAGGTTTGTATACATGTTCAAATACACACACACACACATATATATATATATACATTTATAGACACATCATATATTTGGGGGTGTGCATGCACACATATCCATATAATCACAGTTCTTGCTCTTCCTCACACGTGAACTTCTATTCTCCAACTTTCTACAATTTTGTCTCCCATGCCTGGAATGCTCTCCCTCTTCATGTCAACCTCTTAAATCTTTAGTTTTTCTCAAAGTTTAGCTCAGATACGACCTCTTGCATGAGTCTTTTCCTGATTCATTCTCCTGTTAGTGGATTTTCCCTACTTCCCCTCCTTACCCATCACTTTGTATGTTTTTTTTTATATACACACACACACACACACACACTCATATATAGCCGTGTGTGTAATATACATGATTTATGTGTATAACAAAGTTCCTGCCCTAAAGGAACTTATATTTCAGTGGAAGATATATGTATGTGTGTATTTCACTATGTATATTTCCCACTGGAATATAAATTCCTTTAGGACAGGGACATTTTTCACTTTTTTAATTTATCTTTCCATTGTCAGGCATGTAACAGGAGTTTAATAGTATCTGAAGTAATTGTTTTTCAGAAATACTGTTGCTATGTCAGATACGTATTTGTGTATGTTATGTATGTGAAATGGGTCCAGAATATATGTACATATATGAACATATATACATATAACAAGTATATGTACACTACTATAGACAATTGCTTGTGTGGGAATTCCTTCAATTAATGCAGGTCAGCTATTTTTACTCTGCAAGTTGCCTGAAGCACTGAAATGTCAAGTGACCTGTCCATGATCGCATTACAGGTCCTAGGAAGGACTTGAATCCAGGGATTCTTAACGGGAAAGACTCAGAGCCCTGATTTGAAGGAAGTTCTTTCATTCAAGTTAATTGCTATCTCTCTGACTTCATAAGTATATTGAGCAGTTGGGAGGGGGTGATGTTGGAGGGTAAATTATAATATGATTTGACCTTAATTCCCCACCATTCTTTCAGAAATATCCTGACAATCCACTAGAGGTAGCCCTGTTTTAGCATATACTTGGGGGTAATAAAATTTCATCACTTTTAAAATATTTTATGATTTAAATACTTTAAAAATCCAGACTGACCTTTCTCTATTTATATATTATAAATAAAGTTTAACCATGACAGTGCTGTTTTGCAATTAGGTGAAAGACATCTCAAGTATTTTATTAATGTTGCCTAAGATCTACAGATTAATTTCTTTGGCTTGTTTAGTTTGGGTTTGCAGAGCTGACTTATAAGCATGGTTTTGGGATCAAGTGTCATCAAACTGATAGTCCTTGTTGAGTACTAAAGTGAAAGAAAAACTTAACAGGTAGTTTCTTAGGCAGTGAAGTTTTATCATTATTTTCTAAGAAAGATTTGGAAAAAAAATGATGCTGAGTATAGGAGTCTGGTGCCTCTTTGTGGTTACTGGTAATATTGCAGCCATGTTGTAATTCATAGTCTTGCTGGTGCTACCTGAGTTAGAAGATAAGGCAGAAGTCATAGAAGAATCTAGAAAAAAATCTCACGTGTAAAATTTCACCCTCCCATCTGTCTCTGTCTCTCTATGTATATAATAAATATAATATAATATAACATAACATAACATTGTACTATATTATATATTATATATATAATTTTTGTTAATATTTTTGAGAATTGGATAACTTAGCTATATTTTTGTAATTAATTTTAGGCCTTACATTTCACTGGTCAGACTCACTAGAGGATACTTTGACACTGTGTCTGGTGGTGATGATTGGGAAGAAAAGACGATGATGGGGAGGGTGTCACCGATGCCACCTACTGGGAATATCCTAGTAGTGGCATAATCACTGGATTTAATGTCAAAAAACCTATATTTGGATTTTGACTCTCTTTCTTGCTACCTCTATGATACTAGACAAATCATTTGATGTCCATGCAATTCAATTTTCTCAAGTAAAAGAAGAAGAGATTAGGCTAGACAATGTTTAAGACTTCTTTCAGCTCTAAACCCCAAGATCTTAAATGAGCCACTATGAAAAAAATAGACTTCAGTGTTCACTTCTGGTTTACTTATCCATGGAATACAGGCAAATTAATTCCAATTCAACAAACACTAGTCATCACCTACTGTGTAAAGAGTATCATATTAGGTGCTTCAGATACAATCTTGGAAAGTAGTACAGCCTTTGCCCTCAAGGACTACATAATCTAATAGTAGAATAAAATGAATGCTAATAAGACCAACAGGAAATTATAGGTACAAAGAATAAATCCAGATTCAAAGTATTCTACTCTTGGAAAATTTGAGGAGGGGGATGTCACTTCCACTTGGAGAGATCAGAGAAGGACTCTGTGAAGTTGACAAAATTGAAGATAAATTTGAAATTGGACTCTGAAGAAGAAAAATAATTTTGATAGGGAATGAGGAGGCAATCCATAACATATATGATTTTTAATTCCCTAAAAATCACTGCCACATTCTGTGCATTGTAAATTTATGTACTTCCTAAAATCAGGAACCTAGAACTTAATACAACATTTCAGATGTGATTTAACCAGTGACTCTATCATTTCCCTTATAGTGTATATTATAACATAATTAAAGAACTCTTAAATAGCATGTTTTTGGGTTGTCATGTCACATTGTTGGCTCATTTTTGAACTTATAAGTCTATTAAAACCCTTAGATCTTTTGAACATAATTAATTATCTGGCCATATGACACTCATCTTTTGAAGCTGATTATTAAAATCCAACATTAGGATTGTGCATTTATCCTTATTAAGTTTCTTCTTTCTCATATGTTCCATTTAATTTTTAAAAATACTTTTAGCTCTAGTTTTGGGTCATCTGCAGTCATCATTGAGTAAAATGTTGAAAAGCACAGGAACTAAAGAGCACACCGCTAGAGATATTGCCCTAAATCTGACATTGACGTATTAATTCCGTGGGTTTGGTTATTTAATCCGTTATGAAACTATGTGACTATATTATCATCAGGTCAGCACTTCACCATCTTGTCCACAAGGCTAGCATGAAACATTTAGTCAAAAGTCAAGCTCTTGAATTCAGTGAGGAAAGGAGAGTGGCCTGGAAGTTTCTAGATGACAGCAACAAGAAACTGGATCCAGGGATAAATTCAGATTGAAATTCAGAGGAAAAGAGACCAGCAGCAAGCAGCGTATTGAGTTTTCCTCCTGGCTGTGCAGGAAGTGGAGGGACCAATCAGACAAAAGCACCAGCCAGCAGCCAGCATTGGAGATGCAGTAAGAAAGGAAAAAAGGTGAATTCAGGAGAAAATCAGATTTCAAGGAATGCCACAATATGTAAGCAGCGGGAAAAGAACTCAGAGATGAAAGGAAGTCGTTAATAAATGGAAGAGATCAAGATGAAGAATAAGACATGCTTTGCTGGACATAGCTTACGCTGGAATTTATTTTTCTTTGTCTACGCATATTTGATACAATGGTTTTATTTTCATTTTTTTCTTTTAAATTGGGGAAGAATAGGAGGAGGGGAGAATAAATGCTTGCTAATTGAAAAATATAATTATACAAAGAAGGGGAAGACATGACAGAAAGCATAGTGAAAAGGGTTCAGTAGAAAAAGCATGAAAGTTCATGGATAGATAGTTGTAAAAAGAGAATTTTACTTGGATTTTTGCCATTCTGAATCACAGGGGAATTTTCATCAACAAAAGGTAGAAACTTCTTGCCCAAGAGCAGAGGGAGAATCAAGTACACAGAAACTTGTAGACTAAACTGAAGTTCTAATTAGATATTGTTCTCAAGAAGCCTCTGATCATTCCATCTCTCCAACAAGTCACTAAATCAGTTGATTGCAAAGGGAGAGGGGTTGGCTGAAGTTTATGGTAGCCAGGTCAGTGTGGAAAAGATGAGGAGCCTGGGGATAGATTCTTAGGAACATCAAGCCATTGATTTGGGCCATTTGTTCATATTCTAAAGCATAGCTTCTGACATAATCTAAGGACATTCCCTTTTGTCCTTTTCTCAATATAGTTATCTGATATATAATGAGTCATAATGAATAAACTTGAATCTGGGAGAACAGTAGGACAAAGGCTTCTCTTTACTCCATGTTCAGGAAACCAATGTTCCCTGACATTAAGGGAACAGTAGAACAAAACTGGAAAAATTATTTCTTTGGTGTTTTTATAAAAATCACGTTGAATTTAAATTCCAAGTATTTATTTCTCCTTATAGGCCCTATTTTCTTGTATTTATCTCCTACCTACTGAAATATTTTCCTTTATTTTTTAAAATAGGCTTGAACTAGTAAATAATTATGTCATGTGGCATTCTAATGAAAAGCTATGTCTTCTCCTTTTGATAAACTATGAAATACACTACCTTGCCATTATACAGGTAGATTATTCACCCACTATCAGTAAGCCATAGGCCTAAAGGTAGGCCTATTTCTATTATCTATTTCTACTATTATTATTTCTATTATCTTTCTCCTAGTAGTGGTGATGAATTTTCACTCATGTTCTTGGGAGCATGACATTCTCCAAGATATAAAATAAACCCTCACAAATCATTGTATTTACTATTTTAAAAATCTAGTAGGAAGAAATAGAAACAAAAATTTCACTTAAAGTAACAAGAAGCAGTAATAAATACTTGGTAATTTACCCATCAAAGCATACATAGGAATTATATAAACACAAATACAAAACACTCTTTAAATAAATAGAGGCAGATCTAGGTAGATGAAAAAATATTAATTGGTCATGGATAGACCAAGTCAACATAATAAAAATGACAATGCAAATTTAATTTGTTTTTTCATTGCCATAACAATCAAACCACTGAAGGATTACTTTATAAAATTAGAAAAAAAATAAAAACAAAATTAATTGGGAGGAAAAAGGTCTAGAAAAGCAAATGAATCAATGGAAAAAAGTAGCAAGGAAGGAGACCTAGTAGTACCTGCACTCAGATTATTGTACAAAGTAATAATAATCAAAATAATTTGGAACCAGAAGGGAAATAGAGAGGTTGACAAAAAAATTGAGTATACATTATGCATATATATATATATATATATATATATAATACATAGAAGCAAATGAGGACAGTAACCTAATTTTTCTTAAATCCACAGATCTCAGGTATTGGGACAAGAATTCAATACTGAGTACAACAAACTGTGGGAAAATGGGAAAACAATCTGGCAGAGACTGAGTTGAGAACAACATTTCATATCATATACCTAGATAAATTCTTAATGAAACATAATTTAAACATAAAGGATGATATAACTAAATCAGAGAAGCATGGACAAAATAACTTGTCAGATCTATGGATAAGGGAAAAATTTATTATCAAGAGATAAAGAGGTTAACAGGAGGTAAAATGGACACTTTGATTACATAAAATAAAAAAGCATTTGCTCCAACAAAACAACCACAATTGAGAAAAAGCAGGAAATTGGGTGAAATTTTATAGCAGGTTTCTCTTATAAAGGGCTTATTTCTCAAATATATAGGGAACTAGGTCAAATTTATAAAAATAAGAGTCATTCCCCAATTAATAAATCATCAAAGGAAACAGGCAGTTTTTACAGGAAGAAATCAAAGCCATCCATAGATATGTTTTTAAATGTTCTAAATCAAGAATGATTAGAAAAATCCAAATTAAAACAACTCTAAGTTACCACCTCATGCCCATCAGATTGGCAAAGTTGGTAAAAAAAAGAAAATGAGAAATATTGGAGGGGTTGTAACACAAGTGCTTTAATATACTTTTGATGGAGCTGTGCACTGGTTCAAACATTCTGGAAAGAAAGTTGATATTATACCTCCCCAAACTATTAAACTCTATGTATTCTTTCACCCAATGACACACCAAATTAATCAAAGAAAAGAGAAAGAGACTTACTAATGTCCAAAATATTTATCACAGCTCTTTCTGTTGTAGCCAAGAAATAGAAAGTGAGGCGATGCCCATCAGTTGGGGAATGGTTGAACAAATTATGGTAGACAAATGTGACAAGAGTACTATAAGAAATGATAAAGGGGATGGTTTCAGAAAGACCTGGAGAAACTTATATGAAGTGATATAAAGTAAAGCAAAGCAAATCAGGAGAACAACATATACAATACCATGACATTGTAAAGACAATCAACTCTGAAACTCTGATCAGTGACCAATATTGATTCTGAAAGACTCATGACAAAGCATGCTGTCTACCTCCACATACAGAGCTGATGAACTCAGAATGCAGATTGAAGTATATATTTTTTCTTCTTTTTTTTTCTTTTTGACATAGCTAATGTGGAAATTTGTTTTGCATAACTATACATATTTTTAATGGGTTTTATTTTTCTTATCTTCTCAATGGATGGAAGAAGGGCAGAGAGGAAAGAATTCAAAACTGAAAGTAAAATAAAAGTTTTCAAAGAATTAATTCCTAAGATTCAAGAAATCATTCAATGGAAATAGGCTCATTTAGTCTTTTCATTATAAGAATGGAAATAGATTTTAATAGATAATTTCAGTCACCTCTTTTATCTCTGAGACTGGAGTTCTTAAGATTTTTCTGTGTTATGAACTCCTTTGATACTCTGGTAAAGCCTAAAGCCATCTCAGAAAAGAGTTTTTAAATAATTGAAAGAAATTACAAGTTTCAGTTAAATGTTAGTAAAAGTAAAGGTGGAATTCCCTCCCACATTCAAATCCCCTGAAATCTGTCCAGGGACTACAGTTTATGATACCTTGCATTAAGGCAAAATAGCGGCTAATCCACTGCAGGCAGGGAGCAATTCATCTTGCATAATGATTATGTGAGAATTTATAATTTGTAATGAATTTGTTAAGTGAATTTCTTTCACGTGAGTCCATAGTTGGGACTTGGTTCGACTTTGAATGACTCTTAGCTCAATTGATATAGCCACAGAATGATGATGAGGTATATATGTATAATATATACACAAAATATGACCATCTGTACAAGTGAGTCAGAAAGATGCAAAGCCATTGGAAGATGGGCCATGCCCAGAGAGACTCTTATAAAACACAGCCTAGTCATTTTGAGTTAGCTGAGGCAGGAGACAAAATTCTGGGAAGACTCCAACCCTTCATTTTTTGGTAGAGAAGAGAGTATTTTCTTTCCTCCTTGTTCCCCATTGGCCATAATGTCTAAGGGCAGAGCTTCTTACCCAGAAGAAGACATCCCACCCAGCAGTTAGAGTTTGTTGGTTCAGATGAGTTCACATAAGAGTCAACAGTTGAGTAGAGAGGCTTACTCTCCAAACATATGTGGATACAGAGAGTCAGTCACCTAAGATTGGAAGCAACTTCAACAGTTTGTGATCCTTAACAGTAGAGACTTAATAGAGAACTAGCACTAGCAATTGAGAGCTGAGTAGCAGAGAATAATCCACAGAGAAAGAGGATTTTGAGGACATGCAGCAGTAGAGCACTTCTATTTCTCAGTATCTTCTCTGGATGCAGATAGTGTTTTCCTTTATATGTTCTTCTAGTTAATTTGAGTATTTATAATGGTCAAAATGACTTAGTTACCCAAATTTAAAATAAAATTTTATTGATATCTTTTATTTTTACATTGCCCATATTTTCTTCTGTGTCCTTTCTTTTTTTTTCCTACAGAGAGTCATCTCTTTGTTTTTAATTAATTTGATTTTTTTGATACTGGGGTTCAGAACAGAAACAATCAATAAATCTTAAATGCCATCAATTGCACCTCTGGACAGAGTGCTAATGACGTTGGAGTCTTATGGCTCCTAGTCTTTGCTCGCAGGCTTTCCCAGAGGACTAATATGCTCCATTGGCTGCTGCCATTGCCTGCTGACTTGACCTCCTTGGGGTTTTCTCCAGGGATTCTCCACTTTTTCTGCCTGAGGACACAGTCCCCTCCAGGCTACGTCTGGATCATTTCCGTTCAAACTACGAGGCTGTTGACTTGCTTGTCTGTGCCAACACCAACTTTACTGGAAGACCCCTTTCCTATTTCCTGTAGGGTTGTGTTTGCTGATCATTTGTGATGTTATAGGGTTAAAGAAGCTAATATTATAATTTCTCATTGGATGTCTTATTATTATAAAGATCAAACAAAATAATGTTTGTAAAGAAAAAAGGTCTTAGCACAATGCCTGGCACATAGTAGGCACTATATACATAATTATTCCCTTCTCTTTCCCTTCCACCATGTCTCTCAGGAGAAAAATCAGATAGTAAGGATCAATAGTTGAATAATTATCATTGAATACCATCCATTGATCATTAATTTTTTTTCTGACTTTAAGAAAATGTTACTCTCTAGGGACAAATAACAACAACATAGCAGAAACCTCCTACTATCTGTCAAATATAATTTTGGTTATATATCATTTTGGTGATTCATAAGGAGGATATAGGCTACTGTAAGAAAAGACAATGGCGTTGGTAGAAAAAACATTGTCTCTGACATCAAAGGTTCGTCTTCAAATCTTACCTCTGACACTTGTTACCAGTATGAATCTGGGCAAGTCACTTAACTCTGTTGGACCTTACCTTCTTGAATTGTAGAACTGAAGGTATGTACAATGCAACTTCTGAAGTCCCTTCCGGTTTTAAGCCTATGATACTATGATTTTGAATTAATCTAAAAAGGTGACTGTTATGTGATCAGCTAAATGGCTGAATTGTTGTATACACACACACACATATCATCTATACATCTATACATAGTAATTGAAGTTGAATCTACAACAGAAGAAAACCAAAACAAAGTCTAGGGCAAAAGCTTAATAAAACATCACCAAGCTGAGAAAATACAATATTCTCACCCATACTTTCTATTCCCAGCCCACTCTGCTTAGAGGTTTGAAATTCAGCATCTTGCTAGGGATGCATTATTTTCTGTCCCTGTGGTAGTCACTCAGTTTGAAATCCCTCCCTCAACAGCATATCCCTCATAAGAAGCAGGAAAATATTGAATTCTTCCAACCATTTTAAGGAATGGGAGTGCAACTATATATAAAAGACAAGGATATATATGTGGGGAGACAAAAAAGTACTGATGTCTGAGATTAGGATAACAGAGGTGGGGCTTTTATGTTTTAGAAAAAGTTAATTAAAAAGATGAAGTCATCCCTCATCCCATGAAATTTACTCTGATAGTGAATCCAGCAAGGTTACCATACACCTTCAACTTAATGCTAAGCATGCCAACAGCAGTAGGTCTACAGAAAACAAAAAATCTGTGTGCCACATAGTGGCAGAGATTGATGGCTAAAGTGGGAAACAAGAGGCAAGTTACCAGAAAGAGAAGAAAAATGCTGAAAGAAAAAATAAATCAAAAAACCCTAATGATTGCATATCAGGCTAGTTGCTATGCAGATACATGAACAGTAAGATTTATAAAAATAGAATAGAAATAAGAAAGAATTCCAAAAAAAGGCCATAACACACTAATTAAATAAAAAGGTCATAACACACTAATTAAATAAAAGAGGTCATAACACACTAATTATATAAAAAAAGCCATAACACACTAATTAAATAAAAAAGGTCATAACATACTAATTAAATATAAATTTAAGGAAAATGAGCCATATGAGGCAATAGTATATGAATATGTGTATGCGGGAAAATTCTGCAGATTCTCAGAGATAATGAAACAACGCAAGAAATAGCAGAATGCTTGTTTTTCTTTTTTTTTTTTTTAAGAAGATATTAGAATGGCAACTACATTAGAAATTAGAGCTCTCAAAGTAGAAATAATAGAGATGAACAAGGGAGTAGATAACTTAGAATACCTGATGCATAATCTTTCCAAAGAAGCTGAGGCTGTTAAAAAGAAAATGATGGATTTAACTCTAAAATATAGAAAAAGAAGGAAATCTTGCAGAAGGAAAGCAAAAGGCAATAACATTGAAGGAAAACATAAATTTTATATGTCAACATGATTGATAGGAAACATAAGGACATCTTACACATCACAGTTGTCCAAGGAAAAAAACATGATAAATGAAAATACCTAAATACTATTCTGTAGGAAATAGCAAAAGAAAACTGCTTAAAATTTCTGAGTTAGGATGGTCAAGTTCTAATTGATAGAATCAACAAATGACTACCTATGAAATGCTTATGCTTGAAAGTCTGAGGTATTCAATGGCTAAAGTTCAAATTTCCTGTCCCCTCCCAAAAAAAACCAAACAAACAGCAAAAACTGCAAACAATTGATATTGTGACTTTTGACTACAAAGGATCATCAATTTGAATGATAGACACAGGAGCTGAATTCAAATTCTGACTACCATTTTCTCCCAGTGTGACCTGGGACAAGTTCCTTAAGTTCCTTTATCCTTGGTTTCATTTTCTGTAAAACGAAGGAGGCTAGAATAGATAATCACTAATGTCTGCTTCAGATTTAGATCTGTAATGAAGAACCGAGAGCTACTCTACACCCATGAGAAATCAAAGGAAAAAACAAAGGCAATATTCTCAAAAAACAAACCCCTAAAGATTCAACCAAAGCTAAGTTTGATAATTGTTGGAACTGCCTGAGATAAAAAGATCTTATACACTGGAGTGGATGAAAGAAAGATTTTATTTATGATTCTCATGAGAAGCGGGTGCCCCACCCTGAAATGCAGGAGCATGCTGAACAGAAGGAAGCCTTTATAGGTTAGCATTCTAAATGCCCCTCCCCTCCAGATCAGGATTGGTTCCCTTACTTCTGGTTTACAATCTTCCATATATTCCCATTACATGGGATACCTTGAGGTTTCTTTCTTGGTACTCTCTCCTAATCACTTGACTACCAGATATTTCTTTCTGGGGAGGACAAACTTTATCTCTCTCCAAGAGAATCATTAAAGAGAAGAGACAGGGAGCCTGAGACAGAGAGAGGGAAAGACAGAGGCAGAGGGAGAAGTAGGGAAGGAAGAGAGGGAGCTCCTTAGAGGATTCAACTTGAAAAATACAAGAGAAACACAAGATAGGAAAGGATATATAATTGATTATCTACAAAACTTTCAATAATGAACTAAATTCCTTTATGTTTCTAGGCATGATAAAAATTTAATGATTGATTTTTAGGGTTTTCTTGGAAAGACAATTATTAATGGGAATGCTATTTAAAAGCAGGCAAATCCTTCAAAACTTTATTGCAAAGAGGTAGGGAAAGGGCTGAGGCTTATGGAACCTAAGAATGTGCCAAAGAGAAGAAATCTGAAACATAAAAGCCCCACATCTCCATTATCCAAGGACATGACCATTGATTTGATTCAATTTCCTAAGAATTAGAGATATTCAAAAGTGAAATGCTATATTCTCACTCATAAGTCTTTAAGTAAAGGCTGGCATAAGGGGATGTTGAGTTTTTGTTCAGTTCTACATTAGTCTAGAGCAGGGGTGGGGAACCTGTGACCTTCAGGTCACATGTGGCCCTCTAGGTCCTCAAGTGAGGTGCTTTGACTGAACCCAAACCAGAGGGCCACACGTGACTTGGAGGCCACAGGTTCTCCACCCCTGGCCTAGATGGATTTTAAGGTTACTTACATTTCTGAGATTTTGTGCTTTCAAAGAGATATTTTATAAATTTTCTTAGCAATTGGTCCGAATTTTGAATAATATTATGAGTATATAAAAGTGAGTCAAGGGTCAGACCACATCACCCAACCTCTGTTTCTTCCTTCTGCTGTTTGGATGGAACTGATCCAGGTTCCTCCCACTTCCCTTAAACTTTGACCTCAGCTTCTCTATAGTAACCAGCTCAACTTCCCATTAGCCCCTAGCACTGACCACTCCAAATGCCTTTCTTTAGGATAAGCTGCCTCCTTTTCTGTTCTCCCCACCCTCAACGTATGTGCTCGACCTCCCAGACCTTCAGTGGCCCATCCCCCCATGAGGTTCCCATTAACCATGTGACCATTCCCTTACTTTTGCAGGCCTCCTACCTATTCCTTTGTTCCTGTTTTGACCAGGATAATGCTGCCTTGCCCAGAGGATCACACTTTTTCTGTGCCTACAAAGGCACAGAAAAAGCAGGAGGGTACTGAGTGCCTTTTTGCAGTTCCAGATGCAGTGCAGAGCCTTGGTCCTCCACCCCACCAGGCAGAAGCCTGCTGAAGTGAATGGGCCCACAGCCCAGATTCTATGAAGGTTTTTGTTAACTTGAAAGACCTGACTCAGGCCCTCCCTCCTGGAGTTGTATTCACTAGGCCCCAGCCACAGGAGCCACATCTCTGGGATTTGCAGGAGAGTTCCTGAGAGGAGTGAGTAGTTCAAGCTGCTAAAGCTTCTAGAGAACCACCTGACAACCCGTCAATACCTGCAGGTGCCACGCCCCACCCAGGTGTGAGTACCTGGAGATGCTAAGCCTCAAATGGGTCTAGAAGCTGGGCCTTATTTGCCAGTCTGATCGGGGCTCCCTCAGATACTATGGCCCCCTCCTTAACCATGAAAGGAAATACTACAGCAATGCTTTCTTGCAAAAAGGGGGAAATAAACTCAACATATTGAGTCATATTGTACCTAGAACATTCTCAGTGAAATGACAAACTGCTTTTGGGCTGGGCATACCATCTCAGAGTGTGAGGTCATTTCTTCTTGTGCTGTCCTGAGTGATATAATTTTATGTAATTGAATGCTATTAAGTATCCAAGAGATTTCATTTCACCAAGCTAGAGACCTAATGTCTCTTCCCTTGATTTTATCCTGCAGTCATTCAATAATTACTCAATTGCCCTTCTGGACCATACTCAAGTTTTTATAATCATAGATACTTCAGAGGTGGAAGAGAATTTAGAGGTCATAGATCCCAGACTATGATACCTGAAAGGGTTTCAGAGGTCATTTATCCAATCATCTTTTACAGATGAGGAAACTGTGACTCAGGGACTTGCCAGAAACCATGGGGCAAATTAGTGGTAGTACCTTGATTAGAACTTCTGGTTCCTGACTCCCAGCTGGTCTCCTAGATCAACCCCTGTCTGAACAGAAGTATTCAGTAAAACTTAACTAATAAGCAGTCATACGACTCTCCTTGAAGATTACTATTGATTGGGCAATTATTTCCTCATAAAGCAGCCTATTCCTTTTTGGGAAAGCTCTGTTGGAAAATCTCTCATAATATTGAACCAAAAAATTTTCTTTGAGTTTCAGCAAAAAAAGAGAAAAATTCAATCCATTTTTGTTTAATAATTCTCTAAATATTAAATTTTTAGATTATATTCTCTGGCATATGTCTCACACACCTTTTATAAAAATACTGCGACTCACTTGTGGAGGTGTTTGGTTAACCTCTACTCTTTCTCAATCATCATCTTTGTCTACGGCAATATGGACTTTCTAGTAGTAACAGTATCTACACTTTGTACAGTGGTTTTATTATTTTTAAAGTCCTTTCTTCTCAGCCTTATGAAAGAGGTAGTCTTGAGCATTTTTAACCCCATTTTAGAGATTAGGAAAGTGAGAGTTACTTAGGTTGAACTTTTCCTAAGATCATTCAGTTAGTAAAGGCTGAAGCTTCAATTTCAAACCAGTGAAATGGTTTTTCTACTTCAACATACATTTTCTACAGCATTTTGTCATGTGACCTAATTAAATAACAGCAACATAAGAAGAAAAACTCTTTTTAAAGCTCACTAGATTATAGCTATAGAGTGTACTACTTTCTATTTTGTATAAATATTTCTTCAGAGGTGATCTTAATGAAAATACTTGAAAACTTAAAAAAACAGAATTATTTTATCCTGTGGAATTTTTAAACTGTCTTACAAGATCTTAGGTTCCAGCATCAGGTTCTTCATAAAAATCTTGTTGAAATTAGAATTTAGAAAAAAAGGATTTCTTTAGCTTTTGGTTCATTAAGGAAAGGAACTTATTGCTCCTTGACTGTTAAAAATTTATGTGAAGTCTGGGGCTGAGAAGTAGAGTTTAGGATTTGGCATTTTATCTCTAAAATCCTTGACCCTGCTTTCTGAATGTCTCTAGGTAAAACATTGATACACTTTAGTAACTTACTAATAAAGCAAACTATCCAATTCATGACTGAAGTTAAGAAATGAAATACATTTGGAAGTCATAATGGGGTCCCACCTAAAGTAATCAAGCTGAACTTTCATTGGTGATGGAGAAAACTATATATCCCCCAAAACAAAAACATCTCAAAATTTAATTAATAAAAAGTAAGGAAATTTCAGTAATACAGAACAGGATCCAAGATGACAATAAGTTTATTTTATAGCAGAAAATGGGGGAGACCTATCTCTGTAATACTTTATTATCACCTAAGTAATTTGTTTCTGTGTTTGGGTTTGATTAGCATGCAGGTTAGATAGAGCCAGCTGTCCTCCTTGCTGTAAGCTAGGAGGTAGAAATGTCAAAGAGAGAACACAGAAAATGGATATTTCCATCAGGCACCCAAAGAAATGGGGGATGTGCCTATTCCCACTCAAATAGAAGTCAGTTTTAGATAATTTTCAAACATGTATTATTTCTTTCCTCTTAATTTTTGCTATGTTATCCAGAAGCTCCTAAGTTTTCTTACATTTTTTATTAAGGATTGCACATAGCCTACTGATAATTTTCATATATTCTGGTAACACTGGTGTCCTTCCTGTTGTGTTTGATGCTTGCTTCCCACATTAGGATAATTGTTGTAGAGGAAAAGGAGTTTCTTCATTAGCAGAGTATTCTTGCCAGTCCTTTAATTATTGTTAAGAACTGAATCTCTTGGGAAGAACTGTGTCTGTTTAAGACATCAGCTAGAGATGGAATAACTCCTTTTCCTTTCTCTCTCTACCCCAACCCCTCCCACCCCCAAAGCCCAGTTAAGTGACTGAACTGACAGCCAGACAGAAAAATACCTCAACCCTTGCTCTGCTAGGATGTCAAGGAGATGCATCGAAAACTCATCTGAGATTTCTGGGTACAGGGTGAACTTGGGTGGCTGCATTTCCCTGAATTTATTTTTAGTAGAATTAATTTTGAGAGGAAAAGTTTTCTCTTAGAATAGGATGTTGCCTTGACAGCTCAGGGGGTAAACAGTACACAGTAGGTTGCTGCCCAGAAAAGCTCATTTTTAGTGAAATTCAAAACAAAATTAAAATGAATCGATGGTTGCACAACCAACCTAATTATCTTTGTCATTTTTTTTCTCTTTTCAACTACTGAAACATTTATATAAGCAAACCTGGATCTACCTGCATTGTTCTTTAAAAGAAATTTTAAGTAGTAGGTATGGGTGAAAAGAGTCACATTCTCTGATTGAGGATTATTATGTCTTTTTTAAAAAAATCTACTACGGTTCAATGGCCTTTATTATCTATTCCACTATATGAACTTGGATTTTACTGCCTTGTATTATTGGTTTTCTTTTTACGTAGCTCGTGCATAATTTATCTTCATCTAGTTGCTAAACTTCTTGAGGATTGGCATTATTGTGACAAAGTATATTCAGAAGTATAAGCAGTTTTAGAGATCACCTAATCCAGCAGTGCTCAAACTTTTGGCTCTCAAGGATGCCTTTGGGCTCTTTTTTTCCAGCCTTTTTAATTTTAAAAATTCTTTTAATTTTTAATAGTATTTTATTTTTTCAATTACATGTCAAAACAATTTTATGCATTCATTTTTACAAGATAGTAAGTTCCAGATATTTGTTTCCTCCCCTCTCCTCTTCTGAAAATTGTTAGCAATTTGATATAGGTTATACATGTTGCCTTTATACTCTTAAAAATATTGAGAATTCCAGAAAGCTTTTATTTATGTAGTTTATATTTATTCTATTAGAAATTAAAATATCTTAGTGTAATGAAAGTAGATTTGACTTTGCAGACCTCCTGAGTGGGTCCATGGTCCTCAGAGCACACTTTGGAAAAGGTTGATCTGATCCAATTTAATCCCCTCATCAAACAGATGAGGTTCCTAATGGCATAATTTAAAGAATGTTGGAGTCAGGAATTCTGAGTTAAAATTTCACCTCAGTTATTTACTAGCTGTGTGTGATCAATTCGCTTCATATGCATCATTTCCTTATATGTGAAATGAGGATAACAATACTAGTTAAAAGTTGTTTTGAGCAAAGAGATAGCAACCTTAAGTCTGTATGTAACCTTATGATAAATGTAAGTTATATTATTGTTATCCAAAATCCCAAAAATAAAACATAGAGGCAGAGTCATCAGAACTTACAATTCTGTCTGTGTCCTATTACGGAGTTTTGAACATAATCAGGGCTTAATAAATATTGGTAATTGATTGATGCAGCTGTGTGGAACAAAGGGGCATTAATAGGGACATTCTTTAAAAACAGGCAAGTCTTTCAGAAGTAATATTATCCCAAAAGGAAAGCAAAGCTTGTCTATACTGCATCAAAAATTCCACATAGAGAAAGAATAAAGGGGAGAAAAGGAGGGAGATCATTTTTTTTACTTAAATGGTTTGCCTTTCAGTGTCAGTAATTATATATGTATATAGCATTATGCTTTTTCAAAGTGCTTTGCCATAATTTCACATTGAAAACACTCAGCCTAGGAATTAAGTAGATCAGATATTATTAATATTGCCATAGGAGAGATATTGAATGATATAATAAAGCTATTATTAAATGCTTGTTATGAGCAAAGATGGGATTAAGGTACAGGGAAGTTTAGAGATTTGCTTGAGATTACATAATCAAAAGTAATTATTCACAAATTTGGTAATATTAATCTAAATTTCCTGATTCCTCATACAACCTCTCTCCACTAAATTCTTCTGCTTCTCATAAAATCAGCTGGTTGTTGAATAGTCAGAAAATGAATGAAAAAGCTATAGCATCTGTAATTGGTTTTCCCATATTTTCATATTGCAGGAAAAGAATTACCCAAGTGAAAATGCCATGTTAATATGCATCCTAACTCTAATCATATCAATCAATGACTTAGGATCATAGCTCGAGAGGTGATCTTGTCCAATCTCACTTTACAATAAGCTGTGGTCCAGGAAGGAAAAACAAATCCCCCAAAGTCACAAAGGTGGAAAGCAGTAGAGGTGAGGTTTGAATCCGTGTTCTCTGACTCCAAAGTCAGGGCTTTCCTTAGCCTTTTTAAAACAATTTTTTAACAGCAGGTGTTTGCTGAAGCAACTTGAAATGACTCTGGTCAGCTGACTTAAATTTTCAGTGTGAGCATTTACACCTTGGATATCATCAAATAGAGGCTGATTTTTATTGTTTTCTTTAATGAATAGATGTGAAACAATGGACAAAATAATACTATGGATTAAACTTCAACATGTGATGCATACAACTTTATTTTATTTTATTGGAGTGATAGAGTTGTTAAATGTTTATCAATACATATCTGGTACAAGGCCTTTCACCTAATGAACACTCAATAAATATCATTTAATTGTTTGACAGGACAAATGAGCAGTTATACTCTCACTATATGTTTTGATTCTAATGTAAAAAGTATAGCCTTGAAATCTCCCGTTTCATCATAAAATGTTCCAATGTCTGGACTTTATTGAGATAATTTCAGAAAAGGAACCAATTGCAAAATGTTCAAGTCAACCTGTGGCTCTGTTTCAATGAAAAACCAATCTTGAATGCACTATTCCTCAGAAAATCAGGTTTTGAGAAAGAGGCCAACCAAACTGTAGTACCCACGAAAATGATTTCCAATCACATCTGGCATTTTTTGGTCAGGAATCAACCCAGCCTCACTATACTAACAGAGCAGAAATGAAAGCCTGTCATGGGTTAGGTGAAAATGATGAGCAAAGAAATCTAAGATAAAAGAAATAACTTTCAAATGCATTTCAAGGACAATCAATAAAGACAAAAGAAAGTATCACTCATTTCCTCTCATGCCTCTAGTTCAGCTGCACCCCAGAAAGAAAAGTATTTAGCCATTGAAAAGTATTCAGAAACTATTCTTATCTCTGCATTCCAGGTTCCTCTAAATGTGTGCATAATCTAGAAATATTTATGACATAAAAGCAAGGACTTGTAGCTGTTCCATTAAACGTTCTACAAGGTATTACATCTACTTTGATTTTGGGGGGGCACCTAGGAAAGTCCAGAAGTAGAAATTTTTCTGGATATCTGTAATAATGATAATAATAATATTTATGTGGTACTTTCAGGTTTGCAAAGCATTTTGCAAATATCTCATTTTATCCTCACAATAATACTGGGAATTCCCATTTCATAGATGAGGAAGTTGAGGCAGACAGAGGTTGTAACTTGATCAGAGTCACTCAGTAAATATCTGAGAACAGATTAGAACTCATGGCTTCCGGACTCCAGGCTTAGCTCTCTGTCCTCTCTTCTCTGAGAGTCCCTTTTAGAATGTAGTATAGTGATGGAGACAAGATGACAGGGTAAAGGCAGGGACTCATCTGAACTTTCTCCCAAACCCCTCCAAATTTCCAGTCCAAGACGACTTGGCAGGTGAGCAGGAAAGGTCTGTTGTACCAGGGCAAGAGTGGAACACAGTCCAGCACAGGCTGTCTGGGCATTGCTGAGGCCTCAGCAAAGCAGGAGCAGGCCTTGAGAGTGACTGAATTAGCAGCAGCAGTAACTGCTTCCAGAACCCTCAGATGGTAAGGAGGTAGAACAACTGGTTAGAAAGAGATTACAGAGGTCTCTTTGCTAGCACTAAGGCAGGACACTATTACTTTGCCCATACTTGGATCTGGACCACAGCCCTGGGTGGTAGTCCCAGGATGAGGAAGCACTAGCATAGCAGAGCTTGCTGCAGCAGTGGACAGGGGGACCCTCGTCACAATTCAGGGCAGAAAAGAGTGCTTGTATTTGCTTACAGACCAATAAAAACTTCTCCTTAGATCGTGCTATCTGGGAAGAACTGAAAATTTACAGGTTCCTAGAAGTATCTCTGAAAACAGCTGCATAATCCCCTGAAGACTGGGACAGTACACCCTCCACCTTGGAAACAGAGCCCTACTTTAACAAAGAGTTAAAAGTCAAGTAATAGAATGGGAAAATGAGGAAATAATGGAAAAATAACTCTGACGACAGAAAATTACTATCATGACAATGAAGTTCAAAACATACACTCAGAAGAAGACCACAAAGTCAAAGCACTTACATCCACAGCCTCCAAGAGAATTAGGAATTGGCTGTAGGCTGTGGAAGAGCTTAAAAAGAATTTTGAAAATCAAGTAAGAGAGGTAGACAAAGAATTTTGAAGAGAAATGAGAGTGATGAAAGAAAATCATGAAAACAAGTCAACAGCTTGCTAAAGGAGACTTCCTCCCCCCAAAACAGTGAAGAAATACCACCTTATAAAACAGATTAGGCAAAATGGCAAAAGAGGTTCAAAAAGCCAATGAGGAGAAGAATGCCTTAAAAGTAGAATTGGCCAAATGGAAAAGGTGGTTCAAAAACTCACTGAAAAAAATAATTCCTTAAAAATTAAAATGGAGTAAGTGAATGCTAGTGACCTCATGAGAAATTAAAAAAACAAAAAACCAAACAATAAAATAAAACCAAAAGAATGAAAAAATAGGATACAATGTGCAATATTTCAACCTGGAAAATAGATCCAGGACAGATAATTTATAAATACACTCATGGGGGGGAAATAAGATAGAGGGAAACGCAGTTAGCAATAGTAACTGTAAATTTTTTTTTCAAATTAGGTTTCTCTGATGAAGGCTTCATTTCTCAAACATAGAGAGTCAAATTTATAAAAACTAAGAACCATTGCCCAATTGATAAATGATCAAGCACATGATCAGTTTTCAGATGAAATAATCAAAACTATCTATAACCATATAGAAAATGCTATAATTCTCTATTGGAGAAATTCAAATTTGAACAATTCTGAGGTATCTGTTAGATTGACTAATAGGACAGAAAAGGTAAATGACAAATGTTGGATGGGATATGGGGAAAATGAGACATTTAAAACACTGTTGGTAGAGCTATGAACTTATTCAACCATTCTGTAGAGCAGTTTGGAACTATGACTCAAGGGCTATACCATGTATACCTTTTGACTTTCCAATACCAATCCTAGACTGTATCCTAAAATAGATAAAAAAACAAAAAGGAAAATGATCTATATGTACAAACATATTTACAGCAGCTTTATTCTGGGGAGAAAAGAATTAGAAATTGAGGGGAGATTCATCAATTGGGGAATGGATGAACAAGTTGTGGTGTGTGATCATGATGAAATACTATATTACTCTAGGAAATGATGAGTAAGATGCTCTCAAAAAACCTGGAAAGACTTGCATTGGCTGATGCAAAGTGAAATGTACTATCTACAAACTAACAGCAATATTGTGAAATAATAAGGTATGAATGATAGTTATTCTCAGCAATACTATCCAAGACAGTTTTAAAGGACTTATAATGAAAAATGCTTTCCATCTCTAGATAAAGAACTGATGGGATCTAACTAGAATTTGAAGCATTTTTTTACTTTCTTTATTTTTCTTGAGTTTTTTTTTGTCTGTTTTCTTTTACAACATGACTATTATGGGTATGTTTTGCATGACTACACATATGTAACCTATATTGAATTGCTTGCCTTCTCAAAGAGGGGATGGGTAGGAAGGGAGGGAAGGAAAGGATTTGAAACTCAAAGTTTTAAAAAACAATGTTAAAAATTATTTTTCTGTGTAACTGGGGGAAAATAAAATACTAAATAAACATTTTTTAAAAAAATAAAGTATGTAGTATAGTGTCTTTGTGGGCCTTCCAGAGGAAGAATTGGGGAAATAAGCAACTAGGACTCAGTTAATGTGAATGATGAATCCCAGGAGGGTTATATTATTTCAAGTTGTACCAGATATTTACATTGAACTGGAGAGGTGTTTTATATAACAATAACTCTGAATAGTGATCAAAGTGGGAATTTCTGTTGCTTGGCTATACAAGTTTATAATAGGGGTATCATTTTTTCATTTATCAGGGGGAGAGATTTTCATTGATTGAAAAGATAAATTTGATTATTTAAATTTAAAATTAACTTCATTAAAAAAACTATTCATTAAACAAAGGAAAGGAGTGATAAGATAAAATAGATACCTTTTGTCGCATTAAATCGGAAAGCTTTTACATGAATCAAATAAATGCTGCAGATAACAGGAAAATCTTTAAATATCTTTGATAAAGGTCCAATATGGAAGATAGATAGCAAATTTATATATTGAAAGCAAGAATCATTCCTCAATACACAAAGTGAAAGGACTTGAACAGGTACTTTCCCAAAAAGCAGCTATCTACAACCATATGATAAATTGCTCCAATTCACTAGTAGTAAGAGAAACGCAAATCAAAACTACTCTGAGGGTTTAAGTCATACCTATCAGTTTGCCGAAGGTGATAAAAGAAAAGAGTGGTTAACATTAGAGGTGCTGTGAGAAGAGCTGTGGATTGTTCCAATTAGTCTGGAAAACAATTTAGAATTATGCTTTGAAAAGTCATTAAACTGTACATGACTCATTTGACTATACGTCTAGTTGTGGGCATATACTCCAAGGAGTTCAAAGACAGAGGAATAGTCCTCATACACACACACACACACACACACACACACAAAATATTGTAACCTTTTTTTCTAATAGCAAAAACTGCATAAAAAAAAACCCAACTGTCCATCAGTTGGGTGATGGCTGAAAATTCTACAATACATGAATTAATGTAATATCAACATAAGCAATGACAAATTTGAAAAATTCAGAAAAAACATTGGGAAGAATTTTATGAACTAACGTAGAGATAATCAGGACCACAGTTTACATGATAACCCTAATTAGGTAAAGGAAATCTACATTGAAAGACCTCAGAACTGATCAATGCAGTGATTAATCATGATTTAGAAGATGGACAATGAAGAATGCCTCCTTTCTCTTGGCAGATTGGTGGGAGACTACTCAGGAAAAATTTTGCATGCATTGTCAGGCAAGGTAATGCTATGGGTTGTTTTTTGCTTGTCTTTCTTTTTTCTAATTAAAAGAGAGTTCATTTTGAAGGGAGTGAGGTGAGGGGAGCTACTTCCAGAAATAGCATCAATAAAACATCATTTTTGAAAATCAACGGGAGGGGGAATCTTGCATCTACCCTCTGCAAAGTGTATGTCTCTTTCCTCATAATTTGTGGGTTTTGTTAGTTCACTTTCTGATTTCAAGAGCTTTTATGCTCTGTATTTTGTTTTATCTTCCCTTAATCTCCAGATTCATTGATGTACTGCATTTGATCTTCCTGTTTTCTTTCCAGCCCTTTAATTATGTATTATTTTTCCTGTTGTTGTCATCTTAATGTCTATTTTACTTCATTTGAAAAGTCTGCAAAGATATTTGGTTCACATTTATTTCCCTGATAGCATTTCTTTTTAATCGTGGTTCCTGCAGCCAAATTTACTCTGATATTAATTTCTTTTGATTTTAATTTGTGTCAGGGTTTGAATGCATTTTCCTTTCATCATGTTGATCTACTTTTTCCTTTTTAGTCAGTTGGACAAAATCAACCCAATTCATATATATTTATTTTTTATTTCTTAAAATATTCTCTGGAAACTCTCTGTTACCCAGCATAGTTAATTAGATTTTCTGGTTAACAAAGAGTTGTAATGATTATAATTGCAAACATGGATCATGAGTTTCCAATGATTAAAAATAAAATTATCAGAGGACAGGCTAGATTGCCTTTGGGTCATCATGCTGTGTTCTTAATGACCTTAAGTTTCTTCCTAAAACAAAAGCCTATTTTTTAAAAGATATCAGTAGTCTTCTGGTAATGTTATGTAGCTCTGAGTTATGGAAAAACTGAAGTTATAGATTATCCAAAAGTTAATGGAAATACATGTGGCAGAAGTGAGGGAGAGATAGGGCCCTGAGGTGAGTAGGTTATACTATAATAACAACAAAGAATTATTCAGGGTAAGCATTAAAAACGGATATCATCAAACCAGAATGTCTGAGAATAAGGTAGACTAGTCATGGGGTAGAGGAGCAACTGATGAACAAGCAGTCAACCTGCTCAATTATTATCAAAAAGATGTCAAGAAATCTAAAGGAAAGCTCTCTATGTTGGGTAGATCCATTATGGAAGGTTTGTTTGTGTTTATTAACTCTTGGCATATCGGAAGGGCTTGATTGATTGATACAGGCAATAGGTACAGATTGATTATGCTCTGGGCCACTGTAGAGAGTACCCACATCAATGAAATTATGGTTCCATCTAAGTGTGATGTCTATTTTCTAAAAGTATCTTAATGCAATGTAAGCAAAAAGAAGTGTTTTCATTCAAACTGGCAATATTTTGACATTATCTTCATGTCACATTTTCTCTTTTTATGTAAATGAACTGCATAAACAGAATCATTTTATATGTATATTATGCAATCAGGTCACCTCTTAGACAAACATTGCAAATACTACAGAGACAAATCTAGCTTTGAGATTTAGGGGGGAAAACCTAAATGTGTCAACACTTGCAAGTCCCCAGATGCTTTAAGCTCAATCATGTTCCTCTCTATGGACTGATTTAGATTACAATAGCAGGGAAGTTGTTTATCTACTTGAATAAAATTCCTTTTCTTGGGCACTATTTGACAAAAGCCAAGCAACAAGAAAAAGAAAGAATAGATGTACCTTTGTCATTTCTTTGACCCCTCTAGAAAGATGAGCATCTAACCTGATGCATTTATTGATCAGAACAAGAATCAGTTCATGAGAAAATAAATGGTAGGTGTTTCACTATACAAATGAGGGTTTTACATCTGCCCCATGCAGATTGGCTATAAATCTGAGGTTTTAATATCACAATTGTTTTGTTGGATATACTTATTCTGAAAATACAGATAAGGGAATTTACTGGATTTCTCCATAGGTTATATTTTACAAGACTATGGTGGTTGCATATGTATTTCCTAAATCAGATATGCCGTATTCAGTCTGCATTTTTAATTATGTTGATTATTAGATATGTTCATCATTTTGTAATTAACTCTCTTGTTTCTCCTCTCACAATGTGATATGGAGAATTCAAAAATGACAGTAGATGTTTAATATCCAGTTTCCTCTACTAGCTTTCTTTTTGAAAGCTTTTCAAAAATTGTTTGTTTCAGAAAACCAATTTTTTATGGAACTTCTGTGTAAGAATAATAAAATGATTGTCATTCAGCAAAACCTATTGGTGGAATGATTTATCTCTCTGGAACCGTTCCTAGAATCAGAGTTGGATGTAACCCCAAAGGTCATCTGGTCTAACTCCCTCTAGGTTCTAATCTTATCATATTAAGTCTGAAAGGTTCCCATGAGGTCAAATATGCCTCTTTGCATTAAAAAGCTTTATTTCCTGTGCTTTCTCCCTGTCCTTTGACCTTTGAAATATTGATATCTGAGACCACAATATGTGCATGTTGGTATGTTTTCGTGCTTTTGTTTAATCCTTTCTGGGATTTTGTCTCCTGTGAGCTTTCAGCATCTGTGCTCACATTTTTTTTCCTGCACTCTATCTTCTCTAAATGGTATCTACTTTGGTGTATCACATCAGATAGCAAAAAGAGCATTGAAAGAGACTTCAGAAGCTATCTAGTCCAAGTCCCTCATTTTAAAATGAGTTAAGTGAGGTCTGGGGAAATTAAGTAACTTGTCCAGTAAGCATTAAGACAATATTTGAATCCCATCCTCTGACTCCAGAGCCAGTGCTTTTCTCACAGTAGCATGCTACAGTTCTCTCCCACCTTCTTTTTTCACTTTAAAGTTCTTTGGATTAGATTTTGCAAGTCTTTATGCAAATACATTGCTGTATGCAACTGTACTCTCTCATTGGTCAGGAGCTTATAACATCTATATTTGAAGTCATGCTCCAGAAATCTAAAATCTGTTTGCAGATGCCATCTTCTTGACCAACTGTTCGTTTCCTAAATCTGTCTTTCTTTTCTGGAATGCTTGCCTTTGATAATGAACAGTGAAGAAAACACCACCTGTACTGTTAAGGTCTTCAGCTTTGTGCCCAAGATTTTAGCAATGCTTTCTAGATTCCTTCTGGAAATATGACTGCTGCCAATGGAAATCACAAGGAGTTAGCAGTCATCTTTCAATTTGATAAACATTGAAAGCTTCTCTCACATTCTGAACATGTTTCCTAGGTATACGGCGGGAGTCTGCATTGTTTTCCATTTGACAAATATCGGCTTTAGTAAGTCTCAAACATGTTACTTAGCATTCATCACCATTCATTTCTTCTTTAACTCTTGCAGTTCACTGAGCACCCTCTGGCCATCCAACTTTACCTTCCTTTGGAGAGGAGAAAGAAGGAAAGAGGGATTCAAACAGGAGAGAAGGAACTGAGTTACCCAGCTAGCTGGGTCCCCATTCAGGCAGCTGAATCTTCTTGCAGGATCATCTATCACCTGACAACTCCTGTGAATATACAGAATTTTTTCTTGGAGCACAAATTCAATTCTTTCTGCACATTCTGCTAATGACTGCTTTTTGCTCAATTCTCTTTATCCTCCTTTCCTTCCTCCTCAGAAAGAGTCTCATATTTGTTTCTTAGCTCCAACTATTTATGATCCTTTTCTTTTCCTACCCTCCCTGCCTCTTGATATAAATTAGGATTTTCCTCTGCCCCTGCAAATCCCTTATCTTCATTTCACAATGAAATTTTCTTCCTTTTTTCAAAAACTGTAAAGGGTATTGTTGCCCAGTTGTCCATTTCTCTTCAGTGATAAGGATTAGATACTAGTAATTGCATACTTATATCACAGGGGTGGCACTCTCTTCAACCCAGGAGACACTCTGGGATATAGAAAGGTCTTCATGGATCTCAGAAAGTGGGGCAGCTCTTATTTTTCCCTTGGTCTGCCCCTGTTCATGAGTGGAAAAATCAGTCTTCTTTGTCTAAGCATTTAGGGTGTGGTGTGTGTGTAGTGTGTGCGTGTGTGTGTGCATGCTCACACGCAGCTGCTCTGAAGAGGCATTTAGACATAGGCAGTGGCCAGACTCTTCCTTTCTCTGTCTTTGTCTCTGTTTTTCTCTGCTTCCATTTGTCTTCTCTCCCCACTCCCCAATCCCAACTTCCTTTGCCTTTGTTTCTGCAAATTCCCTGACAAGGAGGAGATTGCTGGATTGTATTGCAAGTGAGATCCAAAGGACAGAGAAAGTTCCTCCCTAACTCCCTCATTCCCTACAAGCAACAGACATTTTTAATGTGATTTTTCTGTTTCATTAACCTCTTCTTAAATCCTGATTCGAGATATAAAACTATGTTCATAATGTTCTCTAAGATTGAAACTTGTTATTGAGTACAGTGGGAAATCAATAGATAAGGCCTGTAAATGGTTGATATTTGGTAAAGAGAGAAGACAGAAGACACAGATCCTATTCCTATGTCTAAAATAGCTAGTACTTTTTTATTCTAGCTTGGGAATTCTGAGCATAATAGAAAATATTATGGATTTTTGAACTATTAATAATGCTTAGTAGATTTCTTACAATAGAATAAAAATTGGATCTGGAGTTTTCTTGCTATAACTCATAATAAAAACAAGGAAGCAGTAGCAAGAGTATTTTGTGGAGGTGGATGAATAGATATGTGCCTCCTTGACTACTCTTCCTTGTTTTCTTTCCAAGCATGCCCCTAAGACAGAGACAAGATGGTGACTGAAGTTACACTTGATATGAGGAAAACAAGTGATTTGGGCAGAGAGATGATATCCCCAAATACCAAAGGTGGGAAAACAGAGGAACAAGTAACTCTTAGTTTCAAATCCTTGCTTTCAAACTAATCAAACCCTCTCATTTTACTGATAAGGAAACTAAGACCCAGAGAAGTTAATTGACCCCATATCACACAGGTAGTAAGTAGAAGGACTTCGATTCACATTTAAGTTCCATGACAATTTCAGTGCAATTTCAACTATGTTACGTTGACCCTAACATTTTCATACTTCTTTTTTTTCTTAATATTTTGCATTTCACATGGTATGGGAAGATTATATTGACATGCAAAAATTTATTGAGACATTTGGTGAACATATTGATCTTTCCTTTTTGCTATTATAAATAAAGCTGTTATGAATTTATTTGAGTAGACAGGTCTTTGTCTCTTGCTAATATCATCCTTAGATTTTAGTCACTTGCAAGTATTAAATGACATACTACATATATGCTAGAAGCAGTGTTCCCTGTAGATATTTAAGAAGATTATATATATATATATATATATATATATATATATATATATATATATATATATATATATATATATATGTTTTAGTACTAGGAGCATGTGAGATATGTGAATCAATCAATTGATGGTTAATCATGAAATGATAGAGAAACTCAAACCACTTGGGTAATTTCAGTGTGATACATATTATATCTACAGAACTACATTGGCTTCATTTTCTCAGTGGTTTACTTGATAGACACAAATACATCCATGTTTCAAGTTTAAACTCATTAGCTCTGCTAAATCATAAAATGTCAGGGCTTGAAGGAACTATTAACACAGTAGTAAATACCATTAGCCATTCCTTTTTAGCTTAGTCAATGTATTTGTCACTGAACCTACACTGTTGCAATAAACTTCAAAAGCTCAATTCAGTCATCATACTGTATCTATTGGACAGCATGTTTTTCTTTCATACCAACACTATTGAAAGTAGCTGAATTTCAGTCTGCTTCATAGAATGATCAGTGATGTTCTTTGAAATGGAAATTATCCGAAAGGAAGGAAGAAAGCTTTGAGCCTGAAAGTTGATCACTCAGATCGAAACTTTCATCAGGGGGAGGGGTGGTGAGGGACTCAAAAAACCCACTTTATAAGTAATTTATTTCTTAGTCTTCTCAAACATTCAATTAGGTTCAAATTCTTTAGAGCACTAATTTGAAATCACAACATTAGATGACAGAGGCCATATGTAAAGGGAATAGAACACCCCCCCCCATTAATGTTACTCACTAAAGCAAATGCTACATGCACATTTTAGTCGATTTTTGAACTCATCAGTGTGGGTACTGCAGTCATGATCCATCCACTCATTTCCATGCCTTCCCACTAATTTTCCACAAGGGGACTATTACAAAGGCAGGAAGGCAACATTAGCATTTATTAAATGCCTACTATGTGCCAAAAACTGTACTAAGAATTAGTGGTACAAATAAAGACCCAAAAGAAAGACAGTAGTCCCTGGACTCAATGAAACAACACATGATAGGAGCTTAAAGTTGGGCAGAGAAAATAAGTGGTATGGTGGAGGTCTGGAGAATTAGAAGGATAGCCTAGTAGGGAATGAAGCACTGTTGGCTCTGGTCTGTCTCCAAAATGGAGGCCTGCAGATGAAACTTACTGGTGAGAAAAAAGTGGCCAGCTTGACAAAGGGATATTATAGGGGGAGAAGCCATCTAAGTCATGGTGATGAAACCTGAGAAGTTTGGGAGGCCTTCTCCCCCAGATCCCTTGACATAATTGAGTACTACTGGAAATCATGGGCTGACTCCTGATCATACTTCCATCTGAAAGTGTCAGTGGCCCACTTCCTTTTTTTTTCATAAACTTGTCTGACAATATCATTCACATCACTTACCCTACATAATTCTTCATAAGTAATGTGGTACATACTTCTCTGGCCATAACGTATTTCTCCAATGTCAAATGAGTGACTAACAACTTTAAATATTCAGAGTTCTAGGCTTGGCATCTAGGAGACTTGAGTCTTGGGTCTCCTTGGTAAAATCACTTAACCTCTCTTAACTTTTTTCCTTATTTCTGAAAAGAGATACCAATAGCATCTACCTCACAATACTGTTGTGATTAAAAAAAGAGACTACAGGTGTAGTATACCATTTGGACCTTAAATGTCAGCTATTATTGCAGCAACTATCATGTAATGAGAGAAAAGAAAATTACCAGGTTTGGAGTCTGAAAATTTGAGTCAGTTATGTTACTTTCTACTTGCCTGACCCTGGGAAAGATATTTAACTCATCTGAATCTCAATCTCCAAGCAAAGTTGTCAGGCTCAAATGAGATCATATTTGTAAGCATTTTGTAAACTTTAAAGTGCTCTACCCATTTAAATGATTATTTAAGGAGTTTTGAGGAGCTCGAGGAATGCTCTATCCACTGACAGCCTAGTGGTTTGAGGACTCTTCTTTCTCTATGTGATCAATAACAGTGATAGTGAAGGAAGAGTCTTTTCAAGGTAGCCATTTTTTTTTGCCAGAAGATAGAACTTGACACTTGTTATTTTTAAGTCTAGACACACATACAAGACAAAACCAAGGTGAATGGTGGAGACTACCTTCTGTCCTCTAAAGTTTGTGTCGGGGGAAGCAATTGGGACCTTCTATAAGTTTGTGTTGTTTTGTTTGCTGAAGTATGGAGAATAGCACTAGTTGGATTGAAAGGCTTTTTCATTTCAGGTATGACCAACCTGATATAGAAACCTAGCTCCTTAAGATGTGGACTATATGGCACAAGAATATATGAATTGTCCCTTAGTGAACTGGTTCTTCAGTTCATGGACCCTCTCCTTTCTGAATTAGGTTTTGTTTTGTTTTGTTTTGCTTTGTCTTAGCATAAGTCTTCTAAGACAGATTGACTATATATAACCCAAGATTCAAGCATAGATATTTGCATAAGGCTCTCCTCATTGGTGGAAAGAATGATTATCAATGCCTATGAGGCATGAGGGGCAGATGTTAGCTTCCAGAACTGAGGCAGGACAAGTGCAATCCCAGGATCTTCCAAATAGAAAATCTTAGTTTCCCGTGTCTATCTCTTCTGCTCCCCTACTAAAAATACAAGGATTAAAAATCATCTATTGTAAATCTTCCCTCTCAACAGGATTGAGTATAACAAAAATATCTTCTTACAAGGAGCAATGGCTGTTGTAGAGTTGTATCTGATAAGTCTTCCTGATTCCAAGTCCAGTGCTCTATCTACTGTGCTACCCAGCTGCTAAGAAGGGATGCTTTGAACGACTATTTAGCTAATTGGCTTGTCCGTTGTTTTGGGTTTTTTGTTTTCTTTTGGGGGGGTGGGGGGAGAACAGGGAAGAGCACAGAGGAAAAGTAGTGATTCAGACCTGTGATTTCATTGGTATAAAGATCTCCTGGTGAGGAAACTCTCTATCAATGCAAATGTGCAAATGTTCTGTTACTTAGCGTCATGGAATGTCACCTCTGTGCCTAGAGGCATTAAGATGTTAAGTGACTTGCCCAGGACCCAACAGCTGTGTCACAGACGAAACTTGAACCTAGGCTCTCTTGTCTCCAAAGTCAGTTCTCTATCTACTATGTCATGCTGCCTCTCATTCCCATTTTACAGAGTTGGAAACTGAGGTCCCATCTCTGAGACTGATTTGAACCTTTTTTTCTTTCTGAATCTGAGATAAGTTTTCTTTCAGTTCCAAATGATGCCTCTCCATTTTGATTTTCCATCCCAATGCATTCCTCTCTGATAGAGCATGCTATTGACAGTTAACTGTCTTGTCACTGCCACGGCTGTTGTTATTAATGTTTTAGAAGGATAGCAACCTACATCTTGTTAGAGCTATTTGAGAAAATAGCTACTTAATTTATACCAAACTACTGATGCATTGTATAATAACATTTTTTCTTATGACAAATTTTAATCAGTGTTAGACAAATATTTAATCCTCATTCTTTTAAAGAAAAAGCTTTTCCATTGTAACTGTGTAAGTGTACAAGGTACATTGGTCATGAAGCTGGTTCCTGTCACATCAGGATACAAGTTACAACAGGGTGGTTCACATGATACTTATCTCCAGACAGCCAAGATAGCAAGTGAGAGAGGAGTAGATAGACCTTGAAGAACATAGAAGGTGTCATAGGTAAGACATATTAGCGTGGAGTGTTGCAGGTCAGAGAAAGTCAGTAAGGGCAGCAATAATGATTAAATGGCTTCTAATTTTAGTCAGCTGGTTCTCTGCTCTGTTTATACTGTCTACTGAATGTGGGTTGCTCTGGGCCCTTAGGTGTTGCTTACAGCTGGAAAGAAGTCAGCTATAGGTCTACCTTGTTCTTGATTAACATATGAAACCTTAAATCAATCAAGAAGCATTTTATTAAATGCCTGCTATGTGCCAGACATTATACTAGGTCCTCCTTGGGAACACAACCATTAAAGATCTTACCTTCTATAAGGGCAGAAGACCTGTACTTGGAGGTGCAATGATTGCTGGAATGTTTTGACTATGCAAGGGCACATGTGTACATGCACACACACACAGACTCACACACACACACCCACACAAAATGTGTATATTCTCTAGGAACCACCTAAGTATTTACTGATGTTTTCTGCTTAAGATAAACTCTGTGCTAAGCATTGGGGATATAAAAACAAGGAAACAATCCCTACCTTCAAAGAACTTTCCTTCTAACTTTCTACATACTTTCCATATTATAATGAAAGAAACATGGACAAGCCTAGGTTTATATAAAAACTGATTAGATTTGCTTGAATGTAATGGTATTGGAGGAACAATAAAAACGAAAATGGTGCAGTGGATAGAGCACAGTGGAAAAACCAGAGTTCAAATTTGACCTCAGATACTTAATAACTTCTTCCTAGCAAGTCACTGAACCCCTGACTATATAAAACTGGAGAAGGAAATGTCCAACACTCCATATCTTTGCCAAGAAAGCCCTGTGGACAGTACGGTCCATGGAGTCACGAAAAGTCAGACAGGACTGTATGACAAAAGGTGCACTTATCCATGGGAAAATTATAGAATTGTAGAGAGAACCGAGTTCCGGAGGTGAAATTACTTACTAACGTTCATATAGGTCATCAAAATCAGAATCGGGGGAATATGGAATCAAGGAGACTAACCTACAATGTTTGAACTAGACTACTAGGGAAATGAGAATCCAAAAAATGAAAATGACAATGTTTAACAATTATTTATTCAATATATGATTTCACATATTATCTTAGGTATTTGTAAAGAGATTTAGAGTTATAGAGTTTTAGAAATGGATGGAGAATCAGGGGTCTTTGGAACTAATATGCTTTTAAAAGGCTTCTGTCCTATAGCATAAGCAATACCTACCCTCTCTAACCTTACTTTGGACTTTTACATGAGCATAGTGTAGAGTGAGTAGCTTTGTTTGTTTTGTATCCTTTGGGAAGTAGTTTGCTTGGAAATCAAACACCCTTCCCCTGTATAAACTATTCAGTAAGTTGCACACTACCTACTCACAAATCTACTGGGATATTCACAACATCATACTTCAGATCTACTGGCAAAGAAATAGAATGATTTATCAAGCATGCATTTTGATAGCAACTCATCGGATAGTTGGCAAGGACCAAAAGAAATAGGTCATGCACATACCTATCCCTGTACTGAATGCTACATCAGACAACAAAAGTATGTTTGCTGCTGAGGAGGAAGTTGAGGAAAAGAATCATTTCTGCCTTCTCAGCCTTGCCCAGGGTTAGTCCTGAACAATTAAAATAACAGCAACCCATATTTATACAATACTCTAAGCTTTAACCTGTGCATCCTCCTTATAACAGAGAGGAGAGATAGCACAATTATTTTTGTTCTTGTTTTATATCGGAGAAAACCAAATCTCAAAGATGGAATCATTTGCCTGTCATCATATAGGAGTCAGATTCATACAAAACACTGTAAGCCCAATGCTCTTTTCATTACAAATCATCATTTAGTTAATAAATAACCCTTTATATGAAGGACATTGTTTGACCCATAGTTTAGCAAAATCCATACCTCAGCAAGCCATGGTATAGAATGTTTTTGCTGTTAAGAAAGTAAAATAGTAGATCATGCCCTATTTTCCCGATATTTAGGGAAATGTTGAAACAGCAGGAATATTGGTAACTGTTAAAGAGTAAGAGTAAAGATGAAAAACATTTTTTTCCTTGGCTGGGTATTCCTCAATATTGATGTACTTAGTATATGTGTTAATTTCCATTTGTTGATGTTTCTCTGTGGTGATGTCCTTGAGCTCTTTTGTTATGTTTGTATGTGCTTTTCCCAATTACATTATGACTTTTTCAAATTGTTTCTTCTTTGAGGACTTCTTTGGCATATGCTTCAAAAAGATTTGCTAGAGGATTCATTGTTTATATATCTCAGCACATGAGATAGCTCTGGAGGAGAAGTGAGGCTGGTGAGCTGCACAGCCCTCCCTCACTCAAAACAAAGTCAAGTGCAAGTCATGTTGTCATTTCTCTGATGGCATGGTCTTCTTCAGCAACGAAGGATGAACACACCAACAATCTTAGCATACGTAGCTACCTAGACCCAGCAATAGGCAGATATAGCTGGTAATTTGATGGCTTTGTCTCACTAATGAATAGTTTACATGTATGTATAGTCACATATAGAAAGGCAGAAATGATTTATTGATGTTAACAATAGTTCATCCCATGCTCCCATTCTAAAGATCAGCACTGATTGAATTTCAGAGATTTGCTCTCATTTCCATCTGACCCTTCTTTAGTGTCTTGTACCTTTTTACTTCATTCACTCATAAAATCTTTGTTGAGAATTTATTCTATTTAACTCACTCTTCTAGGTAGAAGTTTTGGAAAGATTTAAACCTGGGGACACTCCACTCTTACACATGAAGCCTTGAGAAAAGCTTCTCCAAATTCAATATATTCCAGTGGTCTATATCCAAAAGCCATAGGTGATGAAACCATAGCAGTGTTTGTACATTTACTACTCAACCAAAGGACACAATTAATTCATAGCAAAGGTACTTATTTTTTAAGCATAGTAATAAAAGTAGGAATGAAACATCTCCGCTTTAAACCTGGGGTACACTTTTTTCATAAATACCTACATCATCAGAGGGAAGATTAAGTGTCCATGGAACGACATGCACAAAGGAAAATATATTTCAGGACACAGGCATTGAGAGGCACCCAGGTAGGGGGCATATGTGCACTGATCAGTTGCATGGGAACAACACATGACTCTGATCTACAGGGCAAAGATGTATTCTAGTGACACGGTCATGCTACTCTTGCTGTGCCTGCTACACATGGGGTATCATGTTCAGTCTTTTCTGAGCATATATATCTTATGTCAGATGTGCAGTTTTCTCTCTGGAATTGTTCCTAGCTGATCTTAGGGGATAGCTGCTTTCCTGGTCTCTGCCATTGCTGAAAAAACATAAATAAATGCCTGTAGACATACAAACATATATATACACACACAATACACATATCACAGAAAGAGAAAAAAGTAACAATAATACCTAGTCAAAAGACCTAGATTCATGTCCTAGCTCAGACATTTAGTACCTGGGTGATCCTGGACCAGTTAATTCATCTCTCTGAGCCTCAGTTCTTTTATTTCCTTCTTGTTTTTTCTCCTCTTCTTCCTTTTTCTCCTTTCCATTACACTGTACTGCCTCCCTGAGGCACCAGGAGAAATATATTTTTTATTTTGAAATAATGACTGAGACTTAATTTTTCATATGGAAATCAGAGCTTCAGGAATTATGTGCTAAGAAGAAATCATTATAATAAGGAGATGCATCACCAAAGTACTTATCAAAACTTGAGAACAATGATGCCAACGTTGCCTTCTGTTCTAAAATTCCCAAAATAGTACCTAAGTTATCTGTGGTTCATGCTGGAGTATGGGAAAGAAACATGAAAGGATAAAAGTGTAATGGCAAGTGTCACTTGACAAGAAACAACAGAGTGGTTTTGGAGAATAAGATCTGTATGGGTAGAGACTCCATGTGATCATTGACATATGATTCATGAATCATTCACAAGAAACAGAGGTCTGTGCTTTGTTGTTTAACTTAAATTGGGAGGCTTTTAGTGAAATAGAGTGATATATATTATATATGCATTTTAATGAGGCATCATTATATCACATTAATGAGGAATTCATTTGTAAGGTGTCTCTATATCAGTACTGCTTTTGGAATGTCTACCTTTCTTTGCATTTTGGATTTTTTACCTGGATTCTATGGGGTCTATAAGCAGATTTCAAGGGAAACATGAGCTTTGATGGGAAAAAAAAATTGTATCAGTTTTCATTAACTGAAATTAGCAATTCTTTCTATTATCTAAAAACATGATTTGGAGAAGGAGTTCATTAAGGTTAAGAACCTCAAATTCTGGTTAAGAAGTTTTTAAAGTCTCTTCACCCCCAAAACAAACAAACAAAAAACCTGTAATGATCAAAACTCAAAAATTCCTTCCTAAAGGGAATGAGAAAAGACAGTTTAAAATTATTTAATCTACATTTTATTAAAGTAATTTACTTCTCATGGGAGTTGCTGCTCAGTTGTCTGCCCTAGGAACGAAATCCTCCCATTTATCTACCAAGGTTAAACAGCTGGGGGGCTGACTGACTAAGGGGCTTTATGATGGGAAATGGATGTTCCTTCTGTTACATTGCCAACTTAAATCTGGCTAAGGATTTGTAATACACTACAGGTGCAGCTTTCCTCAATCCAATGCTATAAATGAAAATCTTGATTTATACTAGAGTTAAATTAGGAAATAGCTATTTGATTTATAAAAGGATTTTTTATAGAAGAATCATAGCTTTAGAAGAGATCTCACTGGTTCCCTAATCCGATCCCCTTATTTTATAGATGAAGGTACTGAGGCTCAGACTTGCTCAAGGTCATACCAGTGTGTGGCCCTTTTCTAACACTGCTTTTCTTTGGAATATCTTTTTTGAAACTATTTTTGACAAAAGGTGCGATTGACTAGAATTGAGTATTGAGAAAATATAATGCTAAAAGAATGTGAATGATCTACAAGGGTGTTAGAACAAGGTGAAGAGCATCTAAGAGAGGATCAATAGAAAAGGAAGTGATGCTAATATTAGGAAGTTGAAGGAGAAAAACAATGTGCATAACAACTAAAATAATGCAAACAAGCAAACAAAAAACAGTCAAAGGAAACTAAATACTAGGTAATTATAAAGACCAAATTCATCCTGGAGAAAACATAAGAGAATTCATCTCCTTTCTTTTGTTTCCTTTGTATTGATAGTTGCTTTTTTTAATCAATCACTTATACATTTATTAAATAACTTCTTGCTAGCAACTGCTGGATCAGAGGCACTGCGGTTATAGAAAAGAAAGAGATGACAACAATGGAGGCTAGACAATCCTGTACTATCTGTGCATGACTGGTTCATTGATCTGAGGTCAAGATTTATATACTCTCTTAAGCAAGCAAGCAAGCAAGGTTATTCCCATGAGAACATTTTTAGTTTACATCTTTTATATTTTTTACTTCCATATCTTGGTTCCTTCTGCATAAAAACCTCGGGGTACTCAACCAGGGTCAGGACGATTTCATCTTTGCTTATCAGGAGTGGAATTTCCTGAAAAGGTCAGCCTTTAAGCTAATACAAGTCTCAAGTAAAACCTGGACAGTACCTCACATTCCAGACCCCATCAATACTGGCCCTGTACATCTACTCTGTACAAGACACTGTTTTGAGTGATGGAGATACAAAAAGTGGTTAAAAAAAGGAATTTCCTGCCCTCAAGGAACTTACAATTTAATGGAAGAGATAACAAACAAACTATATACAGGAAAAATAGGATATAATAAGCAAAGGGAAGACACTAGAGAATGTGGAAGATTTCAAGTAAAACATGAGATTTTCCAATAGAGGATGAGATTTTACATGATTTTATTTCCCAGTATACCCTTCCCCCTAAAAAGAAATTGTCTTTACTATAAAACAAAAACGAACAAACAAGACAAGACAATGATAGGACTTGTAATTTCACGGTTAGTCAGTCAATAAGCATTTGTTAAGGTCCTACAATCTAAGTGTTGGGACCACACAGAATTGTAAAAGACAGTCTCAGCTCTCAAGAAGACAACATGAAAACAATGAGCTATATTCATGACAAAATGGAGATAATCCAGTGAGGGAAAACACTAAAACCAAGAAAGATGGGGAAAGACTTATTCTAGAAGGTAGGATTGAAACTGTGATTCAAGGTTGCTTGTAGGCAGGACCCCAAGTCTTGAACAAGGAATAGTAGAGAGAACAGTATGATTGGATCACACAGACACTATGTGCCCGAAGTAGGACTTGAACTTGAACTCAGGTCTGCCTGGTTCTGAGGGCAGTTCTCTAACTACTATACCATGTGGATTCTTCTAACAAAGACTAAAAAAAGGAAAAATAAAACAGTTTAGCAAAGCTAACCAATATATCATCTGAAGGACCTGGGTTCAGAATATTGACACTGACATTTACCAGCTGTGGGGCAATTCACTAAATCTTTCTGACTTTTCGTTTCCTCACCTCTAAAATGAAGGGATTAGTCTAGACAAATGCTGAAGTTACTTCCGTCTCTGACTCTGTGGTCCTGTGATATGTCCGACATTACACGCAATATTCTACTCCATTTCTGAAGAAGGGGAAATGCCTCATTTTAGTAGAGAGGTGGGGAACTATAGGTGGGAAATGCTTTATGTACTTTCCAACATGGTCCATATGTCAGTTTCTTTGTTTAACTACTTTTTTTTTTTATTACAAAATAAGGTTCACTAAGAGAAGAAGAGAGGGATGTATTTGGATATTACAGTGATATAAAAACAAAAAACATCAATAATCTGTTTTAGAAAGTTAGATAGTTCAGCTAGGTAGTGCAGTAGATAGAGTCAGGACGACTCGGGGTGGAGTTAGGAACACAAGTCACTTAACCTGGTTTACCTCCGTTATCTTATCTGTAAAATGAGCTGCAGAGGGAAATAACAATGTATTCTAGACTCTTTTGCCAAGAAAACCCCAAATGGAATCATGAAAAGTTAGACAGGACTGAACCAACTGAACAGCAAGAAGGATCCCATTCCCTACACGTTAATGCAAATAGAAACAATAATGACAATGAAGAAAATGAGTATTTTTTTTCTAAAGAGAATGATATAGCAGCAGAGAGGATTTATCCACCCAACTCAATTTTGTTTTTTAGAAGTATAGAATATAGTATCAAGGTCAACTAACTAGAATTGAATAAAAATAAGAGCATGGACTTGCAAGGATAGTGTCAGAAACATTAAAACCCAAGACAAATTGAAGTTTTTAATTAAAGATCATATAAAGGGAGATTTAAAAAAAAGAGAGATAGGACCACTTCTTAAAGTGAATAAAATGTAAATAATGATTGATGGAGAAAAAAGTAACTATTCAATTTGTCTTTTGTTTCTATCTACTCTAATGGGAAATCAACCAACTAAACAGCGTTTACTAGTCACATCCAAAATCCCAGGTCTCCTGCTCAGTACTGGGAATACAAAGGAAAAAAATGAAAACAATCCTTTTCCTCAAAAGAGTTTACATTCTAACAGAGGAGATAAGATAAATAATGAGGTACACCCAAATATATATACAGATTAGATAGAGAGTAGTCTAGGAAGATAAAGAACTAGCAGTAGGAAAACAAAGAATAATCTTCATCAAAAGGTAATATTTACTTGAGTTGAGTTTTTAAAGGAGCCAGAGATTTTAAAAGGCAGGGGTGAGAAACAGGAGCATTTAAGACATGAGTAACCAATAGACAGTGCAAAGGAGATAGGAAAATTGGATGGAAAATATTACAAGTTGTTGACAGGGAATCAGAACAGAAAATAAGGGAGCCGATGATCATAAAATACTTAACTGTTCTTGTCTATAAGGTGAACAAACTTTACTCTAGGATATGAAGTAAGAAAAATAATAGTTAATATTTATATAGCACTTTAAGGTTTGCAAATCATTTTATAAAATTAATCTCATGTTACCATTACCACAACCCTGGGAACTGGGGGCTATTATTAGCCCTACTTTATAGAATAGGGAGCTGAGGCGAATAGCAAGTGAAGTGAGTTGCCTGCCCAAGGTTACAAACAAGGAGGTGTCTGAGATCAAATTTGAACTCAGGTTTTCCTGACCACCACTCTATCTACTCTTCCACCCAGTGACCTCAAGGTAGGTCATTGCTGAGTCCTTATCACTAACCTTTGAAAAGTCATTGAAGACTGCAAAACTGTTGCAGGATTAGATATTGACAAATTTTATCCACTTTTCAAACTTTGGAAGATTGAAAAGCTTGACTTTGACTCTTGGAAGCTCTAGAATGCTTCTGTGAGCACTTAGCCAAGAAAGTGAGGAACAAACCCTAAATGAATTTATACAGAACAATCTAGGTTAACTTCTTTTTTTTTTTTTTTGGACATGCTTGTAGGATTGGTACACTAGGGTACTATTATATAAATTACAGATATAATTTATCTCATTTTCTGCAATTTTCAGGATCAGAGAATAGAACCCCAATTTATTTTGCCAGATCACCTCTGAAGCATTTTAGCCAAAACTTGCTAGCTGTAGTAACTGTTGCCTTCTGGGAAGCCATTACAATAACTAGATTAAGGCACCATATTCCAAAAGCAGTCCTCAATGGTATCTGACATGTAATTTCCCAATGTCCTTTTCTTATAAATTAATTTCTTCAAGAAGCAGAAATTATCATTACTTTGGGTCAGCTATTGATGGATTTCACAAGACCATATGTGTCATCAAATTAAAAGAAAAAAGAAAAGAAGAACTCTGATAGGCAAGAATCAATGCAGGAATGAAATATAGGTAAGATCTGGTTGAATTTCCTGGGTACCCAGCCACAGGAGCTGTGATTTGGGGTTGATCATCAGCATTTGAGAGGAAAGAGGGGAATAAAACAGAATTCTAGCTCTAGTGACTGGGGCTTTAACATGGTAGAATAAATTAGAGACTGGGTTATTAAGATTAGGGTATGGGATAAGATGCCATAATAGGTTGATACATCTCACTAATAGCAATCCCGAAAAGATATATCTTTGATATTAAACAACTTGACTTTTTTTCCCTCTTGGATACTTTTAACATGATATTGGATGAGACTTCCTTTATTCTCAGTCCCACTGGATTTAGTTATTTTCTTTTGTAGTCATACCATACAGAGTTTGACTCAGCTCAGCCTCTTGGATTTAACTGCACTTATATCTGCCCTTAGAGTTGATGCTTTGATTTATTCTGGCTTACCAAGGCAGATCACCTAACTTCTCTGTGTCTCAGTTTCCTTGTCTGTAAAATGAGGGAGTTGGATTTGGTGGCCTCCAAGATTCCTTCTGCTTCTAAATATGTGATACTATGCTTGGCCAGATAGCAGAGCAACTGTAATAGCTAATGATAATGCCTTCTTCATTGTTACACTACCCCCTTCTCTCCAGATGCTGGAACCACCTATCAAACTGACCTGCAGTAGCATCATGGCTTTAAGTATGTTATGTTCAGTTCACATTTGGTGTTCCTTGCTATGAGTTGTTTAATTCTAGGCAATGGAATTTTTACTACCTCTTGTTTAGACTCTGCCAATAAGGGACCAGGTTGCAATTGAAAACATAAGCAACACAAAGCCAGTTATAAATCAGAAGCAATAAAAACTCAGTAATGATCCCCTGAGTGACGATGTACTTTATGACTCCCTTGTCTAGACTCTGGAGTCAGAGATTCAGTAGGGCTACAGCTTGCCAGTGAGCTGAAGGGCAAAGACCAGGCTGGTCAGAGAATCATTTGCCTAGGATTAAACATTAAGTATAACAAGGGAGGAAGCCAGATTGGGCTTCCCAGCAGTTTACTGTGTTATTTAGCCCCTTAGCTGCTGAGTCACAGATGCCTCCTTAATAGCTTACCAGAAGGTGAGAAACTTTATTTCCAAGCCTCATCAATATGCAGAAGAAGAAAATGGAAGAGAGGAATGAGCACATTTTTGTTCTGTTTTGTTTTGTATTTTTATCTATCTGTGGCTGCCATGAGTATGGGGCTAGGAAGAAATGAATGAAATGAACCATTAACACTTATTACATAGAAACTTATGTTTTAATGATCTCACTTGTTCTGATGGGCATTAAAGGAAGAAAATGTCCTACCTCTTAAGGCACCCAAAGGGACAATTCCTATTTTCCTGACTTTGGTAGGACCAGTCCTGTATTCATGGGAGGCAGCAAGGCATAATAGTTAGATTGCTGGACTAGGACCTAGGAAGACCTGTGTTAAAAATCTCTCCTCAACAGCAATTTGGAACTATGGCCAAAGGGCTAGAAAAATGTGCATGCCCTTTGACCCAACAATGCCACTTCTAAGGCTGTATCCCAAAGAGATTATAAGAGGTAGTTAGGTGGAACAGCTAATGGAGTAACGGAGTCAGGAGGACCTGAGTTCATATTCCAGTCTCAGACACTTGACACACTTATTAACCGTGTGACTTTGAGAAAGTCACTTAACCCCAACTGCCTTGCCTTTCCCCCTCCAAAAAAAAAAAAAAAAAGCAAAGAGCTTATAAAATTGGGAAAAGGACTCACATGTACAAAAAATATTTATAGCAGTTCTTTTGTGGTGGCCAAGAACTGGAAATTGAGGGGATGCTCATCAATAGGGAAATAGCTGAACAAGTTGTGGTATAGTAATATAATGGAATATCATTATGCCATAAGAAATGAAGAGCAGGTGGATTTAAGAAAATCCTAGAAAGACTTATATGAACTGATGCTGAGTGAAGTGAGCAGAACCAGGAGAACATTGTTTACAGAAACAGTCACTGTGTGTGTTGACTGACTTTGATAGACTTAGCCCTTCTCAGCATTGTAAGGACATAAAACAATTCCTAAGGACCCATGATGGAAAATGCCATCTACATCCAGAGAAAGAACTATGGAGTCAGAATGCTAACGAAGCAGACGATTTTCTTTTTTGTTTTGTTTCATTTTGTTTCATTTTTTCTTTCTCATTGTTTCCCCCATTCGTCAATATTCTTTTCTGCAACATGACTAATGTGAAAATGTGTTTGATAGGCATGTATTACAAAGCCCACATCAGATTGCATGCCATTTTGGGGAGGGGATGGTGGAAGGAAGAAAATTTAAAACTTATGGAAGTGAATGTTGACAACTAAAAATAAATTGGAAAAAAATTTTTTTAAAAATCTCTCCTCAGAGACTTAAAAGCTATATGACCCTGAGCAAACCACTTATCTTCTCTCAATTTCCTCTTCTCTAAAATGAGGAGGTTGGATTCATGGATCTCTAACAACACTTCCACCTTTGAATCTATGATCCTATGATCTTAGGATAATTAATTTTCATATAGAGTAGGCAGATGAAGCCAGCACACCATAGATCCTTTCCCTGAGAGGTTTAAATCACTACGCATTCTCTGTGAGGGGAAGGGAAAAGGCCCATGAGAATGTTTGCCCATGAAGTAACAATATACATATCCCACCTGGCCCAAGCTTTATTAATGCCTATGTCTATGCTGTCTATATAATGAATACAGATATTCTCTAAGTTATCGTTTGTTATTTTGTATGTCACATATAAGGCGTTTGTATTGTTCAGGTAGGTTATATATGTTTGTGTAGGTTTTTTGAAATGCAATTTACAGGGTGGTGGGATTAAATATTTCTAGAGTCCCTCAATCCATTTTAGTATTGACAGTTGAGGAAAAATATTTTCAAGTTCACATCACCATTCTGATCAATATTCCTTAAAGGAGCAGGAGTGCCTCAAGCTGTATCTTAATGCTTGACTCCTTTTCCACCAAATGCCACTTACATGAAGACCATCACATATAGTATATATCAAATAAATTCATTTATTCAAGTTAAGTGCAAATGAAAGTTAGAGAAGTTAAACATATGAGAATATGCCAGACAATACACAGAGGGAATGAGTTCTTCTACTAAGGGAGAAATATTTCAGCTCAGATGGGAGACAGAATTCCCAGTCTTTCCCCAGGGGAAGTCCCCTCAAGTGTCTAGAATAGCAAACTAGAAATAGGGATGTGTTGAAGGATCTTGTTCCTTTACATATCAGCTTCTTCCCAAGGTCTTCTATCCCTCCCAATTCTCCCTGAACAAAATCTGGGGACCACTTTTGTTCTCTCTCTAAGTAGGATCTCTCCTTCTCCAAGCTCTTTTCAATTCTAATTTGTATACGGGCGTGAAAGGATAAGTAACCAGTAAATGCCTAGTCTTGATTCCCAGGTAACATTTTTTTCATTGTTTTCATATATATCCCAAACTCTGGCACTTCTCAGAAATAATAAGTTGTGGTCAGAATTATAGAAATTATACATAAAAATATCCCTATTTACATAGCATCTAGAAGAATGCCTCATACACAGATGATAAAAAATAACTATGTTGATTGTGGTTGGGGTAAGGGGCGAGGCGAACTATGAAATTAATTCCATCAAAAATCATTATCAATTCTAATTTAAAGAGTAAATATAATTCATCATCTTCTATTTATATGTAAGTCTAAGTCATCTTTACAATCTCAGGAGTCTATATAACCTAAAGCTTATCGTTCTTTCTTTCCCCTACCTACTGAAATATCCCTTTATCCTCAAATACTCTCGTTAAACTTCATTTTAAAATTATTTTTTTCCTTGCATAGTTCATTTGATTTAAATTGTAAATGCCAGATTTGTTTTAGTTGTTGGATTACCAATCTCCATCTTTTTTTTTCAGTTGCTGTCACCATATTCATTATTTAACATTAGACAATATTTCAAAGAATGATAAAATTCAAAGGTAGAAAAGACTCAGTTTTCAATCCCAACCCCTGACTTGTGAAGATTTATCCCTATGGTATATGTTATTGTTCCCCACAGCCTCAGAGAAAAGAATGATGAGGAATCCTTAATCAAGCTGTAAGAAGAAAGATAAAATATTTCTAAGAGTGCCAGCAGTTGGATATAAATGAGCCATGATTAAAGCTAAAATTAAGAGAGTTCAATCAAATAGTCCCAAAGATGTCTCTGGAAATCAATTTATTTTTGGTTTCTTTCAAAGTGGAAGGACCTAGCTGTAGGAGTTTTGTTACATAAATCTCAACTTTTTTGAAATTATTCATCAGAATTTATTCTACTCAAAAAAGTATAGCATTTTGCCAACTGGAAAATTTTAAACATTTTAGAATAAAATGAGAATGTTCTCTTTTGTCCTCTTTATAAAGATATTCAATGTGAGGGCCTGGATTTATTTATAACAATAATAATTGATGTTCATGTAGTGCCTTAAATTTATAATGTTATCTGAGTCTCACAATAACTCTCCGAGGTAAGTGCTATGCCCATTGTCCACATCTTACAGATGAAGAAACTGAGGCACATGGATGTTAAATGTTTCACTGATGATCATCCCAGCATGACAGTAATAGATGCCCACTATTGGAAAAGCTTACCTAGTGAGGTAATGAATTAGTTGGAATTATTTAGGAAAAAAAGATCAGAAATAAAACTTACTACCATTTAGTCTTATTTCCTCCATCTTTTCAGAGATGTGACAGAAGAGCTTTTGATAGTAAATGAATGCTTGCATTAGATTACCATAGAAAGTACATTTTACTCCAACCATTTATGACTCTAATTTGAAGAAATAAGGGCAAAATTAGTCAGTTTTCACAAATGTCCTTTTATAAAAGGTATTTGCGTGTGTTGAAATGGGTAGAAGAACAGGGCTGTTTATCTCTTATGCAATATAAATGATGTCTATCTACTTAAAAGGGTGGCTGAAATTGATTTTTTAATTGCATTTGGATTTTGTCCTTAATTTGGAGAGTGCCCATGGGTATTTTATAATTATATGTACCTTTTTTCCCAGAAAGCAGGCAAATGAGAGTTCATTTATAAATCCATCTATGTTTTTAGGACCCCATTTCAGTCCAAGGAGAATGAAATTCACAGACAAAGTTACTGGTAAACAGGACTCTCTGTGTGAGTGTTAGTGATGGTCAAAAATAAATTCAGAAGTCCCTAGCCAAAATATCTCTGATGGGTAACACACAAATAAACAATTTTCTTCATATGCAAGAAAAGCAGGAAAGTAGTGCACAGCACTCCCTTACCCAGGAAAATTCAGTAATTTCCTGAGGTAAAATGCAAATTATTCTTTGACATTTAAAGCCCTTCACAATCTTTGTCCAACCAATCTTTCTGAACTTAATTTGCATTGCTTTGTCTCACATACTCTAAGTTCCAACCAAACATGTCCATTGGTTTTCCGCTATTTGTGACATTCCATTTCCCACCTATGGGTCTTTGTATAGGCTGTCATTCTTGTTCTTCCTTCTCATGGCCATCCTTTAAATTCTGTCTGCATTCAAAGGTCACCTCACATTCTTGTGGCATTTCTGAGCTCCTTCAAAGGAATGAAGCATATGGTTTGATCCTTATTCTCAGGAAATTTACAATATTCTTGGCAAAAGAAGAATTACTGTGCATGCAACATTTAGAAAATGGCACAAAATTCAGGGTCCAAATAGATGAATACTTGCTTTGAAATGCTAATTATGTGAAATTTAAAGTTATTAACTAAGCCTTCATAACTAAGGAAGAAGATAGACATTAATTGAAACAAGCACGTAATTGGAATTGACCACGGAGGTGTAAATAGGATATTCATGAAATGTGTGAATTTACCTTTCCTTCTGTAGGAACACTTTTTTTATTGATTAGATTGATATATAACACACTTTTAGGATCATAGGTGTGGAGGGGAAAGGAATCTACCAACTGACAATTTATAGATAAACAAACTAAGGCCCAGAAACAGTAAGTGACTTCCTCAGATGTACAGGTAGTAAATAGAATAGCCAGGATTTGAACCCAGATCCTCTATTTCCAAATCCAACACTCTTTGCCCTACACCACTCACATTTCTTTTAAAGTTTGGATCTGAGATTTTATTGGTGTAGGAAATGCTCCACATGGCAATTCCTTCCACCTATGCACATTAACAACTCATTTGTAATTTATAGTGGTGTAGATGATAGGGGCCCTGAGAAATCAAATGATTTGCACATGATTGCTCAGCTTACTGAACCTGAGTATTCATGACTCCAAATCTCTCTCACTCCACCATTCCATGATGCGTCTCTCGTCATAAGAAATAGATCTATAGCTAGAAGGGACCCTGGAAGTCATCTACTCTAATCCCTTCATTTTACTTGGACTCAAGAAGGATAAAGAAATTGCCCAAGGTAAGAGGTGGGGACCTCATTTATGTATGTATGTGCACGGTACATGTGTACACTTCTGGGCTTTATGTAAACATTTTTGTGCTTTATATATGCATATGCAGAATTTAAAAATATTATAAAATTTAGTTTGTACCTACAATTTAATCTCTTTGACTAAGGTGAAGAGTCAATTCAGTTTTTAAAAAATCTGTTAAGTCAATTTACAAATGCATCAATATTTGAATTTATCAGTTAGCTTAATAGCCCAGCTTATTTCTCTGTGTGCAGAGACATTTCTAAATAGAAACAATGATCATCTTTTCAACACTTAGGAAAACCATTCAAAAGAGGTAGCTGAATTCTGAATCTCTTTCTCCTACTTAGTTGTCAATATTTCTTTGGAGCAGATGTCTGTGGCAGATTGTGCCAAGTGAGCCTGCTAATAGGTAGATGCTATTGAATAGAGGAAGGCTATCTGTTTTTGCTGAAGAATATTGCCAGACCAGAATGGCTGTTAATGGGCTGTTAGGCCCATTACAAACAGTTTAAAACCATAAAAAATCTAAATGACTCTAACAGCCTTAGTATTTACAGTTTATTGTTTTTGCACATAACTACATTTCCATGAAACTCTAACATTTTTTTCTCAATCTCTGTTCCAGGATTTTGTGTTTTTTTGCTTCAGATCACTCAAGCTAATACTATTCCAAATTTTTTTTTTAAAAAAACTTTTCTGCAAAAAATTTAATTGGGCAATACTATATATATTTTTGTGAAGTATGTGTTTTTTCCTTGTCTAAATTTTCAACAATAGAGAATAGAAACTGTTATGTATATAATTATTCTTTCTTTTGATGATCTAATTTGAAAAGGTCTTTACAGGTGATGTGATCATTTGAATTCAAATTGTAAATTAAAAAATTAATTAAGCATTTATTAAATACCTAATATTTTCCAAATATTCTGCTAAGTGCTGTGAATACAAAAAAAAAGTGAGTTATTCTCAAGGAACATTGTGCATTTTTTAATGTATATATTCCAACTTAAAAAAAATGTTTTTTCCACCTAATTTCTGCTTTGTACCAGGAGAGTACAAAGAGACAGATAACATAACATGATGAATCAAGAGCTTACTATGAGCTCAGGAACACCTAGGTTTAAGTCTTCTTCCTGAAACACAATGGCTATTAACTTTGAGCAAGTCGCTTAATTCTCAGTGCCCTAGGGGCAACTTTCTTTTAATATTTACTTTAAACACTCTTTTAAAAAAAAGTGAGTTCCAAATTTTCTCCCTGTCTCTCATCCCTCACTCACCCACTGAGGAAGGCAAGTTGTATGATAACAATTTGTATGATGTGAAATCAGGTAAAACATATTTACATATTATCCATGACACTACAAAGAAGCAAGAAAAATAAAGTGAGAAAATTATGCTTCAGTTTGTACTCAGAGTTCATAAGTTCTCTTTTTGGAGATGTAAAGTATTTTTTTGCCATGAGTCCTTTGGAATTATCTTGGATTATTATATAGATCAGAGAAGCTAAGTCTTTCACAGTTGGTCATCATCATAACATTGCTGTTACTATGTACAATGATCTCCTGATTCTTTTCACTTCCCTTCTCATCAGTACATATCTTTTTTTCCAGGTTTTTCTGAAATCAGCCCTCTCATCTTTTCTTTTAGCACAATAATATTCCATCAGAATCATATACAACAACTTGTCAAACCATTGCCCAATTGATGGATATTCCCTCAATTCCCAATTCTTTGCCACCAGCAAAAAAGAGCTGCTATAAATAATTTTGTACACATAGATCCTTTGTCATTTTCTTTGATCCCTCTCGTTTTAGATTTAGTAATGGTATTGCTTGGCTAAAGTGTATGGACAATTTAATAGGTCTGTGGACATAGTTCCAAATTGTTCTCCAAAATGGTTGGACCAGTTCACAACTCCACTAATAGTTCGTTAGTGTACCAATTTTTCACATCCCTTCAGCATTTGTCACTTGTGACAGGTGTTAGGTGTCAGAATTGTTCTGATCTGCCTTTCTTTAATTAATAATGATTTAGAGTATTTTCATAACTATAGATAGCTTTAGTTTCCTCTTCTGCAAATTACATGTTCATATCCTTTGATCATTTATCACTTGGTAAATGGCCTTTATTTTTCTAAATTTGACTATGTTCCCTACATATGTGAAAAATGAGACCTATATCAGAGAAAGTTGCTATAAAATATTTTGATAATGTTTCCTTGTCAATGGTATCATTTAGCAAAATGTAGTTTCTTTGATTATCTCTTCTAATTAGATCTAGTTTTGCTTTTGTTTTGTTTGAGGTAATGATTTTTACCTTTGCTATTTTTACTTCAAATGTAACATAATAGATTCTCCTCCAGTCCCTTTTTTAGGCTCTGTGTGTGTCTTTCTGTTTCAAGTATATGTAATAAAAGACCAAATTCTGAATTCTGGTTTCTAATACATTCTCCCATCTGCTTCCATTTTATGAGCGAGCTCATCCTATACACATTCCCAGTAAAGATTTCCAGCTGTGTATTTCCCTCCACTGTACTCTTTTATGTTTATATTCCTCTCTTTCTCTTTACCCTGTCCCTCCTCAAAAGTTCATTTAGCATCTTATGACTATCTCCTTTAATCCAGCCTACCTTGTTATCACTCCCCATTTTCTCTTATCCTGTTCGCCACTTACTTCCCTGTTGGGTACAATAAATTTTCATACTCAGCTTAGTGTGTGTGCATATGTATATTTCATTTATCTATTTATTTTTTTGTTTGATTGCCTCCTTATTTATTTATTTATTTTAAGTTTTCAACATTCATTTTCCCAAAAGTTTGAGTTTCAGATTTTCTCCCCATCCTCTCTTTCCTCATCCCCATCTTCTCTTTTGTCTTGTAGGGCAATATGAATTTCTATACACCATTACCTGTGTTTCTTATTTTCCAATTGTATACAAGAACAATACTCAACAGTTGTTTCTAAAACTTTGAGTTCCAACTTCTCTTACTTCCTCCCTCCCCATCCATTACCATTAGGAAGGCAAGCAATTCAATACAGGTTATATACGTGTAGTTTTGCAAATGACATCCATAATTGTCATATTGTGTAAGACTAGCTATATTTCCCTCCATCCTATCCTGCCCCCCACTTCTTCTATTCTCTCTTCTGACCTTGTCCCTCTCCAAGAGTGTTGACTTCTAATTGCTCCTTCCTCCCATTGCCCTCCCTTCCATCACCCCCCCTACCCTGCTTATTCCCTTCTCCCCCACTTTTCTGTATTGTAAGACAGGTTTTCATACCAAAATGAGTATGCATTTTATTCCTTCCTTGAGTCAAATGTGATGAGAGTAAGCTTCATGTTTTCCCTCTCACCATCCCCTATTTTCACTCCATTGAAGTCTTTTTCTTACCTCTTTTATGAGACACAATTTGTCCCATTCCATTTCTCCCTTTCTCTTCCCAATATATTCCTCTATCATGCCTTAATTTTATTTTTTTAGATATGATTCCTTCCTATTCAACTCACCCTGTGCTCTCTCTCTCTCTCTTTCTCTCTCCATATATGTGTGTGTGTGTGTGTGTGTATGTGTCTGTATGACCCCACCAACTACCTAGACACAGAAAAAAGTTTCAAGAGTTACAAATATTGTCTTTCCATGTAGGAATGTAAACAGTTCAACTTTAGTAAGTCCCTTATGATTTCTCTTTCCTGTTTTCCCTTTCCTTCTCTTGATTCTTGTGTTTGAAAGTCAAATTTCCTTTTCAGCTCTGGTCTTTCATCAAGAATGTTTGAAAGTCCTCTTTTTCATTGAATGACCATTTTCCCCCATGAAGTATTATACTCAGTTTTGCAGGGTAGGTGATTCTTAGTTTTAGTCCTAGTTCTTTGACTTCTGGAATACCATATTCTACTTTGATCCCTTAATGTAGAAGCTGCTAGATCTTGTGTTATCCTGATTGTATTTCCACAATACTCAAATTGTTTCTTTCTAGCTATGTGTAATAATTTCTCCTTGACCTGGTAACTCTAGAATTTGACTAGAATGTTCCTAGGAGTTTCTCTTTTTGGATCTCTTTCAGGAGGTGATTGGTGGATTCTTTCAATATTTATTTTGCTCTGTAGTTCTAGAATATCAGGGCAGTTTTCCTTGATAATTTCATGAAAGATGATATCTAGGCTCTTTTTTTAGTCATGACTTTCAAGTAGTCCCATAATTTTTAGATTATCTTTCCTGGGTCTATTTTCCAGGTCAGTTGTTTTTCCAATGAGATATTTCACATTCTCTTCCATTTTTTCATTCTTTGGGTTTTGTTTTGTGATTTCTTGGTTTCTCAGAAAGTCATTAGCCTCCATCTGTTCCATTCTAATTTTGAAAGAACTATTTTCCTCAGTGAACTTTTGAACCTCCTTTTCCATTTGGCTAATTCTGCTTTTTAAAGCATTTTTCTCCTCATTGGCTTTTTGAACCTCTTTTGCCAGTTGAGTTAGCCTATTTTTCAAGGTGTTATTTTCTTCAGCATTTTTTGGACCTCCTTTAGCAAGTTGTTGACTTGCTTTTCATGATTTTCTTGCATGACTCTCATTTTTCTTCCCAATTTTTCCTCCATCTCTCTTACTTGATTTTTAAAATCCTTTATGGGCTCTTCCATGGCCTGAAGACATTGAATATTTCTTTTCGATGTTTGGGATACAGAAGCATAGACTTTTATGTCTTTCCCTGATGGTAAGCATTGTTCTTCCTCATGTAGAGGAAGAACATTCCTCTATGACCCCTTTTTGGGTCATTTTCCCAACCAATAACTTGAGTTTTGTGTCCTTTGTCAAGAGTAGGATATACTTTGGGGATCTGTAAGATCTCAGTTCCTCCAAGGTGGCACAATCAAGCATGTACACTGGTTTGGTAGCAGCCAAAAACTTTTTTGCCCAGAATCCTGTCAACAACCACCTGACCTGCAGTTTCACCAAGTCAATACTAGAAGCTGAGATACAGATAAGCTTCTCAATTCCCCCAGGACTTTACGCAGGGGCAAGGCTGCCATTCAGTGTGAGATAAAGATCAGCTGCTCAGTTCCCCTAGAGTCTTTACAATCCAACAATGAATGCGGGCTGCTCCGGGAGTGCTGCAGCCTGATGTGGCCTCTGCTGCTGCTGCCTGAGTAGGGAAGACCCTACTGCCTTCTCAGTCAGCTGAAAAAAAAACCCTTTCACTCATCTTTGGCACCTGTGGGTTGAGGGATCTGCAAACCATACTGCTGCTTGCTGGGGATCCTGCCCCCAAGGCCTGATTGGGTCCTCCTCCTGGCACAGTGCCACACAACCAAGGTTGGGTTGGGCTCCATGCCAAGTCCAGTGTGACAGACCTTTCCTGTTGGCCTTTCAGGTCATCCTGGCTGGAAATCTCCTCCACTCCCTTTTCCAGTTGGCTAATTCTGATTTTTAAAGCATGTTTCTCCTCATTGGCTTTTTGAACCACTTTTTCCAATTGAGTTAGCCTATTTTTCAAGGTGTTATTTTCTTCAGCATTTTTTTGTGTCTCCTTTAGCATGGTGTTGACCTGCTTTTCATGCTTTTCTTGCATCTCTCTCGTTTCTCTTCCCAATTTTTCCTCCACCTCTCTCACTTGATTTTCAAAATCCTTTTTGAGCTCTTCCATGGCCTGAGCCGATTGAATATTTATTTTGGATGTTTGGGATACAGAAACCTTAACTTTTATGTCTTTTCCTGAGGGTAAGCATTGTTCTTCCTCATCTGAAATGATGGGAGGAGACATCTGTTCCCCAAGAAAGTAACCTTCTATGGTCTTATATTTTTTCCCTTTTCTGGGCATTTTCCCAGTCAGTTACTTGACTTCTGAGATTTCTTTCCACACCTACCTTGCTTCCAGATCCACCCAGCTAGTGGTTGGGATCTGAGATTTAAATGCTGCTTCCCAGACTCAGGGCTTTCAGCGGTGGCAGGGCTGCTATTCAGTGTATAATTAAATTCAGGTACTTGGGTGGGGGCAGGGCCACCACATGGAACTCAGTTCCCTCAGGGGCTTTATGTGGAGATCTTCAGTAATGGATCCAAGCTCCAGTCTGCTTTGGGAGCCCCTGTCTGCTGCTGCCTGTGCTGCTGCCTCCCAAGAGGGCCTGAGTTATGGAAACACCCTGCTCCCTTCTTGGCCATCCATAAAGATTCTCTCACTAACCTTTGCGCCTGTGGGTGGAGGGACCTGCGCAGCTGGAGATTCTGTCCCTGAAGCCTGCTTGGATCTGATCCTCTCGGTGCTGCTGCCAAGGCAGGGCTGGGCTCCACTTCGGGTCTGGTGCGCAACAGACCTTTGGTGTCAGTTTTTCAGGGCTCTCTGGAACAGAAATCTCCTCCACTCCATTGTTTTGTGGCTTCCACTGCTCCAGACTTTGTTGGGAGTTCTTCTTTACAGGTATTTTACGGGCTGTGGGTTTGGAGCTAGCATATCTAAATCTTTCTACTCCGCCATCTTGACTCCTCCCCCCTTATGTTTCTTTTGAGCATTGTGTTTGAATATTATATATTCTGTTGAGTTCTGGTCTTTTCATCATGAATGGTTGCAAGTCCTCTCTTCATTAAATATCCATTTTTCCCTTGAAGCATTATATTCAGTTGTACTTGGTAGGCTATTTTTGATTGCAATGCTAATGCTTTTTTTGTCTTCCAGAACATTGTATTTCAAACCCTCTGTTCCTTTAAAATGGAAGCTAAATGTTGTGTTGCCCTGATGACTCCACAACATCAGAATTGTTGCTTTCTCAATGCTTACAATATTTTCTCCTTGATCTAGGATCTCTGAAATTTAGAAAAATATACCTAGAAATTTTCATTTTGAGATCTCTTTCAGGAAGTGGTAGATCCTTTCAATTTCTCTTTTACCCTCTGGGATTAGGATGTTAAAGTAGTTTTCCCTGATAATTTCTTGAAATATGATGTCTAGACTCTTTTTCTATTATGCCTTTCAGGAAGTCCAAGTTATCTTGCCACAATCTATTCTCCAGATCATTTTTTTTCCCAGTAAGATCTTTCATATTTTCTTCTTATTTTTCACTTTTTTGACTCTTTTGTGCTTGCATTATCTTCCACTTTCCTAATTCTAATTTTTAAGGAATTATTTTCTTTTTTCTTTCTTTTTTTTTGGGAGAAGAAGAAAATAGGTTTAAGTGACTTGCACAGAGTACAAAGCTAGAAAGAGTCTGAGGCCAGACTTGAACTCAAGCCTTCCTGATTCCACAACTGGTGCTCTTCTACTCTACCACTTAGCTGCCCCACTTATTTCCTTCAGTGAGATTTTATATCTCTTTTTTCATTTGATTAATTCTATTTTTTAACAATTCTTTCCTTCAGTGAATTTTTGTGCTTCTTTTAGTAAACTGTTAATTGCATTTTCATAATTTTCTTTCATCACTCTCATTTCTTTTTCCAGACTCTGACTAGATTCCCTGTTTTCCTGCAGCTGCAAGTGCAAGTGCTTCTCTCTGCCTTGGAACAGTGACCATGGACCTTGCTCTTTTGTGATGGCCCATTATGTCCTGTAAGTGCAACCCAGGATTGCATATGGGCAATAGAGTTCCCAAACAAGGCCATGTCCCACACTCAGTGTCAGCAAAGTTTCCTCTGTAATCTCTTTCTCATTAATTGTCTGACGCCCTTACTTTTTCTGGCTTGAGAGCTCCCAAAGCTAAGTTGTCTACAGCTGGGAAAATGTCTCATTGTGACCTTTTATGGGCTCTGATGCTCCAGAATATGATTAGAGGTATTACTTTAAAGTGGTTTGGAGAGGAATGTTGGGAGAGTTATTTTGGATTGCTTCCTCTTCTCTACCATCTTGGCTGTGCCCCCAGGGCGCTATCAATTGAAGAGAAAATATAGACCTTCAGAACACAGATCTACTCCCTTTTCCCATTGCTATTGGGAAAATATTTATTTACCTTTACCTCACAGTATCCTGTCACCTGCAACTGAATTCTTGACAACTCAGAGAGGAGGGGAAGGAAGGAGGTAGGTACTAGAGGCCAGGGAACGTAGAAAGAATAAGATTCACTGAGACATTTGGATTTGTGCTATAATGTTTCTAGAGGTTTTATTTTTGTTTAAGGATGTAAACTATTTTATTTCTACTTTGTTCTCTGGTTCAAAGAGATCTGGGCATTTATTTTTCTTTTAAGGTTTCTTGAAATATGATGTCTAGACTTTTTTTTTTTTAGTCATGACATTCAGGCAGTTCAATGAGATTTAATTTAATTCTCCTTTATCTGTTTTCTAAGTCAGTTGTTTTTGTTATGAGATATTTTACATTTTCTTCTCTATTTTTCGGTCTTTTGATGTGTTAATATTTCTTACTATCTCATAGTCATTGATATCTGATTGTTCATTCTAAATTTCAAGGAGTTTGTATGTTCAGCAAGATTTTGTACTTTTTATACCAATTTATTATTTCCTTTTCCTTTTCTCCTCCCATAATTCTTATTTCTTTTCTTATTTTTTCTCTATCGCTCTCATTTCACCAATAAAAATATTTTTGAACTCTTTTAAACATTCAGTTCATCTCTTGTAGAAATTCTAGTTGAATTTGTTTCTGACTTGTATTTTAATTTGAGACTTCATAGATGTTTTAAACTCATTCTCTTCCACTGGGTTTGTATATTGAGTATCTCTGTCACCATAATATTTTTTTCTAGTGGAATTCTTTTCTTCTTTGTTTGTTTATGCATTCTTGTAGCCTGCTTCCTGACTTTGGGCTTTATGTAATTAATGGGCTTTGTATTACTGGAGGGACAGTTTGGATAAGTCTTGTTCATGTTTTTTTCAGGATAATCAATGTTGTAGTTATTATGGAATCTTGGGGACACGTCAGCCTAGGCACCTAAAAGTTTTCAATGCTCCCCAGGTGGTCTGATCCAGAACAAAATCTGGTTTCTGCCCCCTGGGTTGATCTCTGCAAATTCCTGACCTGGGTTTGAAACTAAAAAATAATAGACTGCTGCTGCCGGACAACTGGGAAGATCTCCTGGTCCAGAGAGACAGAACTGTAGATTTCCTTTGGTCTAGGTTTCTTTTCATGGTTATGCTTCTGAAGGTTTTAGATTAGGCTAAAAGGGGGAATGAAGATCCCACTTCATCCCTGGGGATTCCTGCTTGTCACTTCTAAACTTACTTCTCTCTCAGTATACTTTGTAGGGCTTGCAATTACATCTAATCTCTCAAACATATTATCCTTGGGCTCAGTCTGCTCTGGGTCTATGACACGCAACTGTGTAATGGGTAAATGCTGTTGGTTGATGGATGTTCCTGGGGTAGTACATGGTGTGGGACATTGTTCTGCCCCAGTACACAGTTTCTCCTTGAGAATTACAATGATCCACAAGAAGCCATTCCTGGCCAGATCCCCACCCCAATGTAAACAAACAATCCTGTCTCTCTGCACTGACCTGGGATGGAAAATTGATTCACTATGATTTTTTTCCTTGGATTTCCCAACAGGATTAGGCTTGGCATGTTTTCTTGGATCTGTTTGGAAGAGTTTGGGAGAAAAGAGTTGATTTTCTTGCTTCCTGTTACTCTGCTATCTTGGTTCTGCTTGCTCTAATGTTGATTGGTTGAGAAATGCTGATCTAATTTTTCCCAAGTCAAACAATCCACACATAAAAAAAATGTTTATAGCAGCTCTTTTTGTGGTAGCCAAAGAATTGAAAATTGAGGGAATGGTCATCTATCTGGGAACCAGTTTTGGTAAATGGAACACTAATTTTCCATAAGAAATGGTGAATAGGTGGACAGACTTGCATGAACTGAATGAAGTGAGCAGAACCAGGAGAACACTCTGTACAGTAACAGCAGCATTGTATGATGACTGACTTTGTTAGACTTAACACTCCCAAGTAATGCAATGATCTAAGGTAATTCCAAAAGATAAGATTGAAAATGCTATCCATGTGCAGAGAAAGAATTATGAATGCAGATTAAAGCATACTATTTTCCTTTTTTTTCCCTTTGTTTTTTCGCATTTTCTTTCTCATGGTCTTTCCCTTTGGTTCTGATTCTTCTTTACAACATAACTAATATGGAAATATGTTTAATATGATCATACATGTATGGCCTATATCAGATTACATGCCATCTTGAGGGGAAAGGAATGGAAAGGGGGGGAATTAAAAACTCAAAATTTTATAAAAGTGAATGTTGAAAACTAAAAATAAATAAATAAATTAGTTTTTTTAAAAGTTCAATTGGGATTGTTCCTTGAAATGGAATGAAAAAAGAAAGTTATAAGCTTTCCTGAGCATGTAGATTTCAGATCCTTAATCTAGTCCTTTTGCTTCATTGCCTAGATAAGGAAAATGAAGCTTAGAAAAATTAATAATGGTAATAAATGATATTTATAGAAATGCTTTAAGACTTTAAAAAATACTTTACCTTACATTATTTAATTCTATTTTCAGAAAAAGTGAATTAAGTAACATAAATATGATTATGCCAGCTTGTCAGATGAGGAAATTGGGGTTGAGAGAGGCCTGGGGTCACATAGCTAGAAAGTGTCTTATTAAGATCAGAGCTTGCTGACCTGGTCTCTTAGGTGCTTCTGACTCTCTAAAACTCTATCTTCTCCATTAGTAGATGAAGAAACTACATCATTTCTTCAAAATCATCTACCTGGCTACTGGCTGAGCAAAAACACTGTAAGTCTCCTGCCTCTTGTTAGGCTAACATTTTTTTCCCATTATACCCCACTGTCTCTATGCCTTAAAGTCTTATTTTAGGTTAGAATCAAAGCTAAGTATATCTATACACATAGCACTTCTTTTCAGAGGGCTTGTCTTACCTGACACAACAAAAGGTCAGAGATGTTAAATAAAAGAACACCTTTACCACTATGTCCAAGCTAACATGAAACTCTAAACAATTGTTTGCAAGTAAACTCAGGTGCATTTAGAAAGGAAAATGGAGACCAAATTTTGAAAGAATAAGAACACAAAATAAAAAAGAAATGAGACCTTAGGAATGTGCCTTTCCACTAAATATTTCTAGAGATTATTTTATTATCCCTATTTTAGCATTACTTTAGGTGTCTTTGATTCTCACTATTTCTAACAATGCAGCTGCCCTACTAGTGGGAAGTTGAACCTAAATATATACAAATTAGATTTATTGAGGCCAATTTGCCCTTCTTCCATACTCCTGCAGAAGAAAGGAGGAGGCCTTGAATGAGCAAAGTTCTGCCACACATTGCTAAAAGGGATGGTGGGCATGAGTTAATGGCCTAAATTGGACAGACCCTTGAAATTTTTTACACAGAAACAAGACCTTTTATTATCATTACAAAGAAATGGTAAAACACAAAGCCCACTGGTAGAATTAACACCCTCTCTACATGTTAGAAGATTAATTTAAGAAAGTTACCCAAAGTTCACAAATGCTAAGTGACAACTCTGGTTGGAAAGCTTCTGAGTGTAGGAAGCAGAATTTGAATTATGAGTTCACAAAGCCTGACAATTGAACACACAAAAATATAAATTTCTGATAATATGTCATTTCCTGCAAACAAGTTGTGATAATGGAGGACATTAGGGATAAATAGGCAAAATTGGGAGGGAGTATCACAAGGGAAGAGAATATAGAAAGAGTAGGGGAAAAAGACCAGACACACACACTGTCTATTTCACAATATTAACAAATGGCAAGAATGACCTTAGCCTTAATATTATTTAACATCCAAGGTTCAATTAGGGCATGTTTCTCATTAGTTTATATTCCCTGGAAATAGAGTACTAAAATCTATCTAACGTATTCTTAGATTCCTTATCTTTTAAATAAGGTATTTGGGTTAAATAATATCTAAGGTTCTTTACAATTCTAAGAATCTGAAAATCTGTGATTTTATGAATCTATGACATTTCTTCTGTATGTCCTCAATATTCTCATGTATTTTGAGATTAATTCTATAAAATGATAACATTAAAGATGTTTTCTTTAACATGGCTTGTTTTTCAAACAAACTTTGTGTTTCAAATCTTTCCATATATGTTGGTAGAACAAAATAGTTATTCCTCTCTGTATCCTGCAAAGATAATTTCTCAATATTTTCATCACCTTAAAGGGATTAAGAATTGTGGAATAATTGACACAGAACTGATCTTGGAGTTAGAGTTCAATTCCCATTTCTGAATCATACTCACTGGGTTACACTGAGCAAGCTGTTTAACTTCTCAGGACCACCTCCAACTCTCAAAGACTGTGAGTTGTTGATCTGCTTTGGTAGAATTTTCTCACTAGGGAGTTCCCTTTACAGATGAAATTACAAGTGTGGATCAAAAAAAAAGATGAATCATTTTGTTTTTCTTGAAAGATAATAATGTTTATTATCATGGTTTTTTTTTACCTCCTTATAAAAAAATGAAGTGATTTAGTTCTACTTCCTGTGAGTTATATGCCTTCACATTACTGAGAAAATAAGATGGAGACTTATTTCCATTTATTCAACAAAGCTTTTGGTATGAAGGGTGAAACTTGGTTTATTAGTAAACCGCCTTAATTTAGTTCACAATTGAAAGTCATGTCCCCTAGTGAATGTTTATTTAATGTAGCTCCTTTTATACCATGGAAAACCAATAAGACAGTTGTTCTTTCTTAGCCCACCCTCTCATTTCGCTGACCCACTTTAGCAATGTTATAATGAGAAAAACAGACACAAGGAAATCAAGTGACTTGACCAAGGCACAGTAAAAGTTGTAGGGTTTCTGCTTAGGTAGGAGTTGGCATTGATAGCCTCTGAGGTACCTTAACTCTAAGATTCTCTGCTTTTTGGATTCTATGTGACTTAAAGACCCAGTTCTCTTATTTTTTTTAATCCAATGCTCTTGTTTCTCTTAAATTGGAAAAATAACTTTTAAAAAACAGCTAAAAATGAACAACATATTGGTGGATCTTGACTATTTTTAGCTCCCTACAAATTAATATATTGTTTTTAATAAACTTTACATTTAATTGTAAATGTAAAGAATTACTTGCCAAAATCCATGCTTTCAAAAGAGTATATTAACAGCTATTACTATGCATGCTTCCATTAATATTTTATAGAATATCTGGCATAGAAAGTGACTTTAAATCATTGAAAGCTATTGCTTAGTTTATTTTATGCCCATAATTAAATGTAATGGTAGAAAAGGGGCGGTGGGTAACAGCCGATCACAGATGGCTCTTTTAAATTCTAGATATATGGAGAAAATATTTTTAAGAATTTACCTGATAAATTTATTGTTTTTCCATTCTAAATGTAAAATGCCTTGTTCAGTGAGTTGAGAAAAGTAGATTAAACTGAGAGTGAAGAAGTAACTACTGATGATTCTTAAAAGCTTTTTTTAAAATGAGGCCAATATACTTACTCAACTAACTCTTTTTTTTCATATTTCCTATGTAGGTGGCATTGTAGCAGTGATTGTGAGATAAATCAAAACATATCAAATCTTCATTGCCTGAAGAATGAATAACTTTTGTCTTCCAAAAGGAAAGCAGAAAAAGAAAATCTTTGCAACAAACATGTAGAGTCAAGTAAAACAGATTTCCACATGTCCAGAAATGTGTCTTCTTTTCTATTTTGAGTCTATCACCTCATTGTCAGCATGAAATCTATCCACAGCCCTCTGATTATTGCATTAGAGAAGTTTACATTATAAAGACAAATTTTCCTTTTTCTATTTTTGTCTCTTTTTATTAATGATCTGCTCTCTCTTTTAATGTAGGACTATAAAAAACAAATCAAAAAACTGGATTTAACAACTGTCTCTGGCAACCTCTCAGAAAGTGAAAAGTTTTGAATAGATCCCTGTATGTTCAAGTGACTATAGATTTTCTCCATCATGTTGGCTTTAAGCATCATCACCTCTCAAAGCCATCCATACTGTATTAGAGAAGATGGACCAGGTGTACTCAGAAAGATGTCTCTTATGATTTGACTGTGTATATAGTCAGGGAGGACAATGAGAAGTGTTCAGAAGTCTGAGGATGAGTTTCAGACAGTTGCATTGGCTTGAATGTAGTATAAGCTGATAGGTAAATTGGGCCTGTGGAGCTGCTCAGAAATGACAGGAATCAAAGAGAAAATACAGAATGACAACAATCTATGACCTTTGCTACATGGGGGATGTGAACAGTGTGCAATTTTGGGGGAAGGAAATAGAAAAAAAATTAAAAACTAATTTGTGAACAGTGGTTTCAGTCACTTAGGATTCAGACATGTAGAGCTTCCATTCATTCTTTCAAGGGTAAGCAATAAATTCAAATGGATTGCCTCAAAATATGAAAAAACATTATTATTTAGGGCTTAAGAAAAACAATCATTGATACTAAACATATAGATTCAGATATTTGTGTCATATTCTATTTCTATTAGGAACATGTAATTTCAATTTTGCCCCTGTAAACAACTCCTGGATTTTGCATAATGTGGGCATTTAAATCACCTAGCTTGTTAAGGAAAGAACCAAGCTATAACATGCAAATTTAACAGTGTGGTGTCCTGTGGTAAGCAAGGTGACATTTGGAAAGGTGACATTAAGCTCTGCAGGATGGGGTAAGCAATCTAAAAGCAAAAGAGGCAGGAAGAACTGCTGAGAGCTCAGGCTGTTCTGGGAACCAAATCACTTTTCCACCTACTCCAGTGACACTCTACCTCTCCTATAGCCCTGCAAAACACTTCACATTAATTAACTAAAGTGTAAAGTGCTTTGGAAAACTCCGGAAAAATGATCAGGTACTACTCCACTTGGCTCTTATACACAAGAATAATTTTTCACGCCTTATCAGACTTATATTGTCTTTATTTTGTACATTTATTTCACATTCTTACCCTTTCAGGATAATCACTGGGCTATTTCCAAGGGTCTTGGTATTGTTCCAGAAATGTAAACATGTTTTTGTAAAAATTCAAAAAATATTTTCTGCATAATCTCAGTGGCAATATTTCTGGTATTTACGTCATAACTTGTTTGTCATCTCTATCTAACTCCATCCATGCTTTTAATGGAATCATTCTAAATCATTATTTGCAGGAGATTTGGGTTAGTAGTTTCTGCTGGTAGTTAGATATAAAGACATTTTATGTTCTGCATCCTGGCTTGTGTAACTACTCCAACTATTCTTTTTAGATTTTGTATCTTTCTCATCTTCAAAAAAGTTGGGACATATTTTAATTTTAATAAGGATAATGGAGTTAGCACCTAATAGCCTTAGTGATCCTTTAGCCAATTTGTCAGTAGTCTTTTGGGTGAAGTTCATTTTTAAAATATGGTGACAGACAGCTTGTCACATCTTATAAATATCTAGCTACCTGATTCTTGCACCTGATTCAACACATCCTGGAGTATTGCCAGTTCTCTCAGGGAAGAACAGATCCAAAATTTATTAGGAAAAAGAATTTTTTCATTCTCCTATTCATCCATATTTAACATTCTTCAGAATAGTAGCACAAATAGACCAGATGTCAAAATTGAGTATCTTAACATTTAGTGCTCCAGCTTCAACAAGTTCCTGCATCTAGGGACCATATTGGATTGAAAGAAGATGAATATAACAATAGCTAACACTTGTGAGATGCTTTATGATTTTCACATAGTATCTCATTTGGAGCTCCCAGCAACCTTGCAAGGTAGGTGATGCAAGTATTCTTAACATCATATTATGAATGAGGGCATTCAAGCTAAGGGAGATTCAATGACTTATCTAAGGTCCCTCAGTTTATAATGTTGGAGGTAGGATTAGAACTCTTGTTTCCCCTAACTCAAGTGCCAGCACTATTTCTTCTGCAGACTATTTGACTGAATGAAATTCTAATACCTACAGATGTAAAGGACATCAGAGTCTCTGCTAATTTAACTTTTATTAATGCTTCATTTTACACCTGAGACAGCTGAGATTCAGAAGTGGAAAAAATTATTTCATTCATATTAATTATGAACAACTTCATTAAAAAATTTGAATCCATAGGATGTCTACAAAATTTAATGCATAGAATGAAAAGCTACAAAGAATCTAATATAACTAAGTCAAACACCCTCACTTACGTTGAGACAATCTATACCCAGAAAGGTCATGTCATTTGGATTTTTGTTTCTGTGAAGTTCTTGTGTGGCTATTCAGTTTAGACAAAACAAACTGGTTGTGCAAATGTAGACAATTTCAAGATGTAATTTTTGTGTCCTCAGTGCTCACTGTATCAAATGTACTCACCAGAATCACCAGCAAACCTTTGCTAAGTGCCTAATTATGTAGTTTGGTGTGATGGCTGCTAGACAACAGGGATTTGAGAGATCTTGCCCTTCAGGTGTTATTAAACTAATGGATGTTATATTTAATATACTAATGAAAATGATAGTGTCACTGTTTTTTCTAGATTCACTTAAGTATGTTGAAAAAATTCAATATGCTGAAAACATGTTTCCCTATAGTAGTATTTACCATTAAAGAGCATGTCTTTTCAATATTCATTTAAAAAAAAATAAAGTCTTTTTATACTTGCCCTAGAAGTTTTCATAGATGATTTCACCTTTCTTGGGTGTTCTTGAAAATGGAAAGAGAAGTCAAGTTGTAGCCTGAAGTTACACTGATGCTGTCACACTGAAGACTGTTCTTTTGTCCAAGCATTCCTTTGTGGATCTTCGTGTGTCAAGGATGACTAGTTGCTGCTGAAAAATGCTATGACCTAGATATGAAAATCTGCAAATGTTGCAAAGAATTTATCAATCTGGTTGAACTATTTTAGCATCTCCTGTCAATAAACCTTTTTTAATGAAAATGAAATAAAGAAAAAAGTGGGAAAGTGGTTTAAGAAATGACACCTTCAATCAAAAAGAATTTCAGCATGTTACATTCCAGAGACTCAGGCTAGACACTGGCAATATAAATACAACATTAAAGTATTCTAGGAATTTACATTCTGCTGGGGGAATATGAAATTATTAAGAAAATAAAGTACAAGATACACATAAAATAAATTCAAAGAAATCAAAGTGATTGGGAAGAGACACTAATAAGTAAGGAAATCAGGTAGGTCTCTTAAAGGAGATTGTAGCTCAGGTTACCAAGAGGCCATAGTGAAGACAGATAAGTATGGAAACAACTTGTGTATGTAAAAGATGGAATGAAGTGTGAAGGATAGCAAATATAACAGTTTGGCTGAAGCATAGAGAACATAAAGGAGAGAAATAGATAATCAGTCTTGTAAGGAAGGCTAGACTCTGATCACGATGAGAGACTTTAAATGAGTTTTGCTCTTGATTCTACAAGGGATAAAGAGCTTCTGGAGAGTATTAAGTGGAGATTGGCACAGTCAGACATTTTCTTTCAAACTACCAATATGGTAGCTGTTTAGAGGCTGTCTTGGAAAGGGAGAATAATTAAGAAGCTATTAAAATAATCTTCATGAGAGGTGATGAGGGCCTCAAACAGAAGGACTACTGTGTGAATAAAGAGTAGTACACAGGTGAGAGAAGTGCTGAGGAGGAGGAAGGGCAAATAGCTTATTGTATATAGTAGTATGAGAGTAAAGTATCTAGGATGACTTCCTAGCTGCAAATCTGGATAACTAATTGTGGTGCCTTCAACAAAATGAGGGAAATCAAGAAGATGAGTGATGAAACTTAACCATATTAATGCATATCTATGAATGATGTCTTTATTAACTTGAAAAGAGGTAAAAGTCCATCCACTAAAATTCTATTCTGATGACTGATTGCAGTATCAAAGGGCCTCTGGTATTCTGAAAGCTTTGTATCTGTGTACTTTGACAGTACTTGTAGAATCTTAATAATACCTAAGACAAATTTGGGTCAGAGTCACAGAGGATAGGGGGTTCAGGGTGGAGAGAAGTTGTGTAAGGAGTGAAACCAACCTCTCTAACAGAGCTTCAACTTAGACTATGAACCACAACTAATGACTGAGGGAAAGAGTAAGAAAGGGGAGGGGCAAAGGAGAGGAGATGATAGTGGGAATAGGTGACCCTGAGAGAGAGACCAGATCCTCAGATGTGATATCACACAATTTATTTTGCCAAAATTATAGGATAGAAGACTAAAGGTATGTAGCAGAGATCTGCAAATATTTTTTTCTGTAAAGGACCAGATGCTATTTTAGGCTTTGTGGGTCATGAGGCAAAATTGAGGATATTATTTAGGTACATATATAACATGACAGAATACACATTTCCACAATTTTTATTAATGAACTTCAAAATATGATGATATTAAGTATATATAAAGTATATTTTTGGTAACATAGGTCTATTAAGGAAAATAATAGAATTTTTTGGGAGAGACGATAACATTTTGCTTAATTGGTATTCAAAGTTAGTTTTTTCCTATTGGCAAAATTTATTATAAATATTTGTCTATTAATGATGATGTTTAATGAGATTTTTTTCACACAGATAGGTAGTGTCAAATACTGATATCAACCCCAAAGCACATGATTTTCATTTATCTCAAAGATTAATTATCCTAAATATGTTTATTTTCTCTGGACATATTTATTTACCAGCTATAATCAAATATTATTTATGATTTCATTAACTCACCATTGGTAAATGCCTTTCCTTGTTTGACTAACAAATGAGCCACTTGGAAACAATATTATTTTTATTTAAAATTTTTGTCAAGAAATTCTAATATAATAATACATTCTAGTTTGCATGTTCTAATTTTTCTGACCATTGTTATTCCATGAGTAGAGAATATTGTGACAAGAGTTTTGTATAATAATGTTGGTGCTCTGGACACTGCTGTAGCATGTGTATTGTATAGAGTATAGTCTAATTGCATATTGCCATTTAATCCGATTACAAAGTAATCTACCTCTACTGCACTTTAAAATTATGCCATTCAGAGTCTACCTTTCTCTCTTGTTTTGACAGATGGATATGCACTGGCAATAAAAATATGTAGCACTACAGAGACATACACATGGCACTTAAAATGATGTTGAGTTATAACTATGTCACTGTGATTTGTGAGTGCACTGAGCAGTAGCATTAAGGGATGAAAGAATCGCATATGGTCTCTGTTGCAACTACTGAACTTTCTATTGTAAAACAAAATCAGCCATAGATAACAAAATGTGTGAGTGTTGCTGTGTTTCAATAAAACTTTATTTACACATGGAATACTTTCTTTTGATTTTTGCGACCATTTAAATATTTTAAAAAACCATTCTGAAATCACAGCTCTACCTCACAGGTAGTAGGCTGGATTTAGTCTTAGTTTTCTAATCTTTATGTAGTGTATCACAACTGAGAAGTATTCTCTGCCCTTTTTGGCAATCTGGAGAAAAAGCCATATCACTTCACTTTAGTTACAGCTCTAGGTAATATTTATTTTTATCTCTATTCTATCCTTACATACATATCAGATTGTAAGCTCCATGAGGGAAGAATGCCTGTCTATCTAAACTTTTTATCTCTTCTACCACCTTTTTTTATCTATGACTTTCTCTTGTTTATATTCCCGCTTATTTTGGGAATATGCTGGGCTATTCTTACTGCTTTGGGATTTGAACCATCAAATACATTAAATACTCATGAAAGCTTTAATTATCTAACTAGTTGTGCTTAAACTAAGTGAAGCTGTTCATGCTTCTGACATTTATTAATATAGCATGATATTTTCCGACATTCTATCAGTACCTAATCTCAGTTCCTATGACTATGTTCTTCCCAGTTATAAAATGATAAAATCATAAATTCTTTACAACAATCCCAATAAATAACCACCTAGCTTCTATTTAAATACCCCTAGTAACAATCAGTCAATGAATATCTATTAAGTTTCTACAATGAATCAAGCACTGTTCTAAACAACAAGTATGCAAAATGAGACAAAATATATTCCTTGCCCCTTAAGGAACTCGACCTAATGGAGGATATGACAAACAAATAGATATGTACAAACATTCTACATGGAAGGTAAATAGGAAAGAATTAACAGAGGGAAGTCACTAGAATTCAGAGGGGTTGGGAAAGACTTCCTGTAGATGATAATATTTTAATTGAGACTTCAAGGAAATGAGGGAGGTAAATAGGCAGAGTGTTCCAGGGTTGGAGGACAGCCAGAGAAAATACCTGGAGCTGAGAATTAGTTGATGAAACAACAAAGAGGCCAGGGATGAGTATGTGTCAGAGGGTAAGATAAAAGAAGATTAGAGAGGTAAAAGGAGGCTCAGTTATGAAGAGTTTTTGAAGGCCATACAGAGAATTTCCTATTTGATCTTGGAGGTGACAAGAAAACACCAGAGTTTATTGAGTAGGGGAGGTAATATGGTTAGACCTGAACCTTAGAGGCGTCACTCTGGTGACTGAATGGAGGATGGAATGGAGTGGCAAGAGACTAGAGGCAGGCAAAGCCTCCGGCAGGCTACTGCAATAGTACAGGTGTGAGGTGATAACGGAATTCTCCGTAGTAATGGTAGTGTCAGAGATGAGAAGGAAAAATATTAGATAGATGTTGCAGAGATGAAATTGATAGGGCTCAACAACATATTTTACTTAGGATATGAGAAATAATGAGGAGTCAAGAACTCCTACATTGTGAGATTGAGGGAGGATGGTTTTGCCCCCCTACAGTAAGAGGGAGCCCACTGTCACACAAAGCAGCACATTTGAATTTTTGACATTTCTCATTTTTAGGAAATTTTTCCTTACATTTGTCTCTCTGTAACTTCCATTCAGTGTGCATGATGCTTCCCTTCAGGAGCCAAGAAAAGCAAGTCTAATTTCTCTAGTGCCTGGTAATCCTTCAAATATTTGAAGGCAGCTGTCATGTCTCTTCTAAGTCTTTTCCTCAGGCTGAAACCGAGCCCCTAGTCACTTTCCTTTGGATTTGCATTATCATGTCAATGTCTTTCCTGAAATAGACCACTCAGAGTTATATGAAATATAGTTTGACCAGGAAAGAATACCATAGGACTGTTGCTTCCCTCACTTGGGACATTATGCTTCTATTAATGTAGTCCAAGGTCATGCTAGCTTATTTGGCTATAATTTAACTGTTAATCCATATTGAGTTAACTAAATCCCTTAGTATTTGGTTAATTATTGTCTATAGGTCATAGTAGCTAATAATTTTATTTAATTAATAATAGTTAATAATCCATATAGTTTTCTAGCTATTATTTCTAGCTAGTATGTCTTCTATTAATATCCTTCCATGCATTGACTTGATTCAGCTTAAACTAAATCCTTTGTGATTTTTTTTTCACCTGAACCCATTTCTAAAGCTTAGGTTTCTACAGTTGATTAAAAAAACAACCAAGTGGAAGACTTTATATTATTCCTATTACATGTCATCTTACTGGAACAGACCTCTTAACAGAATAGATCTGTAAAGATATTTTTAGATCCTGGTTCTTTTATCCAATGTATTAGCGATACCTCACAGGTTCATGTTATCAATAAGCTTGATAAGTATGCCATCTGTGTTTTTATACAAGTTATTAAAAAAATAAAATGAAGTAGAGACAAGGAAATAACATGGTATGCCATTGAAGTCTTCCCTCCAGATTAGAATTAGTTGGACATTGCTCCATTTATAACTATTGAGAACAGTCATATAAGCAATTACAAATTGACCTATAAGTACTAGAAGTCATTTTACATCTCTCCATCTTGTCCACAAGAGTAGCATAAAATAATTAATGAAATGCCTCCCTGAAACCAAATCATGTCATGTCTATGTCTCTTATGTCCATGACTCTAGTTTTCCTGAACTACCAGTCCAGAAACTCTAACCAAAAGAGGAAAAATGTTAGTCTGGTATAATTTCTCCTCTCCCTTTACTCTCATTTTCCTTGGACCTCTGATTTCACCTGTCAGGGAATGACTGTTGAGGAAAATCATTCTACCAATGAATCACAGCACTTACTACACAATTTATAATCTTAAAAGTTGCTTGAATTACTGATAGTTTTAAAGGTTTCCTGGAGTCACAAATCCAGTATATGTTATAGAAAGGACTTAAACCTAGATCTTCCTGACTCTGACTTACCTCTGTATCTACTACATAATATTGCCTGTAAATGTAATTTCTCTTAATTAACTGGTTCCAACCTGCTATCATTGCTTCCTTGGTATTCAAACACCATCATTTCAGTAGTAAGTTGTGCAATTTTAGCAGAAAACATGATCAGTTCTCTATCTTAGAGTCTTTGAAGTCCATCAAAAAGGAGACTAAGCATGAAAAGGGAGTAGGAGGTTCCATCATTTATAAGGTATGAAAAAAATTTGGAGTGCCTACATTGTCTGTTTCCAAGTTTGGAAGAACACAAGCAGTACCTGTAGTTGTTTTAAGACTGTATCATTGACATAGACCACCAAAAATGATTATGTATTTGAATCATTTGTGTAGTTGAGAAAATGAATTAATCCCTCAATGCCCTCAAAGCTGTGTTGCCTACCTCGTAAATCTCCATTATTTATATAGATCTATTTGAACGGCTTAACTTATCTTTGTTCTTTGTAGTACCATCTCTACCAGCTGTGTAAGCAAAATGGGGACTGGGACATTATAATTCTTGTATTGTGCCCCCTTTTTTCTGATAGTGAGAATTTGTTATTAAAATCTTTGCATATCTTTTCCATTTTTGTTTCTAATATTTATCTTCCTTCTTCCTTGGTTCTTTTTACTTTCTTTTATTTTAAACTTAAATACAAATTGAGAAAATATAATCACCACATACACAGCAGCCAGTAAGAAAGGGTTCATTCTTTTTACATTTCAATAATGCTCTCACATCATAATACAGTATAAGGTCTGATACTGCTGAATCTACTTATTTTACATCTTTTTTCCCCAGTTTCTTTGAAGATCTGGAACTTCAAATGAACTTTGTTCTTCCAAACGAACTTGGTTATTACTTTCTAACTCAGTAAAACAAGTTTTAGCAATTAGATTGGGATGACTGGATAAATAGGTGAAATTGTAATTTTAAAAATTATGTTGGTTTTACCTACCCATGAACAATAAATATTACTTCAATTACTTAAACTTGAGTTTATTTGTATGAAAAGGGTTTTATGTTGATGTTCATATAGTTTCTGTGTCTGCTTTGGCAGGTTTACCCTCAGGTATTTCCTATTGTCTAATTCAGGAATAGTCTACTTATTTTAAATGGTCTAAAATAATATTGAATAATATTTCTGACACATAGTGTAGTTTTTCTATTTTTCTCTTTTGATCTATTTTAACTTTAAGTTTGCCTGAGATCATGATTACTACCCCTGCTTTTTTTATATAGTAAGCTCTACTCCTGCCCTTCATTTTATCTTTACATGTATCTCTCATTTTTGTAATGTTTCCTAAAAGCAACATATTATTGAATTCAAAATTTTAATCTGATGTTTCATGGGTAAATTCATCCTATTCGCATTCTAAGCTACAATTACTTGCTATCTATTTTCCTCCTTCTTATTTTTCTCACTATTTTTCTCACCCTACTTACCCCATCCCTCCCCACTCCTCTGCTTTACTTCTACCCTCTACCTTACAATCCTATTCCTTAATCTGCCCACCCCTCTAAGGGTCCCTCCTTTATCCTCTACCCACCCCACCCTCTCCTCTTGCCTGTATTTCTTTCTAAATTTAGAAGATTTTTTCTTTATATCCTTATACTTACGTATGTTGTTTCCTCTTCAACTTAATTTCTGATGAGAATAAGGTTCCAGCACTACCTCCCACTAGCTTCTTCTTTATCAGGTTTTCTTTTTATACCTCATTTGTATGAGATAATTTTTATCTCTCCCTATGCTGTTTTATTTTTTTTAGAATTGCTGCACTGTATACAACTCAGTCCATGCCATTCTTTCAAACTACCCAAATAATGGCAATCATAAGAATACTGTTAATATTTTCACATATATGAAATAAACAATTTTATCTTATTGAGTCCCTTAGAGGGGGTTATTATTTTGTGTTTACCTTATATTTCTCTTAGATGTAAGATGTCAAATTTTTCCTCAAATTCTGGGGGTTTTGCCACAAAAACGTGAAAATTTGAGTTCATTAAAATGTCCCATTTTTTTTCATTCAAGATTATAATTACCTTTGTTGGGTAAGTTACCATTGGTCATAATCCCAGTTTTTTTTTTTGCTCTTTGGAATATAGTATTGAAGGACCTATAGTCCTTCAGGGTAGTAGTCACAAGGCCTGTAACACTTATTGTAGCTCCATGATATTTATTTTTTTTTCTTGTTGCTTTCATTTTCTTTTAACCTGGAAACTTTGAACCTTAGCTATATTTCTATAAGTTTTCCTCCTGGGATCTCTGTCAGGGATATGTGGGTTTATTCTTCTATTTCTGCTTTGCCTTCTTGTTTTCAAACTTTATGGCAATTTTCCTTGAAAATATTTTATAATATTGTATCAAGATCTTTTTAATAATAATTTCCAGGTAGTCTGATTATTCTTATGAATTTCTCCTCAATCTGTTCTCCAGATCAGTTGTTTTTCTGATGAGATGTCTTCAATTTTTAATTCTTTTGATTTTGTTTTATGATTTCTGGTGTCTTAGAATATTATTAGTTTTCACCTTGTCCAAATCTAGTTTTCTAGGAATTATTTTCTTCCTTAAGTTTTGAGTCTCTATTTCCAGTGGGTTGACTGACTTCATAATTTTCTTGAATTGCTCTTATTTTTTTTCTAATTTTTCCTTCCTCTCTGTTATTTGATTTTTAAAGTCCTTTTAAAGTTCTCCCAAGAACTTTGTTTGTGCTTGAGACCATTTGACATCTCTCATTGAAAGAAATGGCTTTTTTTAAGCTCCATTATCTTCTTCTGAATGTGAACCCAGATCTTCTCTAAGCCCATAGTAACTATCTGTGGTTGGGGTTGTTCTCCTTTACTTACCCATCTTTAGTTTTGGTTTCATTTTGTTTTTAGCAGCTCTTAATGTAATCACAGTCTTGAGGTATGACAAATGATGTCCCAAACCATAGGTCCTTCTCACTATTATTTTCTGAGGTCTGTCTCAGGCCCAACCTTGGACTCTCCTCTCTGCTCCTAACATCCGAGGTCACACTGTTCCACAAATTACCTTGCTCTCTACAATACCTCCCATGGGTGCAAACTACAACTATCCTCTCTGCCCCCAAGGTTCCCAGAGCCTGTTGTTTGTTGATTCTGAAGAGTCAGCCTGAAGGTGTTTGCACTTCACTCAAGCCAATCCTATACCTGTAGAGATCTGATCTTTCTTTCAATCTCAAATTGTCTTAAGAGGACAACCACTTTATGACTTGTTTATGTCTGTGGCTCTAAGGTGATATTTTTGTGGAGGAAATTTGGAAAGCCAAAAATTTTCTGACCTATTTCATCATCTTCCCAGGATCCTCTTCCTTCCTTCCTTCTTAAATACCCTTAGGATGAACTTGTTTAGTTGGACCTCTCAGCAAGCTTTATTTAAAATGACTTTACCCTGCCCTGCTTCTCTCTGTTTCATTAGGTGATACTCCTTGTAATTTACATTATCCTTCTCTGAAGGATTTTGCAAATGGTTTTATTTTCTAAACCAGTGCTGCCTTTAGTTCCCATCTCTCTTCACTTGACAGCTAAGTGAAGTATGTATTGACTAAAGTTTCTTTTTTGAAGTCTCTTTCGGTGTCTTTATTTTTAACAATTAATTTGTAATATTAAACTGCTTTATAATATTATTGTAGTCTATGGTCAACTCCCTATATCTATTACTTATTTTCAATTACCAATAATTTGTTTGAAAAGAATCTGGATTGCTTTTATTGCATGATATGTTTTTCTCATTTTTTTCTTCTCCTTTTGTACTAATTTTAAGCTTACAAACTGATTCACAAATGATTCCATCAGTAATGAGTCATTTCCTCTTCATTAAAACATAATCAATTTAATCTTTTCCCCCACTATTGTTTGATGACTGATGGCTCTGAAAAATAGAACACAATGCTATCCAAATAACTCAAATTCATTCTTCATGTGCATAGTAATGTCAGAATAAAGCAGACAAGAAATTCAATAGGTTGGCTGGATCTTCTATGATGAAATCATGGGAAGACATAAACAGGAGTCAAATTGGATGTATAAGTATAAATGGGTTGTGATTTCTACTACTGGGAGGGATCTTTTTCTGTTATTAAGAATTTGAATTGTTTAAGCATTAATTTTTCCTATATATTTCCCGATGTTCAATAGTGACATTGGAAAAATTTACTTGAGAAATTAAAGTTTTTCTGTACTTTTCCTTGTATGATTTAGGATATGCTATTATATGGACACTTTAAAAAGAAAAATGCATATATATAATATATATGTATATATTCATATATATGAGTGTGTGTGTATTAACCAAATAATTCATTTCTCTTTACATGTACAAATATACACACACATACATGCGTGTGTGTATATGAAATGATTCATTTTATTAAATGTTGTATAACAAATATTTTAGAATAAAACTCACTGGTGAAATTTTAGAGAGAAGAATTATGAAAAATAAGGAGCAGGATCACTTTGTAAAAGAGGTGTGTTCATCCTTCATTGCCGAAGAAGACCATGCCATCAGAGAAATAATGACATGACTTGAACTTGACTTTGTTTTGAGTGAGGGAGGGCTGTGCAGGTCACCAGCTTCACTTGGCTCCAAAGCCATCTGAATCCAGTGAGCTGATATTCATCAGTATTACCTAAGATGACCCAGGATTAAGCAATTGGGGTTAAGTGACTTGCCCAAGGTTACACAGCTAGGGAGGGTCAAGTGTCTGAGGTGAGATTTGAACTCAGGTCCTCCTGATTCCTGCACTGGTACTCTATCCACTGTACTACCTAGCTGCCCTTTTGTAAAACAGAATATGCAGATGAAGGCAAAACTCATGTTCAAAAGACTTGGTAAGAGACTCAATAAACCAAATGAGCCAAAGGATTTTTTGTTTTGTTTTTTCATGTTGTTGTTTTGGGGGCTTTTTCTTGGATAAAAATGAAAGTAAGAAGACAGAATGAGAGTGGAAAAAATATGCAAAGACTTTTATAACATTTTTTCTTTTCAAAATCAAGGACAGTAGAACCACTACATCAGAACTTAGGATATCACAGACCCTAACATCTTTATAAAAGAGGTAGCTAACAGGTATGTGTTGGAGGCAAAACAATTTTGAGGATATTGAAGAGTTGATTCACAACATAACTAAAAGAGGGAAAGTACCTAAAGCTTGGAAAAAAATCTGAGACCCTATTAATACTGCAAAAAGATGACAAAAAGTACATCAGCTACTACTCACCTACATACCTACTTTTCCACATATACAAAATTTTTATGAGTATCATTTACTGATAACTTCTTTGGTGAATGTAATGGTAAAGGGCAGACTTTTTTTTAAAGTAGTTCCTTTTTTTATTTTTAGTTTTCAACATTCATTTCCACAAGATTTTGAGTTTCAAATTTTCTACCCATCTCTCCTCTCCCCTACCCCAAAACACCATGCATTCTGATTACTCCTTCCTCCAATCTGCCCTCCCTTCTAGCACACCCCTCCCCTTCTCCCTCTTTTCTTGTAGGACAAGATAGATTTCCATTCCCCATTACCTGTATTTCTTATTTCCCAGTTGCATGCAAAAACAGTTCTCACCATTTGTTCCTAAAACTTTGAATTTCACCTTCTCTTCCTTCCTCCCTCCCCACCCATTTCCCACTGAGAAGGCAAGCAATTCAATATAAGCTATACATGTGTAATTTTGCAAAAGGTTTCTATAACAGTGATGTTGTGAAAGACTAACTATATTTCTCTCCATCCTATCCTGCCTCTTATTTATTCTATTCTCTCTTTTGACCTTGTCCCTCTCCTAAAATGTTTACTTCTAATTACTCATTCCTCTCATTTGACCTCCCTTTTTCATCCCCCCTCTACCCCATTTTTCCCCTTCTCCCCTACTTTCCTATAGTGTAAGATAGATTTTATACCAAATTAAATGTGTATTTTGTTCTCTCCTTAAATCAAATGTGATGAGAGTAAGCTTCATTTTATCCCTTCTCATCTCCCCACCTTTCCCCCTCCTTTGAAAAAGCCTTTTTTCCCTCTTTTGAGAGATATGTTGCCCCATTCCATTTCTCTCTTTCATCTCCTAATATATTCCTCTCTCACCCCTTAATTTTATTTTTTTAGATATCATCTGTTCCTTTTCAACTCACCCTGTGCCCTCTGACTATATACATATGTGTATAATCCCTCCAACTATCCAAATACTGAGAAAAGTTTCAAGAGTTACAAATATTATTTTTCCACGTAGGAATGTAAACATTTCAACTTTAGTAAACCCGTTGTGATTTCTCTTTCCTGTTTCCATGCTTCTCTTGATTCTTGTGTTTGAAAGTCAAATTTTCTATTTAGCTCTGGTCTTTTCATCAAGAACGCTTGAAAGTCCTCTATTTCATTAAATAATCCTTTTTCCCCTTGGATTATTATACTCAGTTTTGCTTGATAGGTGATTCTTTGTTTTAATCCTAGTTCCTTTGACTGCTGGAATATCATATTCCAAGCCCTGTGATCTCTTAGTGTAGAAGCTGTTAGATCTTGTGTTATCCTGATTGTATTTCCACAATATTTGAATTGTTTCTTTCTAACTGCTTGTAATATTTTCTTCTTGACCTGGGAACTCTGGAATTTGGCTGCAATGTTCCTAGGAAATTTTTCTTTTTGCATTTCTTTCAGGAGGTGACTGCTGGATTCTTTTAATATTTATTTTGTCTTCTGGTTCTAGAATATCAGGGCAGTTTTCCTTAATAATTTCATGAAAGATAATGTTTGATAATTCTAAAATTTTAATATTTGATATTTAAAATTTTAAATATTCTATCCTGCATCTATTTTCCAGGTCAGTTGTTTTTCCAATGAGATATTTCACATTGTCTTCTATTTTTTTCATTCTTTTGATTTTGTTTTGTAATTTGTTGGTTTCTCGTAAAGTCATTAGCTTCCATTTACTCCACTCTAATTTTTAAAGAACTATTTTCTTCAGTGAGCTTTTGAAACTCTTTTTCCATGTAGCTAATTCTGCTTTTTAAAGCATTCTTCTTCTCATTGGCTTTTTGAACCTCTTTTGCCAATTGAGTTAGTCTATTTTTCAAGGTGTTAGTTACTTCAGTATTTTTTCGGTCTCCTTTAGCAACCAGTTGACTCACTTTTCATGATTTTCTTGCTTCACTCTCATTTTTCTTCCCAATTTTCCTCCACCTCTCTTACTTGATTTTCAAAATGTTTTTTGAGCTCTTCCATGACATGATACCATTGCCTATTTATTTTGGAGGTTTTGGATGAAGAAGCCTTGACTTTGATGTCTTCCTCTGATGGTATGCGTTGTTCTTCCTCATCTGAAAGGATGGAAGAAAACACCTGTTCACCAAGAAAGTAACCTCCCATAGTCTTATTTTTTTCCCTTTTTTGGCCATTTTTCCAACCAGTTACTTGACTTTTGAGTCCTTTGTTAAGTGGAGGATATACTCTAGGCTCCTGTAAGTTCTCAGTTCCTCCAAGGTGGCACAATCAAGAAAGAGCAGTTTACTGTGCTCTGGTCTAGAAGCAACCACAAGTTTTTCTGCCCAAGATCTGCGAGTAGAATTCCCTTTCCAGAGCCTCTACCAGCTCCACCAGACAGTGCTCCTCCTCACACCAGGACTGCCACTCAGGGCTGAGATCCTGATCAACCACTCAATTACCCCAGGGTCTTTATGTCGAGGGTTCCAAAAATGGATGCTGTGCTGCCTGGGACCTCCTCAGGCTACCTGGGGCTGGGGCTAGGGTTAACCCCTGCTCCCTTTTCACCCAGGTGAAAGATCTTTCTCACTGATCTTTGAAGTTGTCTTTGGCTTTTGTGGGAATCTGGGAACCACAGCTGCTGCTCAGGATTCTGTGCCCCAGACTGTTCCAGTCCTGGCTGAGCTGCTGCAAGTCTGGCACAATAGACCTTTCCTGTTGGTCTTTTCCAGCTATCTTGGTGTGGAAATCTCTTTCATTCTGTTGTTTTGTGGCTTCTGCTGCTCTAGAATTTGTTTAGAGTCAGTTTTTACAGGTATTTTATGGGCTGTGGGGAGAGAGCTTCTACAGGTCCATCCTTCTATTCTGCCATCCAAAGGGCAGACTTTAGAAAACAGTATTTCATAGTAGACCCCTTCACCATCAATGAAAAAACAATATCCCACAGTTTCCATTGTTTTTATTATATGTATATAGATATATGTGTGTATATGTATGTATATGTACAAGAGAGCAAAATGACACAATAAAGTCTCTTTTCCAATAAACTAACTTCCATTTTTGTTTATAATTATTAAAGATTGTGCTCAAAAATAACATCAAATATATCCTTGTTCAATTCCCCAGTCATAAATAATAAGTGAGGAATAAAACAGGGTGATATAAAAGATGACCAAAAAAAATTTCTCATTGTCATAATGGAAATGTAGCACATAATTCAAGTTGGAGAAGGGTTCCTATGGATGATAAAGTCTTACTAAGTCTCTTGTTTGCAGATGACATCAGGCAGGTTCCATCAGGTCCCAGAATATTGCAAAGCATCAAGGAAGATATCCATAATCATACAAAATAGATTGACCCAACCATCTTCACAGGAAAAAAATCTAAATAACTAGAAAATATCTCATCCAGATTATGACATGCAGTAAGATCAACAACCTATTGAGCTCATCTGTTAAGTATGCATATACACATCTCTAGAAGTATATATGCACACACACACACATACATACATATTAGCCAGAAAGCACAAAGGGATAATGAGTTGGCCTCAGAATTAAACAACAGTACAGTGGGTGGTATTACCCTTTGAAAATGGCAAATATTCTTTAATGACCTCAAACTTCTCTCAGAAACAAAGGCAAACATTTTTTTTTAAATACCAATACTCTACTCTACCAGTGTTGTATAATCATGGGTCATAGAATGTTCAAGTCTTTGAAGATTTTAAAATGAGTATCATACAGAGGGCAATGGAGAAATACATGGTGGGTATGAATAAAGTGTACCACGTAACAGATACGGGACTTTGTAAAAGAACCACATATATGATAATATATCACCAAAGAAATGTATGAATGAAAGAGGAACTGGGCTGGACATGTGCCAGGAATGTAGAGATAACAGGTGGACAACCTTTCAGATCCACTGGTATCCTCATAGTGACAAAAACAAAGTTCCCAACATGTTGGATGGGCCTCCTGTGATTAATTTTGGGAGGACATGAACAAGACTTGTACTGGATAAGCAGATACAGATAGGTACAATCTGTACCACTAGGGCCAACAACTGGACTGATGAGGAGGTATCAGGGAGATTTGAATTTGATTTAAGCAGGCAAATAGATTGATGCTTCAATTGAGATTTTTCTCAGGATAGGCTAGCATATCATCATAGCTCTCTCCCCCTATACAATTTCACATATTGTGTTTCTGTAATCATTTAGTAAATAATTTCATGACTTACATGGACAGGTGGCTCGTTCTGTGAAATCTAAGAAGTCTTCAAAAGAACCAGAGGTTTAGTCTTTAGGTATGGTTGCTCAGAACTGCCCTTAACCACCACAACCACCTGCTACTATAATTTATTTGAGAGAATTAGGTACAGTCACAATCAAGTTGCACAATTATGTTGGAAATTATAAGCAGTGAGTGTTAAGCCTATTTTCTTCTCTGACAATAAAATTTTCAAATTGGAAAAGACCTTGAGGTCATCTAGTTTGCATGGATTAATTCCATCCACCTACAATATCACTTCATAAGAAGTGATCTTCTGGCTTCCACTTTAAAAATTCCAATGATGGGTCTCTGTTTTCAATATTGACATGTATATGGTTTGTAGCCAGTAACTTTTTAGCTATAAAGTTTAGAATTGAATGTTAAGTAAATTGAATCCCTTTTTAAAAAAGAGAAATCAAAAATATCCCTTTTTAAAACCTAAATTGTCTTTCCATTAGACTGTGTACTCTTTGCAGCCAGGGACTGCAGTCTGATTTTAGTATTTGTACCCAAGTGACTTATGGCAATATAGCACTTCACTCAGATTCCAATAAATATTTGTTGACTAATTCAATAAATAACTATGATGCAGAGTCATTCTCAGAAATTATCCATATAACCAGTTATGGTGTGTTTGTGTATCAAAATCAAAAGGCTCTCTATGTTTCACGATATTTCTCATCACAGATCATAGAGCATTTGCCTTTACTTTTTTTTGGCAAAAATATATATACATACATACATACAAACATACATACATACATACATATATATGCATATATATATCCAGTTTTATTTATATCACATTGTCTGAGGTTGCTGGGGACAACCTTTCAGACAAGGTTACTAAGATACTGTTTAGTCTGCTTATATAATTTAGTAGAAATTTCAAGTATAGTAGCAGATGGGATAAGACAGGATATCATTTATATCACAGCCTAGGGATAGGCATAGTGAATTTATATTCTTGTTTTCAAGAGAACTTTAATGTATGAGATATTAGACTTCTCTGGAAGTATGATTTATATTTGCCTTCAATGAATGTCACATCCAAAGAGTTGAATGCTTTTTATTTTGGAACTGAGAACAAGTCATTCTGAATCAGTGCTGGGAAGAATATGGGGTTATAGAGAACACAAGTTTTTACAGAGGGCATTGGTTTAAATTTAATTTGTGGAATCATAGAAATAGAATTTTCAAACCAGCTTTAAAATTTTGTGAAAATAGAAAAAAGTCATCTACTCAACACCATATCAACCTCATTATTGTTGAATTATTCCTAAAGTAGGAAAAAAAGGAAAATATAGCTAGTTTTGATTATGGAAAACACATTTTTCTGAAATGATAAACTATTCACATGTACAACTTACTCTTCAACATATCTTGCTTTGCATTGTTAATATTACTAATTAAAAATATTGACTTTAAACTTATTAAATAACTAATCTACATTGAAATTTCTTTTGATTTTGACCCAATATCAGAAGCCATAACATATGTATTAAAATAACTCATTAATGGATTTTTTTTCAAAAATATACAAATTCAGAAGATAGACCTAATCTATACAAGAGAAATATAGATTTTTCTTCAGTTCACCGTAGTTCACTCAAATACTACAAGTCTTCAGTCATTTCTTCAGGGACTTCTCTCTGAAGTATAAAGGTCTTATTAGTACTTAATTGGCATTCAGAATATGAAATAATCACTTTAATACCTCAATTATATACATATACATATATATGCATGTGTGTGTGTGTGTGTGTGTGTGTGTGTGTATATATATATATATATATATATATATATATATATATATATATATATGCATGAGTACTCATTCCACAAAACCAGATTGCAACTCACCTTTGCCATGATGGATCGTTGTTAAAAAGTCATCATAGACAAAATATTCATTATCCTGAATCTAACTTAGTAATAAACTTCTTTGTTTCAGCTAGATTGGACCTTGGACAAGACACATACAGTCTGTTACTGGGACTGCATTTAAACCTTTTCCAATTTGATAGGACATACCAGGGCATGTGTTCTGCTAATATAGCCATGAAATAATATCATAATAATAATAATGAAAATAAACTTTCCAGTGTGGAGGCAAATAGAACCTGTTTTCCATCTGTTTTCCTTCCATAAGAGTTAAACGAAGATACAAAAAATATTCAAGATATTTCTGTGATTTTCCTGTCATGATTTGAAATCTTAAATCATATCCTGAAGAATTTACTTCTAGCTTATACCTTGATTTTACTTCTAGCCACTGAGCCAAGATGAATCTTGGTGTCTTTTTTCAGATGTGTGGCAAACACAGGGACTTTTAAGCATGAAATATACTGTAGGTATGAAAAAAACCAATTAAAAAGGCCAAGGAAAACCATTTCATATGCTCAAAAGTGATTTTTAAAGAAATGTAATCAACCATTTAGAATAACTAGGCATAAATTAGTTAAGTTTTCATTTAAAAAGAACAAAGTACAAAGGACTGACTATAGCAGTTTTTAATTTTATGGTCAAATGCTTCACTTAACTAGTTACTTGGTTTTATCTTTGCTCAGGATGCTTGCAATTGGCCTGTCACTTTAAAGGATGATCTTTTGAAAAATTAGACCTGCCATTCAAGGAAAAGCAATGTCTTTATTCCATTCATTTGTACTTACTGCAGGGAAAACTATATGACTTCCCTTGAGTTAGTTAAGAGTGGTTGAGAGCATGCAGAGGGAGACAGCAAGAACAAAAAAAAAAAAACATTAGAACACACACACACACACACACATGCACACCACTCCCCACAAACTGGAACAGTCATTACAAACTACAATACATAATGAGGTGATTAAAGAAAGGTACACACCAAAGAATATTACTATAGTGTTTGGTAAGATGGCCTTCAGACCATGATAGGAGGAAAGAATACACAATGGTACTCCTAGAAGTAACCTCTGTCTTAGTTTGAACATTGTTACAGCAAGCTCTCCTTTCTCTTTTTGGTGGAAATCCTGGGTCCATTGTCACATGAATCTGAACAGGTTGGGGATACTAAAAAGTGTTAGGGATTGTATTAGAGGGAAGGTATGTTCTTTAGCAGACACATACAACAAATAGTTTCCTATCAGAGGCAAAGGGTTGCTAATTAGTAGAATTGTATAGATGCATTTCTGGCATAGAATCTCTAGGAACAGGATTTCCACAGAAGGTACAAGGTCTTCTCAAGAGAAAAGGGAGTGTCGAGTAGTGATAGATACTGTGAAAATTATCACCATCTTCCCCAAAGAGGTTTTTCAGCTCTCAGTAGCTTACTTCTATATTTATTGGGGGGGTGAGGGGGTTCAGCCTTTGAGTCATTATGAGGCAACTTAAGTAGTCAAGAAACCTAGTTCATAAGTCAATAATATTTTTACAGTTTATTAAGAATCAAAATGTCTCGAGTAGCTCTCTCAAATTCAAAACATCAATTCCCCCCTCCCTCTTTCTCAGAGCAACTGACTTGTGCGCCCATTTTCACTTACTATTTTGATGGGGAGAAATCTTTTATACACCTTTCTTCTTTGATTCATCTCTGCCTTTTATCTTTGAGGCATATAATGTTGTTGTAACTCCTGCTGATGTTCTTAAATACCTGTCTCCTGTTTTCTCAGTGAATTATTCAGTACTGTTATGTAGTTGATGCTTTAAAAACCTCATATGATTTTGTTACATTGTCAATGAATGTCATAGAAAATTCAAAAATTACAAGCCACAAATACAGACCAAAATTCTTCATAATTAAATGAACACAATAAATAATTTTTCTTTAGTTTTGTAACTCTACTTCCAAAATAAGGTTTCTTTCTCACTGCTTTTTAAAGCATACTATAATGCACATTTCAAAAGTTTGCTCTTAATGAGTTCATTGAAACAATTAAGGATTTCAGTGCCATAAGTAGCAGTCAACTCATTTGTCATTCTCATAGTCTTAACTCTGAAGGAACTCTTTATTTATCCAAAGAAAGCTTCTGATCAAGTGAACATTATTTCCTCTCCTCATCCCAGATTTTCTCATTCCTTCATAGTTGCAACTTCAATAGGAGATGCATGTAATCACTTAAGGCGTGCTTTAAACAATATTTTAATATTGATTGACAACTCTATCTTTTTACTATAAAGAGAAAAAACCCAATAATTTGCTCCTGGCTGAATCCCTAAAGAAGACTACTGTATTCCTTCTTTATGGTCTTTATTTTCAAGGATAGAGTTATTTCCTCTTTACACCAACCCCCCTTAATGTTTTTCTGCTCTTGTCAGAAAACTAAAATTCATTATTGTAGCCTGAGTCATTCAGAGGTTGTTGATTTATAGTGACACTTTTAGAGTACAGTTCCATCCTTATTTTTGTCTGTTAGATATAGCACTCTGAAATCTAATATTTTCAGTTGTTTTGGCATTAAGAAGTAATTTATCAAATGTTAGCAGCAAACTTTATACATTGGGGAATTTGGAATAGGGTTCATATTGGATCCATAAAATTGCAATATTAATATTTTCTTAATTATAGGGAACTGTGTTGCTTGAAAGGCAATGTTGCATACTCCATGAAAAGAGAGCTAGCCTTGGAGTCAAGAACACATGAGTTCAAGTATTTTCTCTGATACACATTGGCCAGGTTGGAAATGATGTTAAAGCAGAAGCCTTGCCATCTACTTTGCTGCTACTTCTGCTGTGGATCATAGAATTTTTCTATTTGATTTGCAGGGGAAGCCTTTCATTTATGTGATCTTTCTCTTGCGAATGTGAGTTCCTTGAGAGCAGGGACTGTCTTACTTTTATGCTTCCATCCCACATGTTTAGCACAGTTCTTTGCACATATCAAGTACATAATAAATGCTTTAACCACTCATTCATTCATTTTTCATTTAATTTAGCCTCTCAACAATTCAGGGGTCTCTCTAAGATGATAAATCAGTAGAGAAAGTTTCTACTTATGGAATTCCTTACACCAATTAAGTAGCAGTGTCGTGAAATGTTTATGTGTTTCTGTTGAATTGCCTCCTTTTTTTACTTGTTCTCTGCTTCCTATTAATACACCTCAATTTATCTCATTCTGAATCATTCAACCAAAAACTTTTCCTTCAAAGTTCCTAACGATCTCTTAATTGCCAAGTATGATTACCTCTTTTCAGTCATCCTTCTTAATTGCTCTGCATCATTTGAAACTATTAATGATCTCCTCCTGGACACTTTCCAATCTCTCTCTGTCTCTGTCTCTGTCTCCCCCCCGCCCCTCAGGTCTTTATGATATTACTCTCTCAAGTCTTCTCTCTATTTTATTGTTTCTTTTCGGTCCTTGTTGGATCTTCATTTACACCACACTTGAGGATGTTCTACCAGAAGCAATCTTCTACCTCCCATGACTGAAATGCTCTTCCTTCTTTCTTCTGCTTCTCAGAATCTCTGGCTTCCTTCAAGATTCATAGTAAATGCTACCTTGTACATAAGGCTTTTTTCCCAGTTCCCTCAACTGCTAGTGCCTTCTTTTCTAAGGTTATCCTTCATCTACTCTTTATGTATCTTGAATGTATATATTGATGTAATGGTGTCTCCCCCACCATAATATAAGCTTCTTGTGTACAGGATCTATTTTTGTTTTGTCTTTGTATTTCTAGTGCTTAAGATAATGACAGGAACATAAACATGTCTTAATCCTTCTTGACTGTTGTAAGTATCACATGTGTTCATGTTGTATATGCATATATATATGTATAAATATTTCATTGTGTATATACTTGTGGTTTTAATATATATCCCTTATATATGTAGTTTATATATGTAGTATATATATGAATTATATTTACATATATATACACATGCATTCCTTGCATAGACATTCATAGACAAATATTAATATTTTTAACCAAATTTCATGACTATAATTAAATTATAACTTATTTTCCTTGTTATAATCTTTATTCCTACAAAAATTTTATAACAATTCTAAAATGATTCTTTTTATATTTGAAATCGAATATTCACTATATCTCTTTAGATGTCAAATTAGCACTTAGAAATTTCTTTTAGTTGATTACAATTTACATAGCTGGTTTTCATTTAGTTGGTTACAATTACATAGTTAAACATGCTGTGATCTAAGTGTGGAGCTTATGTAATTGAAATAATTGTATTGATCTAGTCACTGTTCAATTACTTGAGACATTTGGATGTGATCAGTCCTGATCTGAAGGAAGTTTACTTTGGTAAGTTGATTATTGTCCCTGGTTTAGATATGAAGCTTTTTAAAAAAAGTTCTGATGGTATTACATTTATTAGATTCTATCACTTCAGAAATGTACCTCATAGCTTCATTTTATGGGTTGTTGAAATGTTTCTATACCAAATATGTATGCTTATACATAGAAAGATGGATAGACAAACTGATAAGTAGACAGACATGTAGATAGATGGATAGCTATATATGCATATATGTACATATATTAATTAAATTTATTCCCTATCATAATCTTGCTGGAACATGAAAAATAATAGTAACATAGTGATGTGGCTAGGTAATCAGATATAAAGTTTAGAAAGGACTCACGGTGAGCAATTATATAGATATCTACAAATTGATTTTACCCAGGGATTTCTGAAACCAAAAGTGATTCTGATTTCTCCCTTACCAACTTAGTTCCTTCATTCACTATATTCAAAGGATCACATTTTTAAAGGAAATAAAATATTAAGAATGATTGTTTCTTCTAGAAATGATTAGTTGATATCATAAGTGAGTAACTAATTCACTGATAAATTGGAATTATATTCTTGATTGTGGAAAATGCTTCTCGTTGTTTGATTTCTGATAGTTATTAATGGGATTTCTTGTAAAATTCTAGTTCTCTTCTCTCTAATCAATTTTAAAATATTTCTCTTCATTGCTTCTTTTTCCGTAGTTGGTACATCAATGTTTCCTGAGGTTCTTGTTAACTGTAGTGTCTTTGAAATACAGAAGATAAAATGCAACAAAACCATCTCTTCATTTACTTTTTTGCTAAGGAGAAGAACATGTTTATATTTGCAGGAAAAGCTTATGTAAATAAACTCATATATGATAATTTACCAACATGGACAATTAAAGTTGTTTTAAACTCATATTTTAACGATAAAATACATTAGGAATTGATGATTTATTGGAAATAGAAAAATGCAAGTTAAATCAAGGTTACTTGGTTTATCTTAATATAAAGACTCACTTTTTAATCAGAGTGGCTCAATGAATACTTAAAATCTTTTATTATCCATTTCTTTCCATGTTAATATGCTTGACCTTGGTTTGTGCTATATTTCAATATGAAATAGGCTGTTAAAGTACATTTTTCCACAGACCGTTGAGGTAGTTATTGGATATATTATCCTGTTAAGCTTTCTTAAATTATTTATTAATAAAAAACAATACCTAGTTAAGTATTTTATTTCTTCTTCATATCAACAGGATAATTCTAGATTATTTGATCAAAGTATGTGGATTTTGTTTTCACAGGATTAAGTTAATTAGACCATATACGCAGTATGATTTGCGAATCATTAAGAAAGCCATTTATCCTCTTACTCTCCCTTACCATCTTGTTGCTCAGGCGACAGTTCCTGCTTAGATTAATAACTGAAATTTATAGAGCACCTTCTGGTTTGCAAAGTGCTTTACACAAATCGAATAATCCAATAAATCCATAACATTTATTAAGTGCCTACTACATGCCAGGCACTGAGCAAAATGTTACGGATACAATAAATGAAAGGGAAAAACCGTACAGTTCCTACCTTCAAAGAGCTTAAAATTTATTGGCTGAGGAAAGACAATACACAAAAATAGGCATTAAAAAGGGAGGGTGAGCATGGGAGAGGGGAGCAGGGGGGTAACCAGTTTGGAGACATATTGTTTAGCAGAGTTGAAACCAGGCAGAGTTGTGCCCTCTATAAAGGAAGATAATGGAATGAGTTTGGTATTCTACCCTCCAACTCTTCGATCAGAGAGAGACTGAGGGACATGGTGTCAGTCAAGGTTTGGGTTAGTAGTGTGGTATTATATTAGAGGGGATGAGTTTAAATTGGGACGGGTGTGTTTTCCATGGAGGTGAAGCCAGGTAAGGCAGCAGATGCAAAATGGAGTCATATAATCTGATTCTCATAACTGTGAGGTAAGTACGACAGGTTTTATCATCTCCATTTTACAAATGAGGAAAACTAGGGTTCAAAAAAGTTAAATGACTTCTTCAAAGCCATATAGAGAGTGAGAGTCGGCACCTCCATTTAAATCGTATTCTCTTGACTCCATGGTGCTATTTTTACCTTACTATGATGTCTTTCAGAACAATGTACTCAGATTATATCTTAAAACTCTCTCATTTCTCCAAATATCATGAAAGAATTATTAAATAATTATTTAAGTAACAAGCAGTTTTCTTGGAGGCCTGGAGGTACATTCTCAGAAAAAAAATCAGTTCGTATTTATTCTTTCTGTAAAGTATTAGGTTAAATTGATTAGATCCACAGCAAAAATAAAGACATGAAAAACTGATCTGCAATATTATATACTAAGATGACCTCTTAAGGACTAGAAGGACAAATGTCCTGCTTCTTTGTGGTGAGACACCAAACAGCTTCCCCCGCACCAGTCTTGTCTAGTGCTGTTAGCCTATACAGCCATAACCTTAGACTACTCTATTCAGTTCAGGAGACCCTTCTACAATATTTATTACTCTTAGAATCTGGTATATGAGAAAGCTATTAGAGACACTTGAGAATACATTTTGGATTAACTAGTAAGTAGGAGAATTCCAATTTTTTTAAAATATCACATCATCCTTGAAATTAACTATCCGGGTTGGATTTTTAAAAATTCCATCTGTCTCTTTTGGTGCATGTAATATAGTGCATCCTACTGGGATCTGGAGACAATCTTTAAATAACTCTTCGACACTGTTTTCTCTATCTGAATTTAAATTGCCATGATGTACATTCTATTTCTTCTCCCTTCTGCCTTTCCTTCCATACTTTCTTCACTTGCACCATTTATACTTTGAGTGTTGTTTTTCTTTACAAAACGTTTTTTAAAAAATGCTGAGCCATTAAAAGGAAAGGATGTCTTTTTTCCTTTTAATATTTTTTTCCCTTCTACCACTGACACTGATTTTCAGTCTTCTGATAGACCTTCACAGTGATTTAATATAATTGAGGGAAGCACATAAATATTAATAGATATATAAACAAACCGTTAGGAAAGCAGCTGCCTTGGCTTATTTTTGAAATAGCCTTTCTGAAAGTAAGGGTCGGCAGGATCGATGCCAGCATCTGGAACAAGACTGCATCTGCTCTAGCAGTTGGTTTTTAGGTTGTTAATATCTTTTGGAAATACACTGAAGGGAACAATGGATATTTTATATAGCTCTTTACATCTTATGAAGTATGTGCTTTATGGCATAAACTAAATCTGAAACATGTATGTTTTAGCTAGCAGGGCTTTTACGAAAGAGTTAGTAGTTTTCTAGCAATAAGATGCTAGTGTCCTGTGATGCATGGATATGACACTTCCTTGTCCTGAAAGATAATCACTTTATTGTTGGCTAAATTTTCTTTTAATCAGATACTGTTCTTATTTTTCAACTATCACATTAGATAGGTAAAATAGATATGGAAGTAGTTCTTTCCAAATGAAATATACTCAGACATGGTTTGAGTCCCCTTATTGACACATTTTGGAATCCTGAGAGGGAATCACCAACTCTCTGAGGTAGGTAAACAAAGATGATAATTTCAGGTAAGCTTGCTATTGTGGATTGCAGAAACTCAGAGGAAACCTATGTAAATATAAGATCCTAGATGTGGAGCTGGAAGGAAGTCTGAGGTCAAGTAACATCCTCCTCATTTAACAGATGAGGAAACTGAGACCCAGAGAGGGTATGACTTTCCAAAATCACATGAGGATTATAGAAAGTGGGCTTTGAACCTATGTCCTGTGAATCCATAGTCAATGCTCAAACTGAGGTTCATTTTTTTCATAATGGATTTTGAAGAAAGGTTTCCCCCCATATTTCTTCTTTTGGTGGTGTGGTAGTTGATTTCAGAGAAGATGAAAATATGAACTTTTAGTATGTTGTCTGCACATAGCAATCAAGTCTCACTTTTTAAAGGTTCTGACTTGTCCATGACAATCTTCTGGAGCTCTGTTAGCTATAGATTGCAGTTCCAAGAACTTTGGGTCCTCACACAGCATACTTAGTTTTTTTTGTGTTTGAAGAAACTGCAGTTTTATCTGATGAAATGTAAATGAATGTGGTTGAGAAGATAAATGTGTGCCTAGCTGTTATTTCCACATTGAATTTGTTATGTATCCTTTAGCTAGTTTGTTTGCTGGGCTTGTTACTTATTTATGAGGCATTTTCTCTGTTGCATACATTTGAAATAAATCAACCTTTTCCCTTACAATGAGAAAAGTTGTCTGTCAGCTATGTACTCCATTTCCAGAATTCCAGAGTAAAGAAGATGTTTTTGTATCAATTGTGCTTCAGGTCACCCTGTAGTAATTCTTCTGTCCTCCATCTGATCACTAAGTACTTTTATAAATGTGTACAAAATTTTTATTTATTGTAAAAAGTGAAAGAATATACAACTCTGTGACAAAACTGTTTATCTGTCCATAGATATATTATTTAAATAAACAATGGCTTGCTGAGGATCAGATCAAAAGATCATCGATTATATTAATATTAAGTGTACCACTGATAAAACAATCTATTTTTTCAAAGTCTATCCTTGATTATAACCCATGAGTTTTACATGTGGTCAAAAGTAAGTGGTAAGATGTAAGACCATGTCACAGAATTTCATCTATATTTGGGAATTTCTGCAATGCAGAATAATTCTGCATCTTGGTATATTGACATATTTATCAAAGTTCATCGTTCCCTCAAAGGGGACATGACTTTCAAACTAAATGAATCTAAAACACACAAGACATATTTTGGCTGAATATCTTACAATCCGATGAAGATATCCAGATTTTATAGGCTCAGCTGGACTATATCTGACAAAGGTTTTGATATAGACTTGAATGAAAAATACTTTTCATCAGTAAGATTTTCTTTTTCTAATCTTCAGCACTTTATTCTTTGTATCATCTAGCCTAATAAATGCTTTTTTTCTTCATAGAGTAAGTTTTTATCTGTTTTCTTACTGGTCCTCCATGGTTTAACCAAATAAAAATACAAAACAATTCCCATGAGATGTCTGAACCATAGTTCCTATTAGGTTGGCCACCAGATATTGACATAGTCACTCTGGAGTAAGAGGTTCAGCTCATAGGAGTATGTAATAAAGAACCTGCTGCAAATTAGAACTCAGCAGGTTTTGTAATTTCTAGTCTCAGGTATCTGACTGCTAGCAGGGAAAATGACCTTATCTGTCTATTGCCTATTCATTACAGCTCAGTGAGTATACCTGGCAAGTACAAACCACTCCACAATTGCATATCCTGCCTCCTTTTCACTCTACCCTTGACCATCACTCTCTACGGTCACAGATCTCTCCTTTCCTTATTTCTTGTCGTTGTTTCAGTCTCAATCCCCTTAGCTCTATCAATGGGATAGGGAAGGGGCAAAGAGGGTAAGAATTTTAACATGTTGTTCACACAGTTATCAAAATAGTCTTCCCAATACATAGATCTTAACATGCGATTCCTTTAAAAGAAGATAAAGGAAAGAAAATGAAGGGTAGAAAAGGAATGGGAAAGGAAGGGAATAGGAAAATGTTTCTTATCGTCTATAGCAGAGAATGCAGTATGCTCTGCATAGCATTTAAGGCTCTCTCCATTATGATTCCAAGCCAATTCTATAATCTTGGTTGGCATTACTTCTTTCATTTATTTTGATTTAGACAAATTGTCAGCTATCCTCCGATGTCATCCAGAGCTCTCCCGTCTCCACATATTCATGCCCTCCTTCTGCAATGCTTGGTTTTCATGTGTGATAAGATTCTTCTCTTCTTTCAAGCCCTAGATCAGATATTACATCCTTTATAAAATATTTTGTGATATACTCAACTAAAGATAATTTTTTACCTCCTCAAATTTTCATAAAACATTTTATCTGGGTTTTTATTTGTTTCTGTTATATTCTATATTTTATTAAGCTAATTGTGTAAGGTGTATGCTACACATAGAAGATGTCTGCATCCATAGGCTGTTTAAATTTGTAGATTTGTGGTCTGAGGAGAGAAATTGATAGATGTCACTGAAATTTTGCCTACTCCTCTCCAAGGGAGGCTGTAATTCCTGCCTTGAGGGCAGCAGAGTTGGGAACCATGAAGCTGGCCACTCTGTTCTCTTCTGAGACAGGCAATCAGAATAGAATTGTGTCCACCTGCCCCCACTAAATACTGCAGGTCTAGAGACATGGTAAGTTTGGAACAAAAAAAATCTACAAGCTTCCTAGGCCACAATAACTTAAAGTGAGTAAGAGATCCCTTAACTTAAACATGACAGTTTAGCATCTTCTCATCAAAGGCTGATTTTACAAAGACCATTACAAATAGTGAATAGTAAGCAAGTCCATTTATCAAGCTGAGAAAAAAAACATACATTTGAGATGTTATGCAGATCGGAATGTTGCATAAAATACACAGAATAAATGGACTCTGTGATTATGAATGATATATCTCAGTTCAATCAAAAGTAACATTCTAATCTAACTCAAGGGGAAGTTCTCTGAAATTTCTAGGAAAGTTGGAAACCAGCGATTTGTTGAGAAATCAGTTTCTTTTACGTGTCTACAAGAGAGCCTTTCTCTTTATTCTCCTAGAATTCTAACCAAAAGGGTGACTTAAATCATATTTATCTTTTTTCAAAGAAAAAAAATCTCTCCGCTCTCAAATTGTTACACAAATTCTATCCTTTAATCATCAAGCAGAGGTCATATCAGCATTCTGTCCAGCAATTAGCAGAGTTTCAAAGAAAATCCTTCAGATTTGGCTGGAAACCCATGCTACATGGGAATTTATCACTCTACAAAAATAAACTCTTTAAAGGAAAGGAATATGCTACATTTCATCATTGTACAGAATCCCTGGTCTAGGATCTAGAATGTTGCCTTGTCGTTAGAAGGCATTGATAAATATTTGTTTAACTTAATAGCACTGGAGCTAGTCTTGGGCCAGAGAGAAAGGAAAGTGACAAAGTAAGGTAATACTACTTTTAAAAATCTTATTGAGTCTGAAAATGATGCTATTTATATATGCATATATTAGTACAAGTTCTACCCAGAGAAAAATAAATGAGAAAAAAAATCAGTGTAGAAAATGAGACACCTGCAGATATTAAAATTTCCTAAGAATTTATATGCAACATAGAGTCAAAAGACCTGAGTGAAATCCTAACTTTGTGACCTTCAGTAAATTATTTTATCTTAGTTTCCCTATCTTTAAAAGAGATATTTGTATTAGCTACATCAATTGATATCTAGAAAGTGCTTGGTCAACTATCAAGTCATGCATGAATATGAGATCTTGCTATTATTGCTTTATTTTTATCACTTGGATGAGATAGGATTACAGCTCATCATAAAAGTATTCAAAAAAATTCAATTTATAGTTTGTAAATGATTTTAAATTTGTAAATATGATAATGTTTATAAAATATATATCCTAACTCCACTTCTAATTTAAGGGCAATAAGTACTGCTTTTATTATCAAATAAAGTCTGTTTTATTCATGCCTCCAAAGTCTTAAAAGTGAATCAAGTGATTTTGCAATAAGACAAACATCCATCCCATATAGATGATTATAGGGTTTAAAAAGGCATAAAGACTTATAAATACTAGAGTCATTCAAACAATCTCATTTGACTAAAATATAAATGCAGTCAAGATCCTTCATTGAGTAGTAGACTGAGTGGTAAGACCATTGGTCCTCTGAAATCATATATAGATATTATGATGGAAGATTTAGGGGAGGGACCGAATAAATCATGAAATTACAGAATCTCAAAGTTGGGAGAGATCTCAGAGATCATCTAATCTAGAGATAGGGAAACTGTAGCCTCAAGGCCACATGTGGCCCTCTAGGCCCTCAAGTGTTGGCCCTTTGACTGAATCCAAACTTCACAGAACAAATCTTAATAAAAGGATTTGTTCTGTGAAAGTTGTACTGAGTCAAAAGACAAAACCCAAGGACCTAGAAGGCCATGTATGGTCTTGAGGAGGCAGATTTCCTACCCCTATTCTAGTCTAACCTTGATATGAAGAGAATCTTCCTTTATAAAATCATTTATAAAGAGTGATTCATATTTTACTGGAGGACTTCTAGTGATGGGAGATCAGTTTTAATTGTCTAGTTCCTTAATGTAAGCTTGAGCAAGTGACTTATTTTCAAGGCTAACCCTCTACAAAAACTTAATCTCATTCTCTTCTGCCTTATATTGCAGGCTATCCTCATTATCATCCCCATTCATCTGCTCTTTTAAAATTTGTTTTATTGAGGTTTTATTTTTATGCTTATATATATATATATATATGCATGTGCGTGTATACATACATATATATATATATATATATATATATATATATATATATATATATATGACTTTCAGTTAAGTGAAACTAACCATGTAGTGACCTCAGCTGAAAATACACGCAACATTTTACATTTATACCATACTTGCCTCTTTATTTTCCTTAGGAGAAATCTGGTTTTTCTCCCTCACCCAATTAAAGAAAAAAAACAAATTTATTATAGCAAATATGCATGTCAGGCAAAACATATTCCCTCAATGGCTATATACAAATATGTGCCTTTTTCTGAATCTTATAGCCATCATCACTCTGTAATATGCAGCATGTTTCATCATTGGCCCTCTGGAATTATAAATGCTCATTATATTGATCATATTGTTTATAACTTTTAAATTGCTTATTTTTATTGTTATATAAATTTTAATGTTATATAAATTATGTAAATTGTTCTCTTGGTTCTGTTTAGTTCTTTTTCTGTTTTTAATAATCCTTAAAATTGCTCATTTTTATAACATAGGCAGAGCAAATAGTGCAGTTTTAGGCTATAAAGTTCAAAACTACACTAAGACTTTTGAGATTTCCTGTATTAATATTATTTTATAAATTATTTTTTTCTGCTTAATTCACTCTGCATTAGTTTAATACAAGTTTTCCTATCATAAATTAATTAAATTTGCTCATTTCTTATGGTGTAGTAATACTACAACACATCCATATAATCACAGTTTTTCAACCATTCTTCAACTGATGGAGAGTCCCTTAGTTTTCTTTTGCTTTTTTCTTTTGCCACTACTGCTATAAATATTTTGCTCATTCTTTTATCCCTTTGGTATACAAGCCAAGCGGTAGAGTAGCTAGGTCAAAGGGTATATGCTATTTACTGGATTTTTTGTATAAAACTGAGTCTCACTTCACCTCCCCTCCTCCCCCAACTGCTAGTGCTTTCCCTTCAAAATTTCCTCACATCTACTGTATTTGTCTTGTATATGTCCATTTATGGTTTATGCTGTCTTTTCTATTAGAGGAAAATTGGAAAAAAAATTAAAAACTTCCCATTTTCTTCAATAAAAGGGATTGATTTTGCTTTTAATTTTTCTTTTCCTATCCCCAAGTCTTGGCATGGACTATGGCATATTGTAAACATTTAATAAATGCTTTTTTGATTTATTGATTGATTTTTGTCATGACCATCGATAATGATGTGAGTAAGTTGAGTTGTGGATTGATTGATATATTGGAATCCTGTGAGTAGATTACTTTTTATCTGCTCTGTTTTATTTTAATTATTCCTGGGAATTTGGAGAATGTGATTTTTCTGGAATATAAAAGTTTTTATAGATTCACAAAAATTCTTAATATTTTTTCTCCTTTACGCTAAAAAGCAATCACTTTTATCTACATGAAGTCTAAATACTTTTACAGATGAGTAATTTCTTATTCTTCTTCTATTATTTCTCTTCCAGTTATTCTTTCCCCCAGTAAAATAATATTACTTTTCATCAAATTTAGTGTTACATTGTCTACATATAGTTCTAAATTTGAGATTCATTATTGTTTTTTCCATGAAAATAGTTCCATTTAGATCTTACTTTTAGTCAATTATATGTTTTGTTAATTTCATGTATTCAGGTCTTTTAAAGTATCTACCATTAACAATTTTGCATCTTGAGAAAATTCTAGCTTTATTTCTAATGCTGATATTATTTCAATATATTGTCTTCTACAGTTTTTTTTTTTAAACAAAATCATAATGTTTTAATTTGTATCGGAAGTTTTCTTTGGTTTGCACATTTTCTTTTTAAATATAAGAGGAATTTTTAGTTTTTTGTTTCTCTTTTGAGGTTTATTTTGCTGTTTTTGAAGAGAATATTTAACAGTTTATCTCCTTTTTAGCTTCATTTTGTCATATTACTGAAAGTCTAAAAACCCTCTCGTTCTAATGACTGTTATTTTCTCCACAATGATAAATCTCAAAATTAGCTTTCTCTTCTCTTTTTATCTGAATTCCAGTATCACATCTATAAGTATCCTTTGAACATTTCACAATCAGTTCAAATAACATATCCCAAAGGATATTTATCATTTTCTCCTTTCCAAAAATATTATTTTTCACATTTCCCTAATCTCCCATGCACCATAACTGGAATAATTGGACCTGTCTTCTTTATTAAATCTATCAACAAGTCAAATTTATTTCTTTTTTAATCTCATGTCTGTTTCTTAATCTTCTTTCTCACTGCATCACTTGGGTCAAGACCCTTATCTTCCCTACTTAAATTACTTCAGTAATCAACCAGCTTTTCCCAAATTCCTGAGCTATCCCTTCCACTATTCATCCTACATACAATAGAATATTTTTTCTTAAATTTAATCTTAATCCCAGTACAGCTCTTCTCAGAGTCATTATTGTTATTGTTATTATATTTTATTGCTATATTACCTGCCAAATGCAATTTGAAATATTCTGCCTCATTTTTAAGTCATTATGTAACTTACTTCCACAAATTACCTATTTCCTACTCTTCTCAGTTCAAGGTTCAACTCAAGCTCCGCTTTTCTTAGTAGTCTTCCTTAAATCATTCCATCCTCACTGGTTTATTTGTATACTGGTATCCTTTAGCACTTGTGTTCTATCCTGTACTGTATATTATTTATTCATATTGCTCTATTTGATTAGCCATTGTTTTATGTATCTTTTCACTCTAATTAGATTTCAAACTGCTTGAGGGAAAGAATCACAATATATGTTTCTATTGAATTTTCCTAAACTCTCCACAAATGTTCTTTTCCAAAGTTTCATCACAATTTGGATATGAATCCTTGGCTCTCAAAGGTTATGATACTGAAATATAGGCTCTGAAGGATTCTACTAAGCAGAGTTTTCTCATATGGGAATAGCACTAGCATATGCCTCCTGTTCAAGGACCAACCTGACAAAGTACAGAAAGACTTTTTGCCAGTCTAATCCATTATTCATAATTGCCAAATCCCAAGCTACTTCTTTATTAATTTTATTTTAAAGTTCTATGTTGCTTAAATATTTTAAATTAACTCCCAATTCAAAAAGAGTATGAAGTTTTCATTAAAAAGTCACTGCACTGTGAATTCCTCATGCAAATTTCTTGCTTGAAGGCTGCCTAGAAAATAAAGGAGCAATAAAAAAGAATAGATCTTTGAGGTGAATTCTTAGCAAAGTCACAGACACAGTTCCTTAGAGTGTTACTGCACTGTGACTCCCTTAGCATGAAAATTTCCCATCTGCAGTACTGTAAAATTCTTAAATGCAACTCTTCAGAAGTTTCCTTAATTTAAAGCTTTTTTTGAAAAAAATAATCTACTCTGTATGTGATAACATTGAAATATTTTAAAAGAATAATTGGGGAAAAATATGAATCCATAGAATTCTATTGAAGGGCTTCATGTGAAGGTTAACATTTATCTAAAAGAATGTTTCAATATAATTATGTAAGTAGCCCCCCTCCAAAAAATGCAAAATAAACATAGAGGAATTATGAAAGGAATTTAAGTCAAAAATAATAATTTTTAATTTCTTTGTATCTCTTCATTTCTGTCAGAAATTTTTAAATGGAGAACATGAATTTGGTTTTTATAAAATTATTTTTGTAACTATTTCAATATAATTTGTTTCCTTTGTAATCTTATGCACTTTATTTTGTGCATCTAAACACATTTTGAACATATATATATATATATATATGTTTCACCAGACTGCCAAAGGGACCCATAACATTAAAAAACCTTAGAAAGCCCTACCATAAGTAGCATTTTCTCTAAATTCATATATCTAGAAATATAAAATGGATAAAGGAAAGTCTGAAATGCACACTTTTATACAGATGACTCGATTTCACAACAGATAGAATACCGAGGTTGGGGTTTGGAAGAACTAAGTTGACAGATACTTAATAGAAATGTCAATGATAGGTTGGTCACTTAACCTCTCTCAGCCTCAGTTTCCTTATCTGTTAATAGAAGGGATAGGACAAAATGACATATCAGGACCCCTTTAGCTCTAAATTTATATTCCTATACTGTAAAGCTCCATATTTGGAGGACACAAGGTTACCAGTCACTTGAGCCAATGTCATTTCTCAGGAGGAAAAAGAAAGAATGTCTCCTTTTTGGAAAAGAATTCAATTTGAGATCAGTTCATAACAAATTTTCCTGTGGAGAAACTAGAATGTGACCTAAAATTAAACTTGGAAAAATATATTATCCTGTGATATAAAAATTGAGAAGATCTAATGAGCTTTGAGGCAGCTCAAATCAAGGGAATATTCCCACAGGAGTGAACAAGAGACATAGACTGTGGGAACCGGAAGACGGTGATCATAGGACCTCTATAGGTCATATGGATGAATGGAGGTCCAGAGGGATCCTGTGATTTGCTCAGTCACTCATATAATTATTGGTAGACTTGAGACATATAGACTAGAACTCTCTTGTTCCTCAGTACATTGTTCTTGACTCTATGCAAGGTGGCCTTCTTCACACAATCTGCAGTGGGAATTCAGGTAAAAAAAAATCAAATATTCATTTAGAAAAGAAATATAATTATTTTGAGTTTATGAAATTTGGTTAACTTAATTATTGTATATATTTTTATGTGAAATGGCTGTTGCATATTTCTGATGATGACCAACATGCCAGATATGGCTTAAAAGGTACAATTAAGAAAATGTGTGATCAGAAAAGTTTTGTAGTGAAGAAGAGAGGAGAAAAGTCGGATAGGTCAAGGCACTGTGCTATTACCTGAACTGTGTAAAAAAAATAAAGTGGGGGAAGACCTTGGGCAAATCCTCTGTAGATGATCTCTGGGAAGATATGGCAGAAAACTGCACAGGATGAAAAAGCATAGGTGGGTTTTTATATGCACCATGAGAAGAAATTTCTGTAGCAATGAGATCTCAGTGTCACAGAAGTACTGAAAAACTGAAGTATGTTTTAGCACTTACATTGATGATGAATTCTATAGTTCCATTCAAAAGCTTGAACACAAAACATTTTTAAAAGTGATGATTAAATTGGAAATAATTTACTAATACTTGTAGAAATGCAAATTAAAATAACTCTGAGGTTTCACTTCAGATATAACAGACTGGCATTGTTAACAAGAAAGGAAAACAGTAAATGTTGGTGGGGTAAAGGAAACCCAGCACATTGCTTCGCTGTTGGTAGAGCTCTGAATTGATTCAGGCATTCTGGAAAGCAATTTGCACCTATGCTTCCGAAGATACCAAATTATGTCCCCTTTAACCAGTAATATCATTATTACACTTGTACTTTAAAGCTATCAAAGAAAGAGGAAAAGGTCATATGTGTATAAATATAGTAGTATCAAAGAACTGGAAACTGAAAAGGTTCCCACCAAAGGACAATGGCCCAAATAGATTATTACATATGAAAGTCATGGAATACCCTGATTCTGTAGGAAATTATGAAAGAGGCAGTTTTAGGGAAACCTAGGAAAACTTGTATAGACTGATGCAGAGCGAAATAAACAGAACCAGGAGAACAATGTATATTATAATGACAGTGTTGTAAAAATTAAGAATTGTTAGAGACTTAAGAACTCTCATCTACTCACTAATACCATTATATACCAGAATACAGTAATGAAGAGTGTTATCCCCTTCCTGGCAAAGAGCTGATAAACTAAATATGCAAAATGAGACACATTTTTGGAATTGATCATTACTGGAATTTGTCTCACTTAACTATACATATTTGTTATGAGGTTTTTGTTTTCCTTTTTTACCTTGATTGGGAAAAGAGGTAAGATTTTTTTAAGCCTTATAATTGCATATAGATAGGTAAACAGATGAATGAATGAAAAAATAGATGAATGAAGTGAAAATGGCTACTCCTAAAATAGCGATAGAGAATGGACCTTATTTTTCCACTGTTTTAGGGGATATCACAATAAGAAAACTTTCTACCAATATGGCTATCATCTCAGTAACTTCTTGTTATAAAAGGCTTCTCCAGGGTCACATAGCCAAGATATGTCAGAGGCAAGATTTAAATGGAGATTTCCCTTTCTCTGAGACTGGCTTTCTGTTTTCTATGACCCTCTAACACCAGCCAAATCATGATACAAAGCAGTTGAAATAAGAACATTAAAAATTCCAAGTGAAAAAGTTTAATAATTATAGTTTCTAATATAAATGAAAAAAAATAATTTCAAATGCCTAAATATTGCCTAACTAGTTTTAAATATTGACTTGCTATAGTCATCCCCTCATGAATTTACTAAGGGAATTGAAAGTTGAAAGCAAACCTTTCCATTAGGAATGTAATTTAAATTCTGCTGTAGGGAAACAAGATGTCTTTCATTTCTTCATAATTTAGAGCTAAGTACTTAGTGTTAGTCACAGTTACAACCCTAAGGTCCTACAGGGATTAAAAGAGAGATAAGATGAAAAGACTGACAAAGTTCTTACTTAACAGGAGACAATTTCATAGGATTTAAAGATGAAACTAGACTTAAATTCAAATGCAGAAGTAATTTTCCTGGGTTAAATTGAACCAAGAAAAAAATGACAAATTTAGCATATATATGGGGAAAAAAAATTCATGGGCACCAGTGCAACGTTTAGGGTAGTCTGTTCCTTGTTCTTGCTCCATGATCAACCTATTTCCTTTTCTTATCAGGTATTTCCCAAATGATGAATCTTTAATGCCATTTCTTGCACATCAGTCATTGTTAGAAATTTGCTGTAGCTTCCTTATACTCATCTCCTTTGACTTTTAGGTATATTTCAGCTTTAATTGTTCTAAAGGTACAATACTCCACAATTTACAATCATGAATCAACATTAAGTGAACACTGGTACTTATTTTTTAAGGTGGGTTTTTGTATTGGAGAGCAGTTTGAAACTGTTGAAAAGATTGTACAACCTTTCAAATTCAATTTATACTGTCCCTCTAATTTAATTCTGGAACTAGATCAGTAACTATGTGTAGTGGCTCTCCTGGGTGAACTGCCAATGTCAATAAATTCATGAGATTATTATAGTACTGAAGTATTCAGGGGGAAAGAGCCCTCATTCATGTTTGGTGACATTTGAAACGAAACATTCTAACATTTCCAGAATATCATTTTTATCTAGAATTTAATAATGGAAGAGAGAATTTTATATCTTTGGCTACTAGAATTTCTAAGAGATTAGCTAATATCTGGATATGACTGATATTACCTGGTATCTATGTAATTTGTAACTATTAAAGATATGAATGTGTCTCCCATTGACATAAGTAGATAATAAGCTGATCTCAGAATCTAGGAGACACATTCAGATTCAGCTCTTGATGCATGTCAACTTAGTCTCCCAGGGCAAGACACTTCACCTCTAAATACATGCAGGCAGCTATTTAGGAGTAAAATTGTATAACAGTTCCTGATTTGTATTGCAGTTGAGAGTTTCTTTACAAGGATTTCTCCATGCCAATGAAAGACCTAAAAGAAAGAATAGCAATGTACTATTAAATTTACAGTTAGTGTATATAGCACAGTGTTTGCACTGGCAAGATATACACAAAATTATTTTTGCAGATCTTAAGAATTTTAAATATTCAAAAAAAGGCAAAACCCCAAGATGTCTAAATATAATCTTTATACTGCCAGTTACTCCAGTAATATTTTTCTATGATCCAAGAATCCATTTTATTTTGGTTTTCCAATCTTTCATCATTAAGAAAATGAAATTGAACTGTAATGGATTCAATTTTGTTTTCAATCTACTTTATTCATGTTATTAGAATATGTGATGAAATGACCATTTTTAAATCTTGTCATCTTTGCCAGTTTTCTGAATGGAAAGTGAAAGTTTAGAATTGTTTTGCTATATATTTTTCTTATTAATGAGTTGAAGAAGTCTTTCAGATGATTCTTAACACTTCACAATTCTTTTGAGAACTATTCATTTCCTTTGACCATTCATTCATTGAAGAATGCTTGGTTTTTTACAATTTATATATATATATATATATATATATATTTATATTCATCTTCTATTATTCTATTTTCATATATTAGTCTTCTCTTATTATATATATATATGTTTATGTATTAGTCCTCTGTTATTCTAGATAGCAGACCCTTATTAGATATCATGTATATTTTTTCTCAGTTGACTACTTTCATTCTTTTTGCAAGTGCATAGTTTTTATTCACACAAAGTTTTCAATTTTATATGACTACCTATTTTATCTTTTGTCATCACCTCTATACTTTGATTAAGAATTTTACTCCTAGATGTGGCTTTGAAAGTTACTTAATGTTTCTTTTTTTTACTTTTAGAAACATTTTATATTCTTTTTTAAAAAATGAGGTTGTTTATTAACCTTCAGTTAATTGTAATATATATTATAATATATTGGCATATATACTTAATTCCTGCTCCCCTACTTTTCATGTTTCTCAGCAATTCTTTTGAAAAATCTGGGACTAGACAACGTTGGAGAGATTGTGAAATATACACACCAATATGTTCATGACAAAACTGTTCATTAGTCCAATTGCTTTGGAAAATAATTAGGAATCATGCTAAAAGTGATGAAAATGTCTCTTTCCTTAGACTCTTTGATTGAACTGTTAGGCCTATGCCTTAAGGAGGACAAAGATGAAATGAAAGGTCTCATATGCTGAAATATCTGTAGCAGCTTTTTAAAGAAACTATGTACTAGAAACAAAGGAGATGTTCTTTGAGTGAGGAATACCTAAACAAATATTGGCACCCTAATATAATGGAATATTACTATATTTTAAAAATTCTGAATATGGAGGACACAAAAATGCAAAGACTTAAATGAACTGGTGCAAAGTGGAATAAGCAGAGCCAGCAACATAATCTAAAAAAATATATACATTAAATGCAACAAAGCAAATTGAAAGACCAACAAGAAATACAGTTGAAACTCCAATCCAACAAACATTTATTAAGTGCCTTTAACATACTAGACATTGTGCTAAGCAATGGGATATCTTGCTCCATGGAGTTGAAACAAGTAGGGCAGAATATTCAAAATAGAGTGATCTGTTCTGCCTTATATAAAGGAAGGTATTGAGGGAGAGAAGAAACTGGGGGGCATGGAGTCAATCAAGGCTCAAGTTAGAGGCATGGTGGTGAATTTGAAAGAGATGAATTTATCATGGGAGGGCCATCTTGCTCCTTGAAGTTGAACTAAGGAGGCAGCAGATGCAAAGTAGAGCAATGAAACTAAATGTTATGTAATAGTAATGATGAAGCCTGAACTTGAAGAAGATTAGAGAATATGCCCTGCACTGATTAGGGTTGATGTATTATTTAGATTTGCTCATTTTTCTTTTTTTCCCTCTGTTATAAGAAATTGTTGCCAGGGAGGGATTTGGAGAAGGGTATATTAGGAAATGAAATGTAAGGAAGAAGAGGTGAGACCTGCATGTGAAGAGGACCTCACATATGACTAGGGCCTGTCCTTGTGTGACTCAAAGGGAGGTAGACATCTCTAGACTCCTACCCCCACTCCATCCTTCTCCAAAAGAGATTTTCATTCCTTTTATGAAGGGAAGCAGAAAGTTGGGGCAGGAGACTACTCTGTTCTCCTCAGAGAAAAATGGTACTGGACTAAAAGGGTGTGTGTGTGTGTGTGTGTGTGTGTGTGCATATATGTACATAGAGTCACCAAAAAGAGGCTTAGAAGGGAACTCTTGCTTGGAGAGTGCTGAAAAAAAGACTCAAAGGGGAGTCTCACTTATAGAGTCTCAAAGGGGTCCTAGAGGAGAGTTGAAGCTGTTTTTAAGCAGTCTTTAATTTTGTCTCATCCCTCAGTTAGGGCAAGACCTTTATCTCTACAAAAGAAAAAAATTAACAAATTATTAAATGTTTTCATTCACCTTAGAAACTTTCACATTGCAGTTGCCACCACAAATTTCTTGGCCATCTCTAGGTAGCCTAAAGAGAATTCTTTAAAAGGCAAAACCAGTGAAAATAAGATAAAGATGATAATACTCTACACCCTTACATTAAACATGAGAAATCAGACTTTTGAAAATAACTTCCTTGGCCTCTTTGCACTTCTGGCATTGTTAGAAATTCCACTATACTGACACTGAAAAAAAAACCTTTGACATAATGAGAAAATATATTTCTTGGAGACCTTGAAGTGAATTATTCAGACTGTCCACTAGAATAGCTTTAAACAGTATAACAGGCAGCAACAATGACTTTTCCTGCTATTATTTTAACATAATTGGATTTGTTGGCATGCTTTCTCAGCCATTCAAGATATTAAATCTTGGAGCATATAATTTGTTGTAATGCATCAGATTAATAATCAGCTCTACTGGATCTCTCAGATAAAAAGGCTATAATGTAACTGGCTGAGATGAAGAAAAGAGTTTGTGGGGTTTTTTTAATGAAGAACATGTAAACTGCCAATGTATACTGAAACATACTTTATATATTACATAAAATTTATTGATATACAGGAAAAGACATGTGCATTGATATTCAGCCAGTAGAGATGGGCTGGTTTATTTTGAAGACAAATGTCGCATTATTTTAAAGTATCATATGTGGGGTATGTTTCCTCAGAAAAGCTTCCCTAGGTTCGAGGTACTCTGTGGGACTGCATCCATTCTGTAACTCACCTCACTTGCCCATATTGGTGTGTTTATTTTTAATTGTCAGAGAAATAAATTAGTATAAAAAGAAAAACAAATTTAATAAAATGCCCAGGGCACATCTATGGAGGTGTTCCTTATGTCACTAATGCTCCATACCCAATGTCTTCTGCTGATGGTATTAGAGCATTCTGTTCAATAAAGACTGCAACCAGGTATTTCCTTGTGTCACTGGGGGTCTTCATTTCTACTGCATCTGGGCTGCTCCCCTAACTGGCTATTATAGCTCTGTTGAATAAATGAATGAATGAATAAATGAATGAATGAATGAATGTCTTTTTTTAAATTATTATGGGATTTCTAGCTACCCATATACCATGCAAAAGACTTAGAGTGCAAGTTCAAAAGTAAGAAAGACCCTACAATACCAGTGCTAGGTCTATTTCCAAAGATGATTAGAAAAAAAGGAAAAGAACTTATATGTTTTAAAGTGTTTATAGTAGCTCTCTTTGTGGTAGCAAAGAACTGGAAATTGCAGGGGCTGCCCATCAATAGAGGAATGGCTAAACAAGTGTTGTTTGATTGCGATGGAATACTACTGTGCTATAAGGAATGATGAGCTCAATGATCTTAGAAAAACATTGAAAGACTTGCAAGAAATAATAAAGACAGAAATGAGCGAAATCAAGAGAACATTGTATACGGTAACAGCAATATTATTTTAAGGGTAAATGTTACTTTGACTATTATAAATATCCAAATTGTCTCTAAAGGACATATGAAGAAAGATGCTATCTGCATCCAGAAAAAAAAAGGAATTAATAGAAGTATGTATAGAATAACATGCACAGACACACATCTATTTATGCCTAATGGTAGCCATCTCTAGGAGAGGGTAGGAAAGGAAAAAAGGAGAAAAAAAGAAAAAAAAGAAATTTATATAATAATTTGGTTGTATATTTGAAAGGAATAGCAAGTCATGCCTAGTAGATTTGCAGTGCAATCATCTTTTTTCATTGTACTATATCTTGAAAATGCTTATTTTGTTTTATAAATATATAATAATTTAATTGTAAAAAAAAAAGACCTTGTCTTCAAGGATCTTATTCTAATAGGATGAGACAATATATAGAGAGAAAGATGTAGTCATCACAGAAAGGTATTTTGACCGGGGAATCTCAAAAGTTGTGAGTAGAAAAAGAAGATACTTTTCAAGAAATAATTGTAATGTTGATCTGATTAGAGTTTTAAAAACAAGAGGGGAGGAGAAGAGAACTACATGAAAAAACATAGTAGGAGAACAAAAGATGGTTGAGGCAAAGAAGCATGTTTGAGTTTAGGACTGCCATTTTTGCAACAGCAGGGCAGAATGCTGAACATGTGAAATAAGATAATTGGGTCTACAGCTATTCCTTTCTTTCACTCTCTCGGACTTTCATGCTCTAAATTGAGTATATCATTCCAGTGACCACTTAGCTGTTTTTGAGAATTGTTCCATGATACCAGCTTAGAGGCTTTATCTCTTCTTGACCACCCACCCTCTACTTCTTTTCCAGTCTGATAAGGTAAAGAGACTAAAGAGCCTTTTTTTGGATAAGGATGGACTGATATGTTTTTTGTTTGTTTGTTTTAGAGGATATGAGTTCAAATCCAGCTAAAGAAAGTCAAGCAGAATGTCTGTGAGATTAAGTCTTAGCTTTTACCCTTCTGTCCTGGACATACATCATAATTCTTTGTCCCACCCACTATCTGGTTTAAGATTAGAAATCCCCAGACCATCTTCTCTGACTTTCCACACAAATCACTTAGAGCAAGAACTAAAAGTAAGCAAAGGAGACAAAGGCATTGCTCTGTCCCAGAATTCCTGGTTTATTATGCATTTCTATCCACAGCAACACCACTACCTCTTGGTTATTGTGTTTTGGTCAGTGAAAAATGTCACTATCTACCCATGTAAGACAAAGAAAGAAATACAGCAAATGATTGCAATTGCATGTGTTATCTAAAGAGATTAGACATTAGATGGATTATTTGTAGGTATAGTGCAGAAGAGATAGGAGTCTACACAGTGGTCTTTTAAAATGCCCTTTATTCACACAGGAGAGTTGATTATTTACAACATCATCAATAACATAATGTCGTCTAAAGGATAACTATACAAAAGGCAGTAACATGAAAAGGATAAATTTTTATGTTCCTTCATGAAGTAGACTTAAAAACTTTACAACTGTGAATTATAGTCCAATAAAGTACAATCAAATGTGCAAAAATAAACGCTGTGGCAAAATAACAATATCCATTACCATCCCTCCTCAAGCAGTAAAAGGCTCATTTAACTTCATTCTACCCATGGTATGTTAGTGCGAGTGTGTATGCACAGAAGCTTTGATAGATAGATAGAACATGGAATCATACAACCCTAGAAGTAGAAGTTTAAATTTCAATTCAAGTCTACTAATTTATAGAGACTGGGGGAGTTTACACAACTAATTAGGAAAGACCATGACTGATTCCCATTTCAGTTTTATTTCCACTATATTAATCCCCTATTGATTCTTGAAATGACAACCAGTGGCATTGTTTTCATGGGTAGATCACTTAACTTTTTTTCCTTTCTTCTTTTTTTTGTAATTTAAAAAAATTATTTTAAACTTAAATACAAATGAGAAAACAAGAAAAAAATTTCCATGTACATAGCAGAACATAAGAGAGGATTCAATATAAATCAATAATTTTTCACTTCAGGAAAACCTATACAACAAACACTACACTTTGTTTTCAAAGTTGCCCAACTTTATTGGTTTTCTTTTGTTTTCTGCTAAGTACGTTTAACTTTAATTATCCCCTCCCTCTCCCCAGAAGAGACTTTAATTAAGCATGGAGATATACATATACATATATATATACACATATATATGTATATATATATACACACACATATATGAAGAGAGAGATACATACATATGTGTGTATACGTATGCATATATGTCTATAAACATACACATATCTGCATGTATACATATCTTCACATATACACTCAAACACATACATGTTTTTCAAACACAAACACTATACTATGCTTATTTCTACCTTTCATCTATTTCCCTGAATTAGTTTCTTTGTTAAGTCCATGTCTTTCCATTCTTTTTTCTAAATCAACCAGCTCATCATTTCCTACATCACAGCAATATTCCAAATCAATCACATCCTGTACCAGTTTTATGCATTCCTTGTATTGTTGGCTTCCTAGGTTTAATTGCAAGAGAACTGTCATGTAAAATCATCAAAATTTTCCATTTTGCACTTCAACAATGCTCTCAGCTTATAAGATAGTTTAAGGTCTTATACCGCTGAATCTACTTTCTTTACATCTTTTCCCCTGATTTCTTTAAGGTACTTGACTGTTGCTCCAGATGATCTTTATTATATTTTCTAAGTTAGAAAAATAATTTTTAGCAATTTAATTGGGATGACATTAAATAAATGAACTAGTTAGGTAGAATTGTCATTTTAAAAATTTTACTGGCTTTACCTACACATGAATAATACGGATGTACATACATATATATTATGTATAAATGTATGTATTACCTCAATTACTTAGATCTGAGCTTATTTGTATAAAAAGTACTTTATGTTCATATAATTCTCCTCTCCCCTCCCACACCTTATCCCCTTGCCCTCTTCTTTCTTTCTGAATTTAAAATACTTTTATGCCCTTATATAAACATACACATATGTATACATACATATATATGTGCATGTGTGTGTATGTATATAATGTTGTTCCCTCTTTAACCCATTCATGATGAGAGTAGGGTTCCAGCACTACCTGTCCCCCTCACTGATGTTTTATGTATCACTTTTTCCTTTTAAGCCTGATTTACATGAGATAATTACTCCCTTTTATCTCTCCCTACACAGTTTTTTTACTTTTAGAATCACCCCATCATTCTCAGCTCAGTCCAAGCCTTTCTCTCAACCTACCCAGTAGTCATGAGACTACTGCAAATATTTTCACATATACGAAGTAAACAATTTGACATTATGGAGTCCCTCATAATTAGTCTTTAATGTTTACCTTATATTCTTCCTGGATATTATATATCAAAATTTCCCTTAAGTTCTGGGGGTTTTGTCAGAAAACCCTGAAAGTTTTTCAGTTCATTAAATGTTCTTTTTTTTCCACTCAAAATTGTGCTTAACTTTGCTCAGTAAGTTACCCTCGGTTGTAACCCCAACTATTTTGCTTTTGGAATATAGTGTTCCAAGATCTACAGTCTTCCTCATAGTAGTTGCTATGTCTTGTGTAATACTTAATTTAACTCCATGAGTTTTAAATGCATGCCCCTCAATGTTTTTTCCTTGTCATTTAACTTTTCAGAGCCTCAGTTTCCTTTTGTGTAAAATTGGGATGTTAATAATTGTAACACCTTACACAGAGATAGTATGATCCAATGGATAGAGTCATCTTTGGAGTTTTAGAAGTTCTTGGTTCTAGTTGTGCCTCTAACACATACTGGAAATATGACCATGAGCAAGTCATATACCATCGCATTTCCCCAGGTAACTAAGATCATGCGTAGCAGTGAATTATCAATTTACACTAGGTAGAAGTGCCTTACTGTGAGCTTCCTATACCACAGAAGTCCCAAGTCCGGTCAAAAATCTATCTCAATGGGTGGTTGTTTTGTTTTGTTTTGCTTTCTATCCTCATCCTCATAGTGGTCAAAATGAATGTGAAATGCTTTGAGAATGTTATTGTGCTTAAATACATAGCATTTTTTTGTTATGTCGTGGGGTGGGAAGAGGGAGTTCCTTGTTATTTCCTGGTAATTTTCTTATCCTTACCCCTCTTTTTTTAATCTGGAAGATTATTTTTTAGTATACTTTGGTTATTCTAAATTTTACCCCCTACCTTGATTTAGTCTTGTTTATATTTTGAAGAGATTTATATCTATACACTGAGGGAAGAGTGAGGTTATAAGAACTTTCATGATCACCCACTCTTTCATCTAGTTGGAACTGTATTCCTATTCAAGTTCATCTTTTTAGATATGCTTCATAACATGGTGAGATTTTTACTTTCTGAATGTATTTTTTCAAGACTAGCCATTCCTTTCAGTTTTGTTACATGCTTATTTGAAAATGACATCATTTGTGTCTTTATCAAAGCTATCAGTAAATAATATTAAGTAGCATAAAGAGAAAAAATATTTTTGTGGCATTCCCTTACAAATGCCCTGCCAAGTTGATAAGGATACAATAATAACTGATCATTCAGGAATTTATGAACTTTGTCTTACCTATGATAATCTAGCCCATATCTCATCATCTTGTGCCCAAGGATAACATAAGAAATTATATCAAAGATGTTGCTGAAATACAGGTCTCTTTCCCTCCTCATCTGTAGCTTCCCTGACTTTCTTCAAGCATCAGATCTTATCTTCTAAAAGAAGCTCTTTCTGACCCCTGCCCCACCTCCCCTTAACTCTAGTACCTTCTTTCTGTTAATTATCTCCAATTTATCCTACATATAACAAGTTTGCATAAAGCTTTTGCACTTGTCTCCATCAGTGCACTATGAGCTCCCTGGGGAAAGTCTTTTCCTTTTCTTTTTTATTCTCAGTGCCTGGCACAGTGCCTAACACACAGTAGGTACTTAATAAGTGTTAGTTTGCTGAATATGTGTATGAGTGCCATGAATCTGGCAGCTTGATTCCACTGCCAAAAAAAAAAAAAGAAATGAGACTTGTCAGACATAAACTTTTTTTGATGAATCCATGGTGAGTTTTATTGATCATCACTTATTTTATACTTGCCATCCCTTTAACTAATATGTTCTATAATTTTTGTTCCTTCAGTTTCCTAAGATGTTCTTCATCCTGGCTTACTTTATGTAATTCACTGTAAAATCACTTGCCTATAAATCACCATTTTCTACTCAATCTATTCAAGACCCAGCCCAAATGAATCATAAAACATTAATAATACAAAGGGACATTCATCAAAAAAAAAATTGAAAGAGATATGTAACAAAGAATTAAAATGAGGCAAATAGTCTCACCACTTGTTTCCCAAAATTGCCTGCTCCAATTTTCCAGTGCTAGGAAAGTGTGAATCCTAGCTCCTTATGATGTCTTATCGGTTCAGTTTGCAAACTAGAGAAAAGAGAGGGTTTAAAACTGGATAAACACAGGAAATCAAGGGGATGCCCATCAATTGGGAAATGGTTAACAAGTTGTGGTATATGAATGCAATGAAATACTATTGTGCTATAGTGTGCTATATAATAATTGTGCTATAAAAACTACATGAACAGGAAGACTTCAGAGAGACCTAGAAAGACATATATGAATTGATGGTGAGTGAAAGGAGTAGAACCAGGAGAACTTTGTGCACAGCAACAACCACAGTGTGCGAGGAATTTTTCTGGTAGACTCAGTACTTCATTGCAATGCAAGGACCTAAAAAATTCCCAATGGACTTTTGAGGCAAAAAGCCTTTCACATCCAGAGAAAGAACTATGGAATTGGATCACTGAATGAAGCAGACCATTTACTTTTTTATTATGTTTTGTTTTATGGGTGAAAATGTATTTAATAGAAATGTATGTATAGAACCTATGTAAGATGGCATGCCATCTTGGGGAGGCAGTGCAGAGGCAGGGGAAAAAAATCTAAGATGTATGGAAGTGATTGTAGAAGAACAAGTAAAAAAAAATAAACTGGATAAGCACAGGCCCATCCCATTTTGATGCAAGGTTTCAATGTCTGAAAAGTCTGGAAGCCTGCAACTGTAGCTCTTTATACAAAAATCATAACAGAAGAGACACCTGTAAACATTGTATCAGTGTCCAAAACCTCAGGGCACTACGGACTCAATGGTTGAAAGGCCTTCTTGTTGTCCTCCCTATATATATAGATAGATGGAGAGATAGATGATAGATAGATAGATAGATAGATAGATAGATAGATAGATAGATAGATAGACAGATAGATATAGATATAGATAGATGATAGATAGATAGATAGATAGATAGATAGATAGATAGATAGATAGATAGTACCTAGTTTCCTACCTCTGTGCTTGTGCCCAGGCTGTATCCCATGCCTAAAATATACTTTCTTCTCAATTCTGTTTCTCAGAATCCCTAATTGGCTTCAAGTCTCAGCTTAAATGCATCAGGCCCTTCTTAATGTCCAAAATGCTGATGCTCTCCCCTCAAAATCCTCTTTTATTCATTAATTTTTTAATTTATGAATTTACATTTTGATTCTTTAGCTAAACTCTAAACATCCTGAGAGTAGAGACTGTTTTTGGTTTTAACTTGGTATCCCTATCATTGAGTATACTACCTGGCACATAGTTGGTGCTTATTTGACTGCCAGATACCAGTAGGAGGAATGAGGCAAGCACTCAGTGACAACAGCTAAGGGTCATTCAAACAGGAGAGAAATGCAGCCAGGAGAAGCTCCAGGCCCTGTGACCATTTTCATCTTCTGCCTTCCTATTTCACCACATGAAATATTATTTTGGAATGGCATTGAAATAAGAGGAATCATGAAAAGTTGGGTCCTAATTGAGAAGAATGTCTTTTTAGTACAGATTATATAAAAACATGGTATTATATTGGAATTGAGTATAGGGTTTTACATTCCAGTCTAGTGACCCCTTCAGTGCAGATTTTTTTTTATAGACACCTTGACATATATATAGTTATCCACATCCTGATTGTGCACTTTGTAATAGTAAGCACCTGAACATACACAGTGGGGTGCCTGCTATCACAGGTTCATAGATCTGCATTCATAAAAGGAAAGGAAACTTTTGAGAGGTTTACAATCACTTTAATCAAGTACATGTATTATTTCTTTAACCAAGCACATACATCATTCACATAGTTCAAGGGAGTCAGCACCCTGAATTTCAAAGAAAATACAGAGAAATCAAAGATCAACAGACATGGTTCCAAAATGTCTGACAATTAACATGCATACATCTTTACCAGAGAGGGAACATGTAGGTTTTCAAATCTGGGAGACTGCTTAATGGCTTCCCAGAGTCCTCCTGTGGTCAAACACTTCCAAACCTGTATCTCAGAGTCTTTATACACTTTTTAGAGCCAGAGGGCATCACATCCCTTGAGAACCAGTGCTTCATTAACAAAAGGTATGGACCTTCCTACAAATCTTCCCAGGCCCAGCAACAGGTGGGAAAGATCCTCCTTAATCATGTTATGTGGAGGAACTTTTAGTAAAACAAAAATAAGCAAAAGAACCTACTTTGCTTACCCTTACAACTTCCAGGAGGAGGATGATTAGGTGGTAGTGTATCAATCAAATTTCACTCAGTCAAGCAATACCTGCTATTTTGACTAACACAGACTTAACAAAGAAAAAAAGAAAAGAAAACTACTATTTGGGTCAGTGAAGACAGATTCTTCCCCAGAAAAAATTTTGGAGTTGATACTAGATTACTTGGAGGATACAGATTGGTGGACTTCTTTCCAAAGTACAGCTTCAGAGAAATTGGGTTGTAGACCTAGCACAATGAACAGGAACATTTTGGGTACTCATCCTTTAGCTCATGCTGAAAGCTCACACCTTGGACTAGACAATTCTGTATTTTTAACTGAAAAGGAAGAGAGAAAGTCAGAGAAAGTTTCAACTTATATAGACCTCACAAAAATATATCAAGTAAATAGCAAAGAGTCTTGGATCCTAATTTTCTTGACATAACCCGGCCAAATTCTGCCCATCTTTCAAATCATAGCTCTTCTTTGTAGTTATCTCCAATTCCTCCAGTCTATTCTGATATTTCTCTTTGCTAAGTTCTAAAAAAAAATCCAAATATTCAATCAAATAAGCTAAAATCTGTTTTACACAGTTTAATTCTTTGCTTTCGCCAAATGGTTTCAAATGGTTAGATTTATCTCTCCAGGTAAAATGTAAACTGGAAGGTAAAGAACAGATCTTATACTTTTCTAGGTTACTGACAATAGAGCTGAATGACTAACATACATACAGTCAACCCACAACTTTTGCAGGGGTAACATTCCTAGAAAATGGTACAGAAGTAAAAAAAAAAAATGTGAATGTTGATCTATTAAATCTATGAAAAATGAGGGGTTAAGTGTCTGAGACCACCAAAAACTACGCTTTTTCACTCAATGTTGCTAAAAATACATATTTCTGCTTATAATTCTTTATAAGAAAACATAAATTCTGATAATGCATACTTTTCCTAACACAATAATCAGGAAATAGCACTTAAAATGCAGTATACAAAATAAAATTGGTAACATGCAAAACATTTTTTCTCTCTAGTAATTCCCTAGAATACTGGTGATCTTTTGCATTAACATTTCAATACACAAAATACTTATTTCAGATGATATTCACTTTCATAACATATGAAATCTATAATGCCATAAATACTGCACATCAAATAAAACTCTTAAGACTAAAATATTTTTAGCCTGAATCTTACATTTCACTGTGTCAGATGTAATGAATTGGCAACTTATAGTGTTGCAGATATTCCAGCATCTAGCACCTTTATTTTCTTATAAATTGCATCACTGACTTTGCATCTTTGGTTTTAGACCCCAGATTTGGGGGAATAATTGTACCATGAAACTTTCATTTTAAAGATAAACTATGAAAATATGCAACAAATGCAAAGGAAGATTTTTACAGAGTAGGATACAAGGTGCTATTCAAATTTATGCACTGGGCCTCTCTTTTATGTGAAGCTCTGAACGTGTTCAGTTGTCACTGTGAAAGTGAAAATGAGGTTACCAATAAAATCTAATGAATGCTTAAAAGTTCTGAGAGTTGAATGTGTCAGTGTCGAAGATTGGCTGTATATTGGTTACTCAATTGATTAATTTGTTGCCCAAGATATTTCCCCATATCTTTTCTGTGTGTCCTTCTATCATCCCTAGTATTATGCCTAGCACATAGTAAACACTTGAATATTTCATTCATACATTCATCCCAATGAGGCAAGAAAATGAAATACTTATAGTCCTTTTTGATAAATAGAGAACTGACATGCAATAAATAAATGAATTACCCATGATCTCAAAGAAAGTATTATCAGTGTAAGGTCTTTTTTCTAGTAGACCATAGCTTTTCTGAAATGGGTCTACGTAGAGATTTGTTAGCTATATCAGCAATCTACTTCTCCGTTCCCCAAGGCTTAGGTTGAGTTTGCTTTGGGAAAGAGGTTGGAGTTGGGTAATTGGATAACCAGACTATTCTTTTCCAGATTGTGTTTTATTTTCATATGTGAGACAGGGAAAAGGAAAGGAGCAAAGGAAAAGGGTGATATTTTTTTCTCTTGGAAAATATCATGTGTAGAACACACTAACTTCATTGGACAACTTAAATCAACTAAACTCACTGGGGTCCAGACTGAAGGGAGGAATAGAGCAGCTTAGTGAAGGTGAAGTGCATTTGTATTTCTGAGGGAACCCTTCCCATAAAGAAACACATAGCCCCCATGCCCTTCCTGAACCACCTGGCCAGCTCTTTGCCAAAAGATTTGAGATGTGACCACTTATAAGTAAGAGCTAGGCAAATTGCCCTTTCATTTGCCACTGGATAGTAACCCATATCAAGGGTACAGAGCGCTTTATATGCATAAATAACATTTGAATGAACTCTGAACAGGCCTACTAGCACTCTCATTTTGATTTCTGCTTTTTAAATATAAACTGAAAAGACTCAATTGCTATATGTGGCTACAATCATAGAACACTGTCAGGGGGTATTCTCCTCAGGAGAGTGGGGGAACATACCCAAAACCTAAAGTGTGTGAGATACACCATCATTTTCTATTATGGACCTATTTCAATGAATTGTCTATTTAGATTTATGGATTAAAATTCAAGGATTTTTCTACAATTGATTTTATAGGGTCTGCATTGGCCATGAGATTAAGACAGTGATTTATTCATTGTTCTCTTATAGTAATTTCAAAGTGCTTCATTAGAATTCATTTTTTCTTTTGTAGTACTGAATACTGTCTATATAACATAGAAAGGCCTTTCTCCTTAGGGTTATTAAGAAATGAACCAATTTTCATGGGTTAAGGAAATAATGTTTCTTAACATTGTAATAAATTATTTAAAGCCATGCATGTCTTGCTACCAAAAATTATCTTTTTAAATTAATTATCAGAAATGTGTTAGGTTTGTAGCTTGAATAAAGTTCTTTGAGTATTTATTTACTAAATAAATTTATGCTAGCAAGTCCAAAAAATGACCATATCATTCAGTTTCCTTTTCAAGGAAATATTTCAAGGAAACAGAAATGTTCTTCTTTCACAGTAAGCTACTGGGTCCTAGGAAACCACTTCAAATTATATATTTCTACAAACAAAAAACTCTATGTTAAAATACATGACAAGATAACAAAAGTAAAATATTAATTGGAAACAATTTTTGGTCCAGAAAATTGCTCTACACATGTATGTATATACACATGCACACATACATGTGTATATGTACTATATATTATATATGTGTGTATATACATATATATTATATATGTGTGTATACATATACACATACACACCTTTTTTCTAGAATATACACATATGTGTACTCTGTATACCTTCAGAAAGAAGATGATTACTTGGTAAACTGTAATCAAGATTTCACCCAGAGCTAAGCAAGACCTGTTAATTTGACTAAAGCAGTTTTAAAAAAGAAAAAAAATTATATGGGTCAGTGAAGGCACATTCTCCCTGTAGAAAATTCTTAAACTGATACCAGATATTTTGGACAATACAGATAAGGGGTGTTCTTTCTAAAGTAGTACAACTTCAGAGAGAGTGACTTTTAAGCAATGAACAGTACATGTATACACACACACATACACATACACACACACATATACTCATTCAAGAAAAATGCATTTTGGATTGACCAAATATGAGAGAAAAACTATATAAACCTCCTTTAGAGGTTACATCAGTTGGACACGGTGCAGCTATCTAGCATTATTTACATTCCTGTCTAATGAAATGTTGAATGTATAAGTGTGTATCGGGTAGATGAAGTGGATAGACTGAAAGTCTTGGAGTAAGGAAGACTTGAGTTCAAATCTAGGGGCAGACGTTGTCCCTGCCCAACCTCCACTCAATGTCCTGGCTAAGAGTGAATGACAGTAATAAATTTGAGGTTCCTGTCCCTCCCAGTGTGATTCATCTATTTATCTATTTTTCTTTTCTTTTCTATTAAAGGGACCATCCCCCTGACCACTGTTTAAAGAGGCCTGTTCACTGAATAGGCATCACCTCACTTTATGCAAGTACCTGAAAAAAGTCTTAGCCTAAGAGGCCACCCTGGGTCATCTCCAGCCATCCTGATGAATGTCTGGTCACTGGATCCACATGGGTCAGGGAGAAAGTGAGGCTGGCGACCAGCACAGCCCTCCCTCCCTCAAAACAAAGTCAAGTGCAAGGCGTGTCATCATTTCTCTGATGTCATGGTCCTCTTTGAAAATGAAGGATGAGCACCAGGGGCAGACACTAGTAAGTTAACTTATCTAAGTTTCTAAGTCTGTAAAAAGAAGGCAATAGGATCTATCTCACAAGATTGTTGTGAAGATCAAGTGAATTAACATGTGCAAAGTGCTTCGCAAACTTTTAAACGCTATGTAATTCTCAATATTATTATTTGATTACCCTATTCGTTTCTGGCATTAAGCAAAGCACGACCGCACAGAGTACTCAGTAAATTTTATGGCTGCCTTTTCTCTTCATACAGTGGTGAGGGTCAGGGGGGAGAATTTTGATATCAATCTTTCAATACAATTAGCCTGTTGGTACTTCTCAAAAAATAAAATTGATTTCCAGACACATGCTTCACAGCCAGCTTAAGAAATATTGAGATAACTGGATAAACCTGTCATAAATGGTGACAAAGGAAGTGAAAGACCATCAGTCATTTCTACAGGGTGATATAAATGAAGTCAACATGGAAAACATAGGAGCTTAGCACCTTGGAGAAGACATATAAAGGAATTAATGCATACTATAACTTACTGGTAACTGAGTGAAAGTTCTGTACAATAATTTTTGAAGCTGAAGCATACACACACACACAGTATATACTCAAAATCCTTGTTAACATTTTTGACTGAATAATTACTTAAAAGGTCAACATTTCATTTTAAGTCACACAGCCTAAGAATAGACTGTATCACTGTACTATTTGAAATAGACTGATTGAATACCTCATCTGAATCTTCTAAAACATACTGGGAATGTTGCCACCCTTTATTTGCAATGCACTTCTCTATCAGAATGATGTTGAGTAAGTTGCTTGATATCTCCAAACCCTCCATTTCTTAATCTGTAGGATAAAAATATTTCTCTGCCCCGCTCCTAACCAGCTCCAGCTCCAGAACCTAGCATAGTCTGTGGTGCACAGTAGGTACTTAACAAATGATTATTGCCTGTTTGGTTGACTGATTCCTTTGCCAATTTTACTCAGTTTTATGACTTCTACCACTAGAGGACTCCTAAATCTGTCTTCAATCCTGACTTATCTTCTGGGTTCTAGGCTCATTGTTTCTGCCTGCCTGCAGGATATGAATGTTGTCAGCTCAATTTGGACATATTCAAAACTAAGCATATTATCTTTCCCTCAAAATCTATCTTTTCTTCTTATTTCATGACTTTTCTCTGTCTAAACTATTTACCCCATCTTTCATGTTTCAAGTTTACAGGTTCTTCTTCCCCTCCCTCACAGCTCACATGTAACCAGTTACCAAATCTTGTAGATTATACTGTCAAAATTCTATTTCCCTTTTGAATTCATTTTATCCTGCTCTAACTTCTGTGTTGACCTCTAGTTTCATATCTTCAACTACACTTTGAGACAACTTGAACTGAACATTTAGGAGATATCTTAAAGTCATGTCCAAAAATGAACTTAATGTCCCTCAACCATCCCTCATCCAAACTTCACTTTCCATCTGGGGATCAACTTGGTCTGAATTCTACTCAACAAGATACCCCTCCCATGATAAGCTGACCACTGGAAATCTCATCATGTGCTTTAACACAGATTTAGATATACCCAACATCTTCCCAACTCCCTCAATCTTCTCTCCCCTCTGATTGGAGGGCTGGAGAGTAGAGCACTAAAACTTCACTTAAAGTTTTCCTTTATACAGAGCAAAACCTGTACTTCACAGCTTGACTTTCAATATGTAGCTCTACTTGGTCTGAACTCCATGAAACAATATGGCACCCTGCCTGCCTCCTCTTTCCAGCTACCTTTTGTGTCATGTCTTGCCTGCTGGTGGATCTCCTGCCACAAATCTCTGCCCACTCCAATCCATCCTCCATTCTACCATCAAAGGGGCTTTTCTAAAACACAGATGTTACTATGTTAGGACCTTATTCAGTAAATTCTTGTCATCTCCAGGATCAAATACAAAATCCTCTGTTTGGTGTTCATAACCTAGCCTTCTCCCTATAGTCTGTGCCATCTTTTTACATCTTAACTCTCCACCATGTAGGCAGCTGAGCCTGGAGTCAGGAAGACTCATGTTTCTCAGTTTAAATCTGCCCTCAAACACTTACTGGCTTTATAATCCTGAGCAAGTCCCTTAACCCTATTTGCCTCAGTTTCCTCATCTGTAAAATGAATGGGAGAAGGAAGTGGTAAACCACTCTAGTATCTTTGCCAAGAAAACTCCAATGGTTTCATGAAGTTGGATACAATTGAAAAAGTCATTCAACAACAACTCTACCATGTGCTCTTTGACCTGTGACATTGACCTCTTGACTGTTTCCCACACAAGACACTCCATTTCTGGTTTTTTCTCCTCATCTTTGCCTATTGGCTTTCCTGGCTTTCTTTAGCTCCCAACAAAAATCTTAACTTGTACAAGAAGATTTCCTAACTGCTCTTAATGATTTCCTCTGTTAATTAGTTCCTATTTATCCTGTATATAACATATTTGTACATTTCTTTTGTTCGATATCTTCTCCATTAGATTGTGAACTCCTTGAGAGAAGACATTGTCTTTTGCTTTTCTTTATATCCCTAGTGTTTCATACAGTCCTTGGCACATTACAGATGCTTAATAAAATGCTTAGTGATTGAATTGTGGACTGAAAAGGAAAACAAGATTGGTCCAATCCAAGAAAAATTGTCAACATAATCAATCATGTTAATAAAAAATAATTAAAACTACACAATTATTTAATGATACAAAATACTTTTGATACAACTCAATACCCCTTTCTACTAAAAACATTAAAAAGAATTGGAATAAAGAGACCTTTCTTTAGTATGGTAAATACTATTTGTTTAACACTGAGAACCAACATTATATTCAATGAATAAAGGCTAAAAAACATTTTAGAAGATCAGCAGTAAAAGAAAAGCAAATATTACTATTATTATTATTTCATATAATTCAAGAAATGCTAGCTTTTGCAATAAGGCACAAAAAACATGTAAGGGAAGGAGTGTAAGCAAAGATATCTTCACTCATTCCATGTTGATGGAGGTATTGGTTCCTTGATCTTTGAAATATTCTGGAGGTTGTTTCCCTGACCTTTTAAGAAGTTGCTTTAATGTTTACTTAAGGTTTTGACATCCTCCCTGTGATTTTCTTGCTCATTGTCGAAGCATTTTATTTTGTATTTTAAATATCCAATATGGACTTTTTATCCTTTTATCTTCTTTTTGGTTTATGGTTTGAATTGTTTTTTAGGGATTTAAAAAAATTGTCATAGATTTGTAAACAGGGGATTTCAGGATCTCACTCAAAATGCCTGCCCAAGATCAGAACTGTAAAATGAAACTGTTCAAAAGCTTCTTACATCTGAGATCCTTCTAATAATTCAAATCTAAAAGGTTTTATATTCACCATGGGAAAACTATAATTATTATCTAACCTCATAAACTTGGCAGCAGTCTCTACAACAGAAGATTAATATATATGATAATTTTACAAATCCTTCATGGTACCTTCCTCTCTTCCCCTCCCATTCCCCAAATAATTCTTAAACACCTATCTGATTTGAATAAAATATAGATGCATAAGTAATGAACACTTGAGGAGAAATCCAAGAAAGAAATATACATGTATCAGAAAGTTTCTGAATATTTTTGATTTCCCTTGCTTCTTAAAGTGCCCTTCACTTCTAGTCTTGAATATGCTGAATTGCTCATTGGGGCAATGAACATATTCTATCGAGTTTTACACACATGCATGAAAATTTTTGCAGAATTTCTCATTATACTACTTTCCACCCTCTTTATTAAGCCTTATTCGTGCTTCACATTTTTTGTTTAAATTTGAATGTACATCTATGACAATTCCATTGGTGTTATCTAGGTACTAAATGATGAAATCATAGAAGACACAGAAGAAACATAACTGACGCACACCCATGCAAATCATTGAAGGGTTCTCAATGGGAATATGAAGACTTGTACATAAAAAGGAAAAAAAGCCCAAAAATTTTATAAAATTTTTAAAAAGTCTCACCTCCCTCCTAAATTTTTTGGCTATTAATTTATATAAACCCCTCATTTAAAGGTGATATATCTCTCTGTATCTATCTGCATGTATATACACACACACACACACATATATATATATATACATATATATGTAAAAACAAAATTAAATGTTCCTCTTTAACTAAGAAGAGAATCACAAAATTTGGAAACCTTGGAGATCTAAATAAGTCAATTCAGTAAGCATTTACTGAGCACCTTTTACATGCCAGACACTGCATTAGGCATTGGAATACAAAGATAAAAATAAAACAGTTCTTACCCTTGCAGAGTTTAGGAAACAAAATGTAGAAGTAAAACGGGTGGTCATCAAAAAAAAAAAAAAAAAAAGAAAGACCTTCATTTTTAACTGATATGAAGCAATATATTCATCCAAATGGATTTATCCCCTTCATAGTAACCACTTTGGCAGACCAGACACATTTTAAGTGATGGCTTTGCCATTACCCAGAATGCTTTGGGAACTCTTTCAAAATCTGCACTACAGTCCTTTGAATATTCTTATTGATGGTAAATCCTTTCAAGGGTGCATTTGATTCTTGAAAAGATATCCATACCTCATTCAGAGTCAAGTTCAATTAATAAAGTAATAAAGCTAGGTATTACAATTTTTAGTTAAAAAGATTAAGCTGTGAGTGCATGGCAATTAGACTGATTTTCTGCTGTGACTCATAAACTGTCTGAAAACCACATTATGAGTTTCAAGAATTTTTTTAAATGGTGCTATATTAAAAATAAATGTATAATCTACAAAAATGTGTGAAGGATAACTTGATATTTTGCATATATATAATATGCATACACATGCACACATGCACACACACACACATATATATATATATATATTGATGTTTGTTTAAGCAAATTAAACTCATTAGCTTCAGTTCAAATCTACATACAATTTCCTCTCAAATATTTCATAAATTTTTACATTTTCCAACATACCTCGTGTTCCTGTCTAGCAGATGAAATATAGAGCACTAATTGTGAACTGGAAGGTTGGGAGTGGGGAAGGCACGCATAAAGGTAGGGAATAGTAACAGTGCCTAGAACAGTAAAACCACAAGAGCAATCATTCTGGGAGAGGAGTTTATTTAGCTCTAGCTCCTTTGAGAAAAAGAGGAGAAGGGAGAATAGTGGCCTGAAGGTGGTTATACCATGTGGCAACAAGGTCTGGTAAAGGACTATGAAATGAGATACAGAGACTGTAGTCACCATTAGGAGAGATCAAACACTTCTTGGATATTGGTACCCTTGGGCAAAGCCTCATATGCCCGGTGCTGTTAATAATTCTGAAAGAAGGTCTTACCCAGCTTTCTATAATTCATCCTAGAATAACGGAGTTCAAATATTCTCTTTTATTTTGTCATATAATACCTATATACTTTCCAACCTTCCTATGACTGATTGACAATTTTTTAAAAATCAGAAAATGTGAATGATAAAGAATTATATTGCTTTGAATGAAATAACATTTAAAAATGAATGCATGTAAAATGAGCTGGACAAGGAAATGGCAAACCACTCCAGCACTCCAGCTTTTTGTAAAGTGAAAGCAAAACCATTGGGAACAGAATTATACATGGACAGGTATTCAATCTAGACTACTAATGAATTAAAATGAATATCATTCAGATCCCATTGTTGGGCACTGAGGATTCCATAAAAATGAATTTTCTAAATAACTGCTCAAGCTCATTCATTCAAATTCTAATTTTCTTTAAATCCATTTTGGAAGGAAATCTCCCTGAAAGGTATTAAACATTTACATTTTTTTCTTAGAGACTAATAAAATAATTTGAACTTATATAGTGACTTAGTTTCACTATTAGGATTTGTTTATACAGAGTAGTAGTGATTCTTATGTCTATTTATTCCATTTTTTTCTCTTTCTTCCTTTATTCGTCCTGTTAGTGTCACTTCTCCTTGCTGTTACTGTGATTACTTCTGACAATGGCCTCACTCCTCAGTAGAATGAAAGGTGCTTGAGGACAGAGATTGTTTCATTGTTCTCCCAGTGATGTTCCTAATTTTCTTTGGACTTCAAATTCAGTCTCCACTGCTATCTCACCTTGGAGCTTCCTTCTCACCCTGGAACATCCTATCATGCCTCAGGACTGCTCACTTTGAAATATCCCGGACCAAGGGGGATCCTGCCACCCCATTGAACTCATCCCATTGATGAGTTCCTCTTAGAGCCTCCAATTTATGAAGGGGCCAGGCAAGCCTGCATTCATTTCCTGCGTTCATTTCCCTACTGGCCTGTTACTGACTTTCTCGGGACTTCAAAATCATCCCCACAGCCCTTTTCAGCTCCCTTTTGTGCTTAATAAGTCTTTTCTTTCCTTGTCTTCCTTTCCTTCCTTTCTCTCCTTCCCTTCCTTCCTTCCTTCCTTCCTTCCTTCCCTCCTTCCTTCTTTCTTCCCTTCCAGAAAGATTTTACAAATAACTCTATTTCCTTTACACTTTTAGAGTGGTTTTAATTTATTGACATAATGTTTTTAGAGTACAAACTTAGGAGATGCTAGTCACATCTTTGTAAACTGCTCTGTCAACATCTAGAATACTTAATAATTCCTTTTGGTTAACTATGAGTGGGGATGTTTCCGTATTTTAAGAGATTCATAAAAATCATCAGTGGGATGCATCTTGCCTAGAGCTGTTTGAATGAAAACACTTCTTTTCTTTGAAATAATGGGTCCGAGAGAGGCAAGTCATTATGCAATCTATTTTTAGAATTAGATTTCTGGAAGAAAATTAAAGTTTATGCCAGATTGTGTGATGGTCTTTCCTTTTCTATGACTGTACATTTTGGAAAAATGCTAATATAAATATTGTGATTCATAAAAATTGAGAGTATGAAACAATATCTTGGCCTGCTGTGCTCTTTTGTCTGAAAATAATTCAAATTTATTGGGTTTCTTATTGAAATTGCAGTGTCTGACTATTATGGTAATAAAATTGTCCCACTAAATATGCAATGGGTGATTTTACTTTGTTAACTACCTAGTTTACACTACAGTTATAAATAATGTTGACATTCATAAATGTGATTGAATGTAGTAATAAAGTTTAAGGCAATTACACTATCTTTCAGTTTTATTTTAATATGAAAAGTTGTACTACAAGCATAGGGTGTCCCTACTATTTGAATATCTAAACAGCTTTTTTGTTCCAGTTTGTAGGGACTAGATAGGAACTAGGCTTTTGATTTTAATGCAATAGGGAACTTCCAAGTGAAGAATTTTCCTCTACCAATGCAGGTCAATATTTTCTCTGCAGCTTGAAGTATTGGTTTCCTAGGACACTGGGAGCATAGATGATTTGCTGAGGGTCATTTACCCTGTATGTTTAAGAGGTGAGACTTGAATCCAGAGCAGTCTGGCTTTGAGGTCAGCACTCAATCCACTATACCATGCTGCCTCTCTAGTTTTGGAAGCATTTTAAAGCCAGCTCTTTTGAAATACAATCTGAAAACTTTTTTTTGCGGGGCGGGGGGGAGGAGGGTGGTGGTTAGGATTGGTTGGAATAGGACCAAGATATCATAGCTGTAAGCATGTCAACTATCAAGTGAGAGTTTTATCTTTCTGGAGGGTTGGAGATTTATAGGAATTTTGAATCCATTGAGCACGATTAATTAAATGGTCGAAAATCAGTTTGGAGGGAAAGAGTAAGTATGTATGATCAAGAAATCTGAGTCATGCCTTAAAGGATCAAGACAATATTGGGAGACTGGGCCTGTTGGACAGGAATGTGTCTAAATGTGTATATTTCAGCTGGTAAATTTGGGTGAAGTCTAATGCAAGAAATCTGAAGGTCACTAAATAAACTGAAATTGAACAAAGCTCCTTTGATTCTGGCTTATTCTGCAGAGAAAAGAAAGTGAAAGCAAAACCATTGGTAACACAATCCCATGAGAGACAGGTATCCCATCCAGACTTCTGCTGAGATAGGAGGAAAATAATTTTTTTTAAGGCTTTTTAAGCAGATAAAAAAGATAGTGAATTGTGGTCGATGTTTGTATTCCTTTGATACAAGTTCCTTTTTCTTCTCCTTCAATGCCTTTTTGACTTTATCAGCATAGTCTCAATTACCAAAGCTCTGGATTCAGAAAGAATTGGATCAATTCTGAATCTGTTTTGCTGTGGGGTGGAATGGGGAGTTGCCTTATGCTCCAACACAAGATTTCCCTTAAAAATATGTATATATTTGATTCATTTCTAAATATATATATGATTCTTACAGGAGAGCCCTCATTACCTATGTAGGCACCAGGCTTCCAGATAATAGAACACAGCAAAAAATACAGAAAGGAGTCAAGTACATAACTATTGCATAAAACTATGCCCTTTGTAAAAATTATTTTTTAATTTATTTTATTAAGCTGGTCATATTGTGCACGTAATCTCTTCCACTCATCTATCACTGTATTCCTTAGCTAGTACTGGCTTATTCTGATAATTCGTGCTTTGTAATATACTGTGAATTCTAGAACTGCTAGGTTACCTTTCTTAACACTCTTTTTTCCTGTTGATTCCCTTGATATTCTTGACCTTTTGTTCATCCAGATGAATACTGTTACTATTATTTTCTAGTTCTATAAAATAATTCTTTGGTATGGCACTGAATAACTACATTATCTTAGGTAGAATTTTCAATTTTTAATAATGCCTTAGCCTACTCATGAGCAATTAATATTTTTCCAATTGTTTAGATCTGTCATTATTTGTGTGAAAAATATTTTGTAATAGTATCCATATAATTCCTGGGTTGTCTTGGCAGATAGACCCTCAAGTGTTTGAAATTGCCTAAAGTTACTTTAAATGAAATTTTTTTCTATCACTTAATACTCAGTTTTGTTGATAGTATATAGACATGCTGACGATTTATGCTGTTTTATTTTGTATCCTGGAACTTCCCTGAAGTTTTTTTTTCAACTAGACTTTTTTTGGTGATTCTCTAGGATTCTGCAAGTATGCCATTATATCATCTACAAAGAGTCATAATTTTTTTCTTCATTGCCTATTCTCTAACTCCTTCAATTTATTTTTCTTCTCTTATTGCTATAGCTAGTGTTACTAATACAATATTGAATAATAATCTTGATAACGGGCATCCTTGCTTCACTCTTGATTTTATTGGGAAGGTTTCAAGTTTATCCTCATTACAGATAATGCATAGTCTTGGTTTTAGGTAGATACTTGTTGATGTTCAGACATTCAGTCATATCTGACTTTTCATCACCCTTTGGACCATGGACTTTTCTTGACAAAAATACCATTTCCTTCTTCAGTGGATTAAAGTGAATAGAGATTACCCAGGGTCACACAGCTAGTAAGTATCTGAGGTCAGTTTTGAACTCAGGTCTTCCTGACTCCAGGCCTGTTTAGCCACTTAGCTGTCTCCTTTAGATAGAAACTGCTTATCATTTTAAGGAAGACTTCTTTGACTCTTTTGATTTCTAGTGTTCTTAATAATAATGATTGTTGTATATTGCTAAAAAAAATTTTCGTATCTCTTGATATAATCAAACAAGTTTTTGTTTTTGCTTTTTTGTAATTGAAATGGTTAACTATGCTAATAGATTTCATGACATTGAACCAGTCCTGCAGTGATGGTATAATTTCCTCCTGGTCATAGCATCTGATCTTTGTGACATATTGGTAGTATTTTGTAGTGTTTTATTTAAAATTTTCTGCATCACTATTCATTAAGGAAATTAGTTTCTAATTTTATTTCTCTGTTTTTGATCTTTCTGGTTTAGGTATCAAAATCATATTTGTATCATAAAAGGAATATTCCCTCCAACTACCCTAATAGTGAAAAAGATCTCATGAGTAACAAATATCATCTTTCCATGTAGGAATGTAAACAGTTCAATTTTAATAAGTCCCTTAGAATTTCTCTTTCCTGTTTACCTTTTAATGATTCTCTTGAGTCTTGTATTTGAAAACCAGATATTCTATTAAACTTCTCATCAATTATGCTTAAATGTCTTCTCTTTCATGGAATATCCATTTTCCTTAGAATGATTATACTCAGTTTTGCTGGGTAAGTGATTCTTGGTTTTAATGTTAGCTCCTCTGACCTCCAGAACATCATATCCAAACTCTCTGATTTCTTAATGTAGAAGTTGCTAAGTCTTATGTTATCCTGATTGTGTTTCCATAATACTTGAATTGTTTCTTTCTGGCTACTTTCAGTATTTTCTCCTTGACCTGGGAACTCTGGAATTTGACTACAATATTCCTAGGAGTTTTTTTGGGGGGGAGCTCTTTCAAGAGGTGATTAGTGGATTCTTTCAATTTCTGTTTTACCCTCTAATTCTAGAGTATCAGGGAAGTTTTCCTTTGTAATTTCTTGAAAGACGATATCTAGACACTTTTTTTTGATCATGGCTTTCAAGTAGTCCAAATAATTTTTAAATTATCTCTCCTAGATCTATTTTCCAGGTCAGTTGCTTTTCCAATAAGGTATTTCACATTGCCTTCTATTTTTTCATTCTTTTGATTTTGTTTTATAATTTCATGATTTCTCATAGTGTCATTAGATTCCATTTGCTCCATTCTAATTTTTAAGAAATTATTTTCTTTGTTGAGGTTTTGGATTTCCTTCTCCACTTGGCCAATTCTGCTTTTTAAATAATCCTTTTTCTCATTGGCTTTTTGGTCCTCTTTTGCCATTTGGATTAGTCTATTTTTTAAGATGCTATTTTCTTTGGCATTTTTTCTTTTTGGTATGTCTACTTCATCAAACCATTGACTCATTTTCATGATTTTCTTGCATCACTCTCATTTCTCTTCCCAATTTTTCCTCTGCTTCTCTTAATTTGATTTTTTCAAAATCCTTTTTGAGCTACTCCATGGCTTGGAATCAATTTATATTTTTATTGGAGGCTTTTGCTGTAGGATCTTTGACTTTGTTGTCTTCTGATTTTATGTTTTTATCTTCCTTGTCACCAAAGTAAGATTTTATAGTTTGATTTTTTTTCTCTGCTGTTTTCTCATTTTCCCAGCCAATTACTTCACTTTTTATGCTTTGTTTGGGTAGAACTCTGCTTCCAGTGTGGAGGGTTCACTGTCTTAAGCTTCAGGGGTTTTGTGCAGCTTTTTTCAGAGATATTTCTATGGACCTGTAAATTTTCAGTTCTTCCAAGTTGGTATAATCAAAGGAGAGGTGTTTACTCTCCTCATCTGTGAATGTCCACAAACACTCTTTTCTGCTTTGGAACTGTGAGGAAAATTCCCTCATTACTACAGTCACAAGCTCTGCCATACTAGCACTCCTCCTCACCCCAGGACCACCTCCCAGGACTGCGACCCAGATCCAAGCACAGGCAAAGAAAGCAAGAGAATCCTCCCTCAGCGTCAGCAAAGAGATCCCTACAATCTACCTCTGATCAGCTGCACAATTCCCCACCACCACCACCACCTGTGGGCTGAGAGCTCTGGAAGTAGTGGTACTGCCACCACAGCCATCATTGCCTTGGGGCTGCAATCAGAATGTACTCCTCTCTTACACAGGTCTGGTAGATCTTTCCTACTGACCTTCTAAGTTGTCCTTGGCATTTGTGGGTTGAGAAATCTGAAAACTACCATAGTCATCAGTGATTTAGTCCCCTGAGGCCTGCACCAGGTTTGTTAGGGCCCCATCTGTGCCAGCATGGCCCACATTGGATTATCTTCCTCTCTCAGACTAGTGCAATAGACCTTTCCTCTTGACTTTCTTGGTTGTCTTGAGCTGGAAATTTGTTTCACTCTGTCATTTTGTGGGTTCTGCTGCTCTAGATTTTGTTTAGAGTCTTTTTGACAGGTATTTGGAGGGGTTTGGTGGAGAGCTCAAGTAAGTCCCTGTTTTTACTCTACCATCTTCTCTCTGCCCCTTTGATTCTTTAGTTCTCCTAGCAATTCTTGTTGGACTTCTGTCTAAGTAACATTTTCCTTTGAGACTTTGCTTATAGCTATTTTGACTTCATTGTCTTCTTCCAGTTTGTGTCTTTTTCTCTGTTATCATAGTAGTTTTCTATATTTAGGTTCTTTCATTGTTGTCTGATCACTTTTCCACCCTATTTCTTGATTTGGAATTTTATGTTAATGCTGGGTTCTTTTCCTGGTATGTGTGGGGGTGTGGGGTGGGGGTTAACATTGTCTCAAGCTCTAGACTTTTTCACATTGATGTTTTCAGAGCTATTTCTGAGGGTTTGAAAATTTTGTGTGCTTCTAAGGTCATGTGAACTGGGGAGAGGTGTGGTCATTGTTTTCTTGGTCTACACCCTAATCAATATTGCTGCTCATGGTGCTTCCTCCCTTGGGACTAGAAGTGATACTGTCCATCAGGACTTCCACTCCTTCTTGACCAAAAGTCCTCCTCTCAGTCCTTGAACTCAAACCTAGCAGTGAGTATAGATTATGGAGTTTCCAAACAGTACCTAGTCCTGTGTCCAGTGCTAGCATTCGGGTCTCATATAATCTCTTTCTGACCATTTGCCAGGTCCCTTTATTATATCTTGTTTGAGAGCCCCCAAAGCTGCTGTTGCTTTTTTCATCACCATCTAGTCCTGTCACTGGTGTTTCATCAGTGTGGGCTCCAGGGTAGTCTCCTGCCCCATGTGCACAAATATCTCTCTCTGACCTCCTATGTTGTCTTGGACTGGAAGAATGTCTTACTCTGATCTTTTGTTGGCTCTGTTTTTCTAGAATTCATCTGAGGCATTATTTTAAAATGAAATATTGGTATAGCTCAACTGAACACATTCTGTATTCTATACCATCTTGGCTATACCCTAAGAAGTCCCCAAACTATCCACTTTCCTGGATCTTTCTTCTCATCAGCCTCCTACATATTCATTATGAATTATTATGATCTCAGTTTAACAACCTTTGTCCCAATGAGGGAAAAATAATTTGAATTGCTATTGACCCTTTTGATGAGCTCTATCTTCCCCAGGGACCTATACTTGCAAACATATACAATGGCCCTGGTGTTGAAGTCTGTAGTAACTGATGTGAAGACCTCAGGATCACTAGAAAATCTCTGCCCATACCCTAACCTCCACTTCTGCCCTGGAACTACAAAATCCACATAACTCACAGTACAAGTAAAGGACAACTTGGTTTTTCTCCTTTACCTTCTGTTATCACTTCCACATTTTGGGGGCTACAGGAGTAGTGCCCCCAGGATCTAGAAAATCCATATAAAATTTTTTGACCCTCCCTTTGTACCAGAGAAGTTTGGATCATTATGATATTAAGAGACAAAACATGTTGTTACTATGTAATACCATGCAAATATTTTATGTATTTCTGACTTTCTAAACTTTTCCTGTGTCATCTACTGGCCTTCATGCATCATCTGTGGCTTCCACAAAACTCCCCCAAAATTGCCATTTAACTTCTCAGGCCAACCTGCCCTCTCTCTAAACTGTGATGGAGAAAGTTGCATCTTGAAAGGGATAACTGTGTGACGTTTTGTTCCTTGATTCTTTGATACTCCACTTCCAAGGCTGGGAGGCTCTAGGTAATAATGTTGTCATCATCGTTATAGCTACCACATACTTACCCTTGCTTAGCAATGTTTTACAGGTCTTACAGTCAGATAGCTAAGGCTCTACTGAACTAGTAAGTAAACTAGTAACTCAGATCAAATGCTTCTTCTTCCAGCTACCAGGCATTTCTGCTATGGTTACCTCTCAGCTACTCTGTATTGATCTTATACCGTCTGATTTCTAAATATTTTTCTCTCACATTTCATTGTAAGTTCTTTGAGGACAGTTAGTGTTTTTTCTTTTTTCTTTGTATTTCCAGTGCTTAGCAAGGTATTTAGCATATAATAAGTAAGAACTTAAACTTTTATTAAATTGATTAGTAGGTGAAAAAACTCATGCTGATGGAGGTTATAATTTGTACAGGGTTATTATACAACTAGTAAATGCTGGAGACAGAACTTGAGTTGGTCTGAGAATCCAAATTCTGTGCTCTTTCTACCATATAAAGTTTTTTTCTCACTAGGAAAAACAAATAGAGCTTTAATGTCTTTACTCAAATAAGAAGTCTCTCACACATACAGACTATGGTAATTTAACTTAGGGATTGGTGGAATGGTTTGTCTTTGTATCCTCAGCATCCAACAGAGTGCATTAGATAAAGCACCTAATCTTTAATAAAAGGTCACTATTTTACAAGGAATAAATTCTTGTTTTCACTTGTCTAGCTGCAATTTTCTTTTTTTGTCATTGGGGGTAGAGTGAGAAAGCAAAAAGAGAAAATAAATGCATTTAATCAAGAAAAAAATGAATCTTTATGTGGATCCTACATCTTCTTCTGCAGTTTCTTCCTATTTCTCCCATTTAGGCCAAGCTGAAGGGTATTCCTTTTTATACGTAAAATCCTTTGAAATATTTAAAGACAGCTATCATGTACCCCAGAGCCTTATCTTCTCATGCCTATCCATTTGTAGCTCCTTCAATTTGTCCTTGAGTAACATGGTGTCTGGTACCCCCATCAACCTTGATGCCTTCTTTAGAATGTGTTTCATTTTAACAATATCCTACCTAAAATATGGTTCTTAGTATTAGATACAATACAACAAGCATATTCAGATTAGGAATGAGTACTTTTAATTCTCTTGCTTTGATCACCAAGCATTTCTCAATGCAGCCTAAGATCATGTTAGCTTTTGTTTGGTCACTTTTGTTTCATAGTTGACTAACATAGAACTTGTAGGATCTTAAGAACCTCATATATTTTCCACATTTTCTCTTTAATAGTTACCTCTCTGTCTCTTGAAATTGTCCTTGTGAAGTTCAATCCATAAATCCAGCTGTAGAACTTCACAATTATTCTTACTGAATTTCATCATTTTTGACCCAAACTTCTACCCCAAGGAGATAGTTTGGTAACCTGACTGTCATTTATATTAATGATTCCTCCAAACTTTATTTCATCTGGAAATTTAGTGTGTGCTATCTTTAAAACTTCATCCAAGTTATTGACAGAGTTGAAGAGCTCGGGTCAGAAGAGTGATACATCTGCAAGATACATCCTTCCAATTTGACAGAGCAATGACTACTGTTAGGTCAACTCATTCAATCAATTCTGAATCTACCTGGCTTATGCTATCATCTAGCCCACATCTTTCCACCTTGTTCATGAGAACAGCATAAGAAATCTGACAAATGCCTTGCATACTGTGCCCACGGTATTCCCCTTATGTACCAGTCTAGGAATCTTGTCAAAAGAGGAAATAAATTTAGGCTAATATAAAATTCTTGACAAAACTTTCTTGATAGTCTCTTAGGGATAATGTATGTTATATATATATATGTACATATATATATATTTATATTTATATATATATACACATAGGCTTGTGTGGGTGCATGCACACACATATATAGACATATACCTACATACATAGGAACATACATGTATATACATGATCACATATGTACGTGTGTATACATCCATTGAGGGAATTTATTTTGCTTTACTCTGCATATTTGAAATCTATAACAACTTGAAATTGACATACCTAATTATCCAAATTAGAAACACAATTATTAAAAATACATATCATCCAGATTATAATATACAATCAAGAGAGTATGTCATTGGACTAATCAATTGACGCATATAACTTGAATAAGTGAGGCAGATGAATGATTAATTGAATCAAAAAACTGCATAGAAGAAAAGTACACTCAATTTAATTTGGGAAGTTACACAATTATTTCAGAATGATGCTACAAAAAAAGAGTCTCTTTAAGATCATTGTTTTCCCAGTGATTCTAAATGGCTTCATATCATATAATATAACTGTGGAACTAAATTTATCAACAACTCCAATGAAAATGGAGATACTATATTGGATGGAATTTTAGTGAAGGCATATATGATCAGAAAAGAGATCTTGTGAGAATAACAAGCAATAATATGTGTAATTAAAGTTATATCCACATACAATTTAACGTCCTTAATATGTGAAAAAGGGGAAACCTCCTGAGTTAAGCAGCTCCTGAATCAGTAAACCTTAATTAAGTGCCTTCTATGGACTAGGCACTGTACTGACATTACAAAGAGAGCAAATGAAATGGTCCCTGCCATTGAGCTGAAGCTTACATTTGAACAGAAGAACTAGTATCTCTGGTGTGAAAGCTTGCTAAACCCTTTTAACAGCTGCTTATCCACCTTTACTGTCCACCTGGCAACCAGCTCTCACCTGTGGTTCCAAGAAACTGTAGCAGAAGTAGTGGCCACACTCTAGAAAACCACCTTGACAGACAAGCTCAAGCTTGTTGGTGAGTTAGGGGTGTGATCCCCAGTGGAATGAGAGGATGAGACCAAATTTTTCCAGCCATGAAGGTGACTGAAGTATATTTAGAGCTTGTGAGACATCAAAGGCTCCAGGGTTATAAACTGCATCTCATGTCATTGTCAGCCATTCTGTCTTTTGTCATACCGTTGGACTTTGATGATTCTGATGAATGAGGCTGATTGCTTTGTGCACCTCACTTGTATCCAATGTACGCACAAGTCAAGATATCACCTGTGATGTCATTGTTTCTCTTCAAAAATAAAGGGCAAAAACAACATTCTAACAGGAAATAGCATGCACATGCACATGTATGAGTATATGTGTGTGTATGTATGTGTGTATGTAATATATACACATTCAGAGAGATGTCTACATACACATACAAATGTATGTAAATGCATGTGTGTATATCAAACAAATATAAGGTATTTTTTGGGGAGGTGGAAAAGTACTAGTAAGAGGATCAGGAAAGGCCTTGTGGTGGAGAGGATGGTACTTGAGCTGTAGGGAGTCTACAACACAAAGGTGAGTAGGAAGTACATTCTAGTCAGAGTGTGTTTGTGTGGGTCTGGGAGCAAACGCAAGGAATTGGGAGATGGAAATTCATGTGTGAGGAACTATAAGAAGTTCAATTTGATTGGACAGTAGAGTAAGTAAAGGAGAGCAAGGCTGGAAAGTTAGATGGAAGTCATATTCATAAAGGGACTCACTCAGAGGAGCTAGATTTAATGTGGAGCCATCTGTGGTTTATAGAGCAAAGGAGGGAGACCTCAATTTTAGGTCTATTTAGTGAGACCTCTATTTTAGGAAAACCACTTCAGAGAGGGGAGAGACTTACAGAAAGAAGAAAAAGTAAGATGCTATTACAATGCTATAGGTGAGAGGTGATGGGACTTTGAATTAGGGTGGTACCTGTAGTAGAAAGATAGGAACAAATGATAAAAAAAACCAAGAGAGAAGGAAGCATAAAAAGTTAGAACTATGCTATTGGAGAGCATTCTCAGCATTAGGGAAATTTCAAATTAGTCTAATGTAAGTAACTTTCAACTAAGTGATCAATATCTTCTGAGTACCTTCCACCTCGGCACACAGAAACATGAAAAATAGATGATGGTTCTGACTCCAGGCACTTACAGCCCTACAGATGGTTAGAATATAGATACGAAAAAGATTTAAGAAAAACATATTTGTAAATAAATTTGATGTATTCTGTGTATAATGATTCTAGGTAAGAAACATGTCAAAATCATCAGAAGTTTAGAACTGATCGTGAATTTTTAATGCATTGGATATTACGTGAAATGACAAAATTTTATCAAGCAAAGTTGCCATGTTGCATGCTAGAGAAATATCATGAAGCATTTTGTTAATAATCAGAATTCATAGGCTGCCACAGCCTGGGACAAACTATTGCCTCTCAATTAATATTTGTTAAATGAATAATGTCTTTATCTCTTCCACTCTGTAGCTGACCAAATTAGATTGCAATCATCTAGTTGGGCTTATTAAATACTACCTCTCAAGCTTGAAATGCTCAAGCAGTATGAAAAATAACACTATATAATAATGTAACCCTATAATTCTTTATGGTGTACAGCTTGTAAAGATTCAGAACTCAGTGATACTTGCTTGTTTCATGTGCAGCCTACATCCACTCAGCATCATCTACTTCCCTCATCATGCAGCAGTGTGCTTTGTACCTAACTGACACTCTTGTTATTAGTTTTGGAATGGAATATGAATATTAACATTTAATTTCCTCTAGTTCTTTTCTGGGAATCTCAAAGAAATGGAAAGTTCTTTCTTTTTCATTTCCTTTTGAGGCAGGTCAGTGTTCCTACTTCTAATATACCAACCAGTGTGCTCTACAACAACATCTCAAGGCAATTAAGGGGAATGGAGCTGTAGTCTTACTTCATAAAGCCTTCTGAAGTGTTCAGAGAACTGCAGGAGTTCAATTAATGTTGCTGACTTACTGGCCAATTTAAGATTTTTTTTTTTAATAGATGACTGATTTAAGGAGTCAATTATTTGGTGACATCCTGTGGCCTATACTGGTATGACAAGCAATGGCACTCAGAAGGGCAATCCCTGTTCAGCTGCTAAGTAAATCAAAACTTATAGTTATTTAAATGCTCTAATTAAATCAAAACTTATAGTTATTTAAATGATTTCATTTGCAGAGGCGAAAACCAAAACAAAACAAGTTCAGAGAGAGTGACATAAAAGAGAAGCTTTGTAGAATATTTCACTGACTTCTTCCTAGCTAAAACAGCAGTTTCTGGCTCGGTGTAAGTAGATTTTTAGGTGGTCAAATGAAATTTATCCTCAAGTGATTAATTAGCTAGCTGTTCAGTAGGTAGATTTTATCTCTTCGGACTTTGTGAGTCCAAGGGTGAAGTTATAGGGACCTCCAAAAATAAAAAATAAAAAAATGCCTCCTCAGAACATCCAAAGAATTGAGATGAGTCATTTTCTGTTTCTTGATGGTAACACTACTTACTTGGGACTGAGAATAAATATATTTTTAAAAACTTATTCATTTAGGGCTGGAACTATAGTTCTTCCATGTTGTAACTCTCCCACATTTTTTCAGGTCTTCCTCTACCTCTCTTTTGAGATTTGCCTTTTATATTGAAGTTCAGCTTCTCATTTCTAACTCTTGTTGTTTACCTCTTGGCACTCTTTCTGCCTCTGTTGCTCCCCTAATATCTAGGAAATTGATATGTGTTCACTGAAAATCCATTTTCAAATGGTTATGCCTAAAGTCCAAGTCAAGATTTGTTTTCTGATTTATTCATTCAAGAAAGCAAATATTCATCCAACAGACATACTGATAGCATGCAATGTTAGCTTTGTTAGGGAGAGATCATTTTGTGTGACTTAATCATGGTCACAGAGTTGGAATAGACTTCAGAAGCCACTAACTCATACCTGAGCAAGAACAGGACTTCAGCACACCTGACAAAGAGCCCAACTGTTTCAAAAGAAAACTATATACTTTTGGATAACTCTAATTTTTAGGAAATTCCTCCTGACATCAAGTTTAAAACTTTCTCTTTACAACTATCCCTTTCCATTTGATCCACATTGTTTTTGGATGTGCCCTTTGAGAATAAGAAAAGACATTTAATTCTTCATGACAGCCTATCACCACTTGAGTGATAGAGTTATAGTTAGATATATTTGTGTCTGGGATAAAAGGAAATAAAGATACTTTCAGCTGTGAGTCAGAGTTGTGGGGTGGAGAGACTCCAACGCACTGGTTCAGGAACATGCCTCTTTGAATCCTATAGTTTCCACTCCAATCCAATACAACAAATATTTAATAAACACCTACAATGGTCTAAGCATTTTATTTAGGTGCTAGGGATACAATGACAAAACAAAAAAAATATTCCCTGACCTCAAGGAGCTTATTATGCTTTATTGGAAGAAACAACATATAAACTGATAATACATCCATGATGACTTGAGTAGGGAAAAAATATTCCTAAGTGAAAGGAACAGTAAAGATTTCCCACAGGATACTGGACATAAGCTGAGGCTTAAAGGAAGTTAAGAATTCTAAGGGACAGTGGTGTGTGTGAAGAGGAAGTAGATTCTGGGCTTGAAGGATAGCCTATACCAAGTCATGCAAGTGGGAGATCGAATACCAAATTTAAGAAAGAGCAAGTATGTCAGTTTGGCAAGAATATTGTATGAATGCCATAAAATAAGTCCAAAAAGATAAGGTAGTTCCAGACTATGGAGAGTTTTCATTGCCAAGCTGAGGAGTTTCTTATTTTAGAGAAAATAGGAAGCCTTATTTAGGAGGATTATTTTGGCAGCTGTACAGAAGATGAGTTGGAAAGATGGGAAATTAAAAGCCAAATCCAATTAGGAGGTTATTGCAATAGTCAAAACAAGAGGTAATTAACTGAGCAAGAGTGGTGATCATGTATGTGACGAGAAGGGGACAAATATGAAAGATGTGAAAGCAGGTCTCACAGGTAGGGGGGTTTATTAGATACTACAGAAGAAAGAAGTTGTGAATCCTACTGGATAGAATTTAGAGGAGAGTTTATAATATATATATATTTTGGGTTTGGGAGAGATAATGAGTTCCAGTTTGGATATGTAGAGTTTCAGATGATCTGAGGATATATAGTTAGAGAGATACAATACCCAGTTGATGATGTGTGAATGGAGTTAAGGAGAGAAATTAGGGTTGGATATATAGATCTAGAAGTCACCTGCAAAGATGTAATAATGGAGTCCATGGAAGTTGGATGATAAAAGGAAGGAGATGTAGAGATAGAAAAGACAAAGTCCCAGTGCAACTCTCTCATTTTACTAAGGGGAAACTGAGGCCCAAGGAGGTTAAGTGACTTGTCCAAGGTCACAGGGGTGGTAGGAGAGGGAGGTCAGATTTGGACCCAGGCATTCTGACCCCAGAGCCAGTCTTCTTTACATTATTCTTCCCTGACTCCAGACTGATAATCAGAGAACTATTGAGCAAAGTTCTCTCCATATCTATGCCTATCAAGGGCTTCTTAATGTCTACATTGAGATACCTTGGTGGAACAGAAACTTTCAAGCTGTATTTACTTTTTTAAAAAAACAATAAATAATAAATACAGTATTATCTTGTACTTTCTAAAACGTCTGGGTTAGTTGTGAAGTTGTGATATGTGGTGCTCTAGAGAATTATCTATTAAAACCTTTTTTCCTTCTCATATTTCCATTAAGGAGATGCTCAATATAAACAAAAACCATTTTGATAAAGATTTTACAGAGAAGAGGAGGTAGAACTAGGAGGAGTTACCCTTGTTTTCTCTGTGGCCTGTTTGGGGTAACAATGCCATCTCTGATCTTTTCCATTCTCTTGGACTTTTGTCTGCTTTGAGGTATCTTGAAAGTCTATTCCAGAGGTCTTTAAAATTATATCATAAAACTTCCTTCAACATGTTCCCCTTGATCCCCTCTTTAATTACTTAAAATTTGATATTCTTCTTGATTTTATTTTGATAAAATAGGGATGTATGGAGTGTTCAGAGAGGACTAGTACTTCTGATGTGAGGGCCACTGAGCCCTTTTCAGAAAGTGCTCATTCACTTTCCATGTCTACCTGCTAACCAGCTCCCAACTATGGCTCCAAGAAGCTGTAGTCTGTGTAGTAGATTTTAAAACTCAGTAGACAAGCTATCTACATTGAGACCTGAAATCCACTGGTGAATTAGGTGGTATTTACCCCAAACATATGAAGACTTCCCTTTCAGAATAGGTGCATGTGAATGAACATTCTGTTCCAACAGCCCATGAAGATGGCTGAAAGCTGTCACTGTGGAGCACCAAAGATGTTGGGCTATCCAATTTAATTAGAGTCATTACCAGTGTTCTTGACTTTTTTCTTGCCATTGGGCTCTGTTGACTAGAAGAGATAGTGAGGCTCACTTAAATCCAGTTTACACTCCAGTCAATTCTCTTTGATTCTCTTTGAAATGAAGGAAAAAACAACATGATTAAATAATGTTAATATCAAATATTTGAATAAGTAACTAAAATTCACACAATGCCATGAAGTATACACTTCAGGTGACATTTCAATATTTTAACATTGAGAAATTAGAACCTGCACATGATAACATACATTCAAAATTAATCTAATTAGCACATAAGTCATAAAATTGCAGGAATATAGATTGAGAACTGGAAAGATCTTAGAAGGTAATGCAACATATATCATGCAGATATATTGCAGTTGCAAATAAAGTAATAATGCATTGCTTCTATCAGCTTTTTTAAAATTCAAATTAATAGGATTTAAGCACTTGCATATGTGTTATAAGTATGCCCAGAGCCACAGAGTGTCTGAGGTCCATTTTGGACTCCAGTCAAATCCATGACTCTCAACTGTTCTTAAAAAAACTTCCAGTGAATAATCCCTGTCAGCCAAAGCAGATTTGCACCTCCTTTAAAATGTATACTTTTGAGAATTCTTTGAGGCACTAAGAGATTAAGTAATTTATCCAGTGTCATTTGAGTATGTCAGAAGAAAGATTTGAACCCAGATCAATGAATCATGTGTGTGTTCATCCTTCATTGCCGAAGAAGACATGCCATCAGAGAAATAATGACATGACTTGCATTTGACTTTGTTTTGAGTGAGGGAGGGCTGTGCAGGTCACCAGCCTCACTTCTCCTCCAGAGCCATCCAGTGACCGAATATTTATCAGGATGACTGGAGATGACCCAGGATGAGGCAACTGGGGTTAAGTGACTTGCTCAAGGTTACATAGCTAGTGAGTGTCAAGTATCTGAGGTGACATTTGAACTCAGGTCCTCTTGACTCCTGCACTGGTACTCTATCCATTGCACCACCTAACAGCTCCTCAATGAATCATAGGGATAGAGCTGAAAGAAACTAACTTCCTTATTTCACAAATGAGAAACTGTAGATCAGAGGATATAACCAATTGACCTGAAGTCACCCAACTAATATCTGAAGAAGGATGTGAACTTAGGTCTTTCTAACTCCAAGGTCAAATCTCTATTAAGACGTATTGTATATTTCTAATTGTTAAGAGCCCAAATCTGCCTTATTGCCACTTAAATGAAGGACTGTTGCTTTTGCTATGAACCTTAAAGATAAATTGACTATGTGGTGTTCAAAGGTGAAGATCAGTGCTAGATCAATCAACAAGCATTTATTGAACATGCTTTCTGTAACTAGCAATTTCTATTATACTTCATACAAAAATAATTATTTTCCAAATTATCATTTTTAAGGTTTGTATTACTGAGAATAAGGCCAAAAATACAAAACAAGACAAAACATCTGTCATATTCCAATATTGTATAAAAATATTTTATAATAGCATATTGTCTTCCCAAATGTTGCAAGTTTATTTTTCTATTAGAATTTATACTTGTAATGCTATAGAAAAGAAGAGATATATTATACAAAACCCTTTGATTTTTTTCCCCCCTCAAACCAATCAGAAAAGTTTGAAAAAAAATTCTTCTTTTCAAAGGATTATAGCTCCATCTTGTGGCAAAATCAAAGCAATGCAAAAGTAACAATTCTATACTTATGGCTCTATTTTATAGAATATCAGAGACCTGAGAGGAAATTTAGGGATCAGAAATTCCATCTTCTCATCTTACTAATAAACAGACTGATGGGAGAAATTATTTGCCAAAGGTGAATTAAATAGTTTTCTATAGACATCCTGAAGTTAAATTTTTTCAACTGATTCTTAAAAAGTGAGAAAATGAACAGAAAAATATTTTACCCTGGAATATTGCCAAATGATAAAGTAAAGGTAATTTGTTTTTCTGCTTTATATACTCAGTCCCTGAAAGGTAGCAGGTCATGGTGTACAGAGGATGATCTTGCAGACAGAAAGACATGGATTCTGGTCATTTTGCTGACACATACCACTCCTTCAGCCCTGGGTAAGTCACAACTCAACGCCTCAGATAGTTCTGTAAATCTATAAGTTACAGAAAAATGGTTGAAAAACATTAGTTGAGAGGATTTAAAAATCAGGAGCCTTTCACACTAATTAAATCACAGGTCCATATTAGCAACAAACAAAAATTTCTCACTGCCTTTCTGAGTACCTTGTCCTTAGGAAAGCATTTGTAAGCACTCAGGTAAGTTGTGTTTTTCACTAAACTGTCAAAAATGAAAATCTCAACTAGAAGCATGGCACCTTTTTAGGGAGTGGTTGCCAGCTTGACAACCTCTTTTCTTTTAGAGTAGAGGGGTCTTTGGGAGTGTCAATCTTTGCGATGTGACAAAGTTGGGATAGGGCGAGGGACTGAATGACCAAAGAGCAGAACAGAGCAGTATAATATAGTATCCAAGGAGAGGGAAGAGGGGAAGTCAAAACTTGATAAAACTGTCTAAAGATGGTTATGAGAGTCCTCACTTTGCCATTTTTGCCTAGGAACCAGTTATCTCTCATCCCACCTTAGACAAACAGCATATACATATATATGTGTGTGTACATATGCATGTATGTGTGTATACACATATGTGCACACACATGTATACATATGTACATGCACGTGTGTACATGTATGTATGTGTGCATGCATCTATATACATGCATATAGATGTGTGTATTACATATATACAGATGTGAACACATATACTGAGGGGGGAGGAAAGGCAAGAGGGAGAGAGAGCATAGAACTGTTAAGTCATAGGTGCAATAGAAGGGGACTTTCCAAACCCATCTAGTTTACTTTTCCCCCAATTTACAGTTAAGTAAATTGAGTCCCAGAGAAGTTTAAATGACTTGCCCAAAGTAATACAAGAAGTGACAGGTAAGATGTGAATCCCATGTTCACTGACAAGGTGCTTTCCTCATTACTATATATTTATATCCATTCTGAGAACTGTACATGTAACTAGGATTAAGCTGGAGCACTTTACATGGAGCTGGGTATGTGTTCTGACCCAGTGCATTAGGACATGGAATGTTATCCTGTTGTCATTTTCCAGATGGTTGTAATAAGTTAATTCATGTGTTTGATTTTTCTTTACATTTTTACTGCTTATAGTATTTGTAATTCTACTGCTGTGGTTAGTCACATTGGAACTTAATCTATACCTTCATCTTTTTGACAGTCTTTCACAAGTTGTTGTGGCTTAAAAAAAAAAAAAATTATCACTAAGTGGCCAGAATTCTGCTGATGAACTTTTAAAAGTTACCTAAGAAAGTCCTTGATTGGCTAGCATTCAGTCATCCCTGGACTGGCAGGGCTTGTCCCACACTGAAATAGTCTTAAGAACTCAAGGTCATTTCCATACCACTAGAGGGCATTAAAGGTGAATTTAATTTGAGGTTACTTGACATTCATCACACACACACACACACACACACACACACACACACACACGCACACAAATTGAAGAAAACATCACATGCCATGCTATTCTTTTATTCCTCTTAATCAATTGTTCATGGGAAGGCTCTATATAATTTCTTTTTTTAATGAACATTAATTCAAATGTAGACCTTCTTAAACTAATCTCATTATTAAATACTGACCAGTTGAAATTAGTAAGAAAAAAAAAGAAATTAGTAGCAAAAATATAGACTTTAACTGATTGCAATTGAGCCCTCATAGATTTTTAAAATATTTTTATCTAACACTGCAAAATTCACTTTGATATTTCCTATTTAATTCTCACTCACCAGTATCCAATTAACACCCTATTACACACCTGTAATTATCCTGAACATTCTGTGCTGAGATTTTAACACTCCACTAAAAGTTGTTTCTACACTAAAAGTATAATACGTGTAGGCATATAAAAAAAAAAAATCTAATTTGTTTTTCTCTGAAATTAGGGACCAGGGTCATTCCTTTGGTTATGAAGAATGATGATATACTCCCTTGGTTATTTATATTTATTTTAAATTCCTTTTATTGATGCCTTTATTTTTACATCTCTGCCATTATTGCTCAGGGAAAGCTAGGTGGTACAGTAGATAGAGTGTGCTAGGCCTAGAATTAGAAAGACTCATTTTCCTGAGTTCAAATCTGGCCTCAGACACTTACTAGCTCTGTGACCTTGGGCAAGTCACTTAACCTTGTTTACCTCAGTTTCCTCATCTTTAAAATAATCTGGAGAAAGAAATAACAACCACCCCAGTTATCTTTGCCAAGAAAACCCCAAATGGGATCACAAAGAGTTGGACATGACTTAGCAAAAGCAACACAACAAAGAGAAATGGTTACACAAAATCAAAGCATGTAGATGTATGTTTTAGAGCTACACACACATAGCCTCTTTCTTCTATACTAAAAAGCATATTCACTGGCTTAATATATTTTTGATTCTTGCTGCCTCTCAACAGACCTCTGTCTTTACTGATTTCTGGGAGGCTGTCATGGTACAAAGGAAGATAGGCTACATTTGGAATCAGTATTTGTTAATCTGAACCTCAGTTCTACCTGTGTGACCTTGAGTTGGTCACTTTACTTCCTGTAGATCTCATTTCTTCATTTATAAAATGGTTTGATTAGTAGCTGTCAATTAGCGAATGTCAATTTAGTAATGACAATTCATAATCTGCAACTACATCTTGTTTGATTAGTCTCCTATTTCCTTCAGAATTAATACATCAATCAGCAAACATTTATTGTTGTTCAGTTATTTCAGTAGTATCTACCTTTTTGTGATCCCATTTGGGGTTTTCTAAGCAAAGATCCTAGAGTGGTTTGCCATTTCCTTCTTCAGCTAATTTTACACATGATGAATGGAGACAAATGGGGTTAAATGACTTGTCTAGGGTCAAACAGCTAGTAAGTGTTTGAGGCCAGATTTGAACTTGGGGAGATGAGACCTCCTGACTCCAGGACCAGCAGTCTATTCACGGCAGCACTTAAGCACCAATAATTTGTTAAGTGTCTGCTATGCTTTTGCCAAGTACTGTGCTAGGCTAGGCGATACTAAGGCAAAAATTATTCTCAACTCTCAAGTTCCTTACTCTCAAGTTATTTGCTTGTCTTTGCTTATTCTTAAAGAAAACCAATGATATCAGGAAGGTAAAGTCTTGACTAGGAAGTGAACTGGATTTAAGTGAGGCAGGACTATGCAAAACCAGCAGCCTCACTCTCTCCTCCAGTCAATGGAGTACAGTGGCAAGATACAGGTCAAGACAACTGGCCATGGTCCCCTTGGGGTTTCTAATCCTAGAGCAGATAGTGGATGGGAACAAAGGATTATGGTTTATGTCCTGGAGAGAAGGGTAGAAGCTAAAACTCAATTTTAGAGACATTCTGCTTGACTTTTCTTAGCTGAGTTTGAACTCATACCCTCTAAAGCAAACAAACCAAAAACCCATCAGCCTACCCTTATCCTAAAAAGGCTCTTTAGTCCCTTTATCTTATCAGACTAAAGAAGTAGAGGATGGGTGGTCAAGAAGAGACAAAGCCTCCAAGCTTGCTGCATGGATCCATGCTTAGATGCAATAAGATGATTACTGGAAGGATATACCATTAGAGTATAAAAGTCCAAGAAAGGGAGAGAAGAAGAAGAAGCATTCTTAGCACTTCACACAGTGTATGACGGATAGAAATCACTTAATAGTTTTTAAAAACGTTTCATTCACTCACTAATTCAACAGAGAGGTAACAGCCAGTTACAGGAGCAAGAGAGACGCAGTACAAGTGAGGGGTCAGCGTTGAAACAAGGAGACACCTAGTTGTAGTCCTGGTTGAGACAAGACCTCAAGGTATTTACGATTTTTTTTGGAAGAAACAACATATATATATATGTGTGTGTGTGTGTGTGTGTGTGTGTGTGTGTGTGTGTGTGTGTGTGTAAGTATACAGGGAGAAAAGGGGCAGGGAAGGAAATACTAGTAGGTGGGATAATCAGTAAAGGCTTCATATCGGAAGCGGTTCTTAAACCAGGCTTCAAAAAAAAATAAGAGATTCTCAGTTGCAGAAGTGAATGAATGGAGGCTACATTCAGGCATAGGGAAAGACATAGACCTGTGAAAAGACAGAGAGGTGAAAGATGAGATGTGAAAAAGAGTAAGAAGCCTGATTTGACTGGACTGGAGGTGAATAATGAAGAATGTAATGGTATCTTGACCATACCTGCGGATCCAGATAGACACTACCCAGCTTTTCCTCTCCAAACTGAGGAATTTTTACCTTTGACCTTGGGATAATCTTTCAAGAATGAGCTGATGAGGTGGTCAGTTGAAGGCATCAGAAGAGATACAAAATGAATACTACAAATAATAACTGATCTATCATTTCAGAGGAGAGAAAGACCACGTTGAGCTAGAAGGTTGGGATAGCATGGAATAAAATGATGAATCAGAAGTATTCACCTTAAGGACTGTTGTGACCAAGGCAAGGCTCCAGTAAGAGGTTTGAGCCAATGACCAACAGCCCCTTGGGTTACGTCAGAGACATTTGCCTAGTATTAATGGCACTTGACTGCTTTCTCCTTCTTCGCCCACCTTTCTCAGGAAAAGCTACCCATCCAAGTAGCAGGAAATCCTTCTACATCTTAGAGAAAAGTAATTTATTCTCTTTCCAGGAGCCAATACACATGAGCTATGTTTGTTCTTATCTGTTGCCTTAATTGAAATCTGTAACATAAAAATTGCGCTGGCCAGTGATTCTGGCTCTATTTGATTATTATTGGGAGTTTGGGAAGGATTATGAAGAGATGGCTTGGTTAGTGGAGACTGGGTATAATTGTGATCATCAGGAGGTGAGAGGCAAATTTTAGAGTATGTGAGAGGTCTGCTAGTCTCTCCTTGGTTCTATCCCTCTATGGAGGGAGAGGAAAGGAAGGGTGTAAGCATTTATTAAGCACCTACTATGTACCAGGAACTGTGAAAAATATTATCTTGTGCTTGAAAACATTATCTCATTTAATCCTCATGAGACTCTTGTGAGTTGGGTGCTATTATTGTCCCTATTTTAGAGCTGAGGAAACTGAAGTAGATAGAAGTTAAGTGATTTGCCCAGGGTCTCACATCTATCAAATGCCTGAAGTCAACTTTGAACTTAGGTCTATCCTGACTCCAGGCCCAACACTCTATTCCTTGTGCCACTTGGCTTCCTCTCAGGTTGGTCTAGGTACATATCGTACAACTAGAAAATATCCCTGACTCATAGCTCCCATTGATTTATGGAAACTTATCTGTTGCATTTTGGTCCATATATGTTGTATAAAATTTTAATTAAAATATTAGAAATAAATAAAGGAAATAATATCATTGTACCTAGAACAGACATTGTCCCTTCCACCTATCCCTTAAGTGTGATCCAGGGCAGCTAGGTGGTGCAGTGCGTAGAGCAGGAGTCAGGAGGACCTGAGTTCAAATCTCACCTCAGACACTTGACACTTAATAGCTGCGTGACCTTAGGCAAGTCACTTAACCTCAATTGCCTCATCCTGGGTCATCTCCAGTCATCCTGATGAATATCTGGTCACTGGACTCAGATGGCTCTGGAGGGGAAGTGAGGCTGGTGACCTGTACAACCCTCCTTCACTCAAAACAAAGTCAAGTGCAAGTCATGTCATTATTTCTCTGGTGGCATGGTCTTCTTCGGCAAACCAAGAACAAAGACACACACAATTTTTCTGTAAAGGCAGGTCTAAAACCTGAGAAATTTCATCCTTCTCTACACCATGTCTTCCCAAACCCACTCCATGGGAAATTGACTGTGTAGGGCTTTGTATCATTTGAGGCAAAATCTCTGGTCTGAATTGTTGTCCTATCTTTTGGGTTTACTCAGGGAATCAGAACAATAAGCTGATGCTTCTCAAGGTGAGAATAGTTGCAAAATCAGGACAACAGTGGGCATTAGTTTGTGTCTTGGCAGGAAATACTCTTTATCTCCTGTTCTCAGGTGCTTGATCTGAAATAAGTTCTCTACCTCTTTCGTAACTGGGAATATATTTGGGAGGGCAACATTTCCCCTCCCTCCCCCAGGAATAAACTGCCTGAGTTCTGTTCAGGATGCCAGATTCTTCTCAGATTTCCTTCTCTCCTTATTCACCTTCAAAGTCTCCTCACAACCTTGAAATCTCATTCCCTCCCTCTGTTTTGCACTAAAGTTTGCCTACCAACTAGACAACTGAAATTGATGTTAGCACATGAAGAGTACTGGTAGGGCTATTACACAGAAATAGAAAAATTGGGGGAAAGTACTTTTAAAGGAATATGCTAAGTTTGAAGGTCAGGTGGGAACCATCGTTGGAAATATCCAGTAGGCTGTAGAAAATGCAAAGCTGTTGCACCAAAGAGGGGTCAGAGCTTAGAGACAGAAATCTGAGAATGAATCATGAGCATCATACATTTCTGCTCTAATTAGAACTTTGAGGATCATTAATTCTTTTACTTCTTCTAAAGTTTAATCGATGATGACTGAGTCCCTCCAATTCATGCTGCTTTATATTAATTCCTTAATAACTGTCACCATGCCTAATTACTATAGAAGCAATCTACCACCTTATTCTGCACCTTCATCCAAGCAGCATTTAATTTAATCCTATCTTTTCTAGTCCTGCTCCAGGATCACTCCTGTCCCAGCCTGTCCACTGTGGGAGAAATGAATGGAAGAAAAAAGCAATAGATGTTGAATATGACTGTGGCAAGATAGTATAAAAGGTATCGGGAATGCTAATGCTCAAAATGAGTTAGGAAAAGCTAAGAACAACAAAAAGGGGTTTTAAAGCAATATTGAATGGGGAGATAATTATTGAGGGAAGAAAGAGGGAGAGTTACAAATAACAATAAAGAAAAGTAGCTATATGGAACCCTGAATAGAATTCTGGGCCTGGGGCCAGGAATGTCTGGGTTCACATCCAGGCTCATTTCTTTTTTTACAGGGTAGCTGAACTAGTAGATGAAGAGGATGCTGGGTTTCTAGTTTACCTAGATCAGACATTTTTAATCTTTTTTTTTCTCATGGATGCATTTTTGATAGCATATTTTAAAGCAATAAAGTATTTTTAAATTAAGGTGTACACATTTTAATTTTTTATTTTTAATTTATGGAATAAAATCAGTATAATTTTTAAAAATGATTACCCATGAAACTGCAAAACTTTTACGTACTATTTGTTATTCCTTTTAAATGTATAATAAAATCATTGTGTAAATTCTTTTTCTTTTCTTTTTCCCCTTCACCCTCCCCCAACCTTGAGATGGCTACCATTATATGCAAATATCATGAATAAATTATGAATAAATAAATAAATTAATTATAAATAAATAAATTTTGCATCATATTTGTGCATGTGTATGTGTGTATATGTTTGTATATATGTAAAATCATTCTATAGATTGATTTATCACTTTTTCTCTGAATGAAGATAGCAACTTCCTTCATATGTCCTTTACAGTTAATTTAGGTATTTATAATAGTCAAAATGTCTTATTCACTCAAAGTTCCTAAAACAATATTTATTTTACTGTATACAGTGTTCCCTTGGCTCTGCTCATTTTACTCACTATTTTATGCAATTCTATCCATGCTTTTCTAAGATCATTTCTCTCATCCAAAGGTCTTAAGATAGTATGCATGAGTATAATTCCATGGCGGTGTTTCTTCTTAGAGGACCTAGACATACTAGTGTGAGAACAAGTTTAAGTAAGCAAGCTAGCCCAGAAAGTTAAGCAGGCAGATACACACCCTGTTTGAGAGGGACAAAGTGGTACAGTGTGGGTGGCAATACTATGTACTCGTTACAAAAGAATGAAGCCCATGAAATTTTCAAGTAACAGATTCTTATTATGAAATACCAGAGATCTGAAAATTAAATCTTGTGAGAACGGTACATTTATACATAGTAATAGAATTATGAGTGAAAGAAAGATGACTCCATCAAAGAGACAGGAAAATTGGAATGGTTTAACATCAGAAAAAAGGAAGGAAAAAGGAAGTTTCAATAAGGCAAAAGTGATCAGTAATGTCATGCATGTATGTTGTTTGTAAGAACAAAGCCCAAAATCTGAAATACTTTCAGAAAGAAATTTATTAGGTTGCTTGGTAGAGGAAAGTGACCGGGAAAGGTGTGGTTCTCTCTTGTCTAGATTCTGAGGAGTTTGTATCATATAGGATCTTGACAAGGGTACCCTTAGGCAATTGAGCAATTTTACTGAAATGGCAACTTGTAAATTAGGTAGAAAGTACCAGTAAATGTAAACATTCAATAAAACTTAGGTGGATGTCAAAACACAAGGGGAATCCAAAACAGAAGAATGGGTGGATCTAAAACAATACCTATCTGGGTGTTAAATCAAAATATAAATATTTAGGGTAGATCATGAATCTAAAGGAACCCCAATTATTTATACCCATCTCCTGGAATTCCTAGAGAGTTATTGAAGTCAGGGCAACATTCTGGGCTCAAACAGCCTCTAGTTATGTATAGTTAGTTTTAAGTAGAATGGTAATGTTTCCTGAACAATGTGATAAAACATTTTCTACATGCTGAAATAAAATTAGGAAGAATGATCTAGAGAAAAAAATATAGTTCAATTTATTTAATGAAAACCTAATTGGTAACTTTAGGTATTTTAGGAGAGCCAGCTTGCATGTGGTTAAGAACGCAGTGGACAATATAAAAGGATGTATGATGTGTGGTTTGCTCTGCAGGTTTAGGATTTGTTTAGATATGATTTTCTAGTATACAGGAATAAATATCCCCAACTTCAACACGCATTTCTCCATAGGAGATTTAGATTCATGTCAGGAAAGGAGCAGGAGATTAGCACTACAAAACTGGTCACTCTGCTCTTATCAGAGTGGGGTGCTAGTGTAAAATTTTCTCTGTCCTGACCCCTAACCATTGCTAGTCTAGAAGGAATAATGTTTATGTTCAAGATGTACTTGTTAATTTTACTTTTAACAGGGAAGAAACAGCCATTGCATATATATATGAAACAGCTTTACTCTCTTTTCACCAAGAGCCAGTTGCATGAAGACCATCACACATAGTGCATAACAGATAAATACATTTATCCACATTGATAGCAAGCAGAAACCAGAGAGGTTATATAAATTAGAATATATCAGACAATATGCTAAATGAATAAATTCCCCCATTGTGACAGCAATATCTCAGTCAAACCATTAATAGTCCTAGAGGGGTAATTCCCTGGAATGTTTACTGAGAATAGGGACATGCTCAATGACCCAGCTCCTCTACATATTGACTTCTTCCCAAAGTCCTTTCCTCCATTTATTTATCTCTCCTTGAAAATAACCAGGAAAAGAATTTTTTCTTCTTTTGAGACTGGAAACAAGAAGAACTAGATCTCTCCTCTCCCACATTCTCACCAATTGTATGCCTCATGTAGGAATGGAGCATGGAGGTATCATTCTCCAGTGAGAAGAATCTTATACAAATGGGCTTAAGTTCTAAATTACATGAAAGCAAAAATATAAGCTTACCAATTGGACTATAAAAGGAAGGAAAAACAATAGTATGTTAGCCAGAGCAGCAGTTGTTTAAGTGAAAAATGGCTTTATCTGTCTGTCTATCATCTATCTATTTAGATATAGATATGGGAGATTTGTATATATTTGTGAGAAGTGAGTTAAGGAGTGATATGTGTGAAAGAGGAAAAAAGGAATAAAGGATAGGTATACAGATATTTAGAAGAAGGAATATTTGATGACCTTAATCTTCTCAGTAAAATATATTACACAGTCATTTCCCCAAAATAAGGAGAATTTTATGAGATCTCTGATGGAATATCTTTTTGGATTGACCATGGTGAAAAAGAGAAAGGAAAAAATATATTTAGTTAGTAAAATGAAAAGAGGTTCTTATCAGAAACAAGTATTTCTTTGAGCCTCCTATAGAAGGGAGAGGGGTAAAGGGAAATTTGAGTAAGACTGATTTCAGAGGGGTTCAGAGAGAATTGCTCTTTATCGATTCCCTTCCCCACTAGAACACCACAGCTTAATTCATTCACTCTCTGGGAGTTCTTAACAGGGTGTCCATAAACTCCCAAGGATATTGATATGGATATAGATAGATTTCAAGGGGTCAATATGTTGCATTTTGGGGTGCTCCAGTGATGGAATGGAAGGAGAAATTGGTGGAGAAAGACTTAGAATAATGATCACCAGGTCTGTTCTCAGCAGTATGGCTTCCTGTATTAACTTTATCTGGTATCCTTCAGTCTAAGTCAACAGTCTCTTATTTTGGTGTCTCAGTGTCTGGGGTGCTATTATTCCCAGTCCTGACTCAGGTATAGTAGGAAGCAAGGGGCAGTCCTTCTTCCCCAACCCATTACAGCAGGGCTCTTTCCCCATAGCCAGGGCTTCCACAACCATTCTTTTGCTAGTTCAGCCTTTCTCTGATGTCAGCGTCTCCTGTGAGATTTCTACAGATTCTTCTGCTCTCCCTTAGAAGAAGGAAAGACTGGACTCTTGTCATCAGCTCTCTCAGGCTCAAATAGCTAAGCATTGGTGAATCTCACACATCAAGGATACATATGCCACAAAATAGAACATTTGGCTGAAGGACAGCATTTTCATTTGGATCTATCTCAAAATCTCACTCATTTATACCCTGGCTTTCTTCCTGTAACAGGGGGCTCATGATTGAAGGGACTACATTTCCCAAGAACCTCAGGCTTGAAAATATAGGAATCTGGAATTCCCAGGCCTAAAATCCCATGAGACTTTCCTAGGAGGGTTGAAAGTGAGGTGGCATTTCATCACAGAAAGAGATGGAGACATCTAAAGTAACACCATATGTGTGTATACCCCCTATGCTAGCAGTCTTGGTTTGTTAGTGAGACCCACAGAACAAGGAGAGGAGTCATGAGCTATAGGGGCATGGAACTGAAATCAAACAGCCTGATGTCATGAGCTGAAGAGAAAAGTCCAACTGGACACGGAAGCCACAAACAGCACCCTCCCTGTGCCTGAGTAAGTCCTACTATGGGGGAGTTTTCATGCCGCCTCCTGAGACCAAGGCAGGAAGCACTAAAACCTAAGCCTTTTTCCATCAGGCATGTAAGTAGGAGGTTGTACCCATCTGTCTATAGGGTTGTCAGAATGATTCTACTGCTTTATTTTCCAGGCTTATTCATCGTTTTCTTCTGCCTCAAATAAACATGTTGTTTCACTTAAGGTTCTTGCTTGCTCTGTAATAGAATATGTCTAATGGAAAGGAACTTTTTTATATTGGCTTAATTTTGTCTAATTCCTAGACATAAAGGGAGTCATACATATAGATGGTAGATATGGAACATATGAAAAAGCTAGGAACATGAGTTCCCATGTGTAAGATAGGTATATAGCTCTCCACATGTATAAATGCAGTCTTAAAAGTAGAGGAAAAGATAATGGAGAAAAAATAAGGAAAGCTCCCGAATATAGAGGAGTATATTCCACATGTCAAAGAAAGCTTGAACTGGGTGCAATATGTAATAATGTAATACGCAAATACAGCAATGAGTCATGGTATAATAACAATAATTACATACATATATAGTTTTATGTGTGTGTGTGTGTGTACATGTGTCCTCAAATTCCTTTACTAGATCTGAAGGATAATGATAATTTATACACTTTACTCTCCTCCTCCCATAAGTTCCGGCCCTCCCCCCTTTCCCAGCGTCTGCTGAGGGAAAAAAAATGTTTCATTGTTTTTTAAAGGCAAGACCAGTTCTTTCTTCAAATCTTACCTAGTGTCTGTCATTAACCATTCCAGAAAATAAACACATAAGCAAGTCAGCTTTTTTTTTTGAATAGCAATTAATTTATAAATAATGAAACAATGTCAAACAATTGGGGAACTAGTCGTTTGAAATGCTAGTCACGGGTATTGCTGGTGGTAAAGAACAGAACTAGTCTTTCATCCTTAACTTTTCCCCTCTCTGGGAAGGAAGTAAAGTATAAAGTTGCTTGGACAGTTACAACATAGGGACCCTTGTGACCAGGTCCAGAGGAGGTAGAAATTACAAGATTTAGTTTGTGTGTGACTCCCCAGATCTTTCCATATCCAACTATTCAAAGGTCCACTACCATCCCCATCATACTTTAACCTTCCCACTCATCCATTTGCAAAGTAATGGCCCTGGACGTTTATTCAGTGTCCTGCCTGGACAGTCAGAGAGGATATTAAAGCAATCCTGGCCCCCAGTTGCACTCCCAGCATAGAGACTGTGTCTCTCCTTCTTCTCATCATCCCACATCACTAAGACAGTTCTTCACAACCTATCTTTTTCTCAGTGTCCTCTTCTAATTTCAAGTTCAAAAGTCACAGCTTCTTGTGAATATAGATAAAAACAACTGCTTGATACAAAAGATCTTTTTGCACCTTCCATTCCCAAGGGAGCAAAGAGCTGTAGAGTTTAAGATGTCTGTCTCATGCTATATAGTCTTAGATATTTTCCTTTGTCTCTGTGGTAAAACTACCATATTGTTAGTTGTAATATTCTCTAAATAAGGATTCAGTAAAGATCGCTAAGAATACCAGAAGAAATCTACATGAGTTTCTCTTTTGCCAGGCAGACTTTTGCATGAAATCTCTTCCCTGTTGTTGACTATCCTTTCTATCTTAGGATCATAGACTAGGAGTGGGAATGAAACATAGAGGTCAGTTGGTCAATCCCTCTCATGTTATGGAAGGAAGCTGAATCCTATGATTCTTTCTCCATCTTTCTCCACTGGATCTACATTAAATTTTTAATTATTTTGAAGTTACCTTGAGTAATCTTCAGTGAAAAGAACACTCATTGGTTCTGGAGTCAGAGACAATTGGTTCAAATCACACCTGTGATGCTCACTACCTGTGTGACCTTAGGAAAGTCACTTAACTTCCCAGGGCTTTGGTTTCCTCAGTTATAAAATAAGATGGATGGAAAATTGACTTTGGTTCAGCTCTGAATCTATGATTTCATGACCTTAATGTAAAATAAGTAATCTAGAAGACTATAATGGCCTCCTTTTGCAACAGCACCAAAACCAATTTACCTCCCACGTACATTTTCAGACTCATTTCACTTTATTTCTTATCATGTACTGTATTTTCCATTCCAATCAAAACATCTGATGGCTATTTCCTGGCCACAGTGGTCCCTGACTGTGTATTTGTACAGATGATCCATGATATCTGTAGTGTATCTTCTCATTTCCACTTCTAAGCATTCCTATTTTCCCTCAAAGGAAAAAGCAGGTTCCACCTCTAACAAAGCCTATTTTCTTCTCCCAGTTATTTATCTCCCTCTTGAAGTTTCTTTGTGTTGCTTGGTAAATACTGTGCATTTATATGGTTGTTCAGTCACCTTTTTCAGGTGTGTCTGACTGTGATCCCATTTGGGGTTTTCTTAGCAAAGATATTGGAATCACTTGTCATTTCCTTCTCCAGCTCGTTTCACAGATGAAGAAACTGAGGAGAACAGGGTTTAGTGACTTTCCCAGAATCACACAGCTAGTAAGTATCTGAGACCAGATTTGAACTCATGAACATGAGTCTTCCTGATGCCAGGGCCTGTGCTCTATCCACTGCACCACCTCTAGCCATGAATATATTTTATTCCCCTCAGTAGAATGTGAACTCCCTGAAGTCAGGGACTAGGTTATTTTTATCTTTGCATCCCATTCAATTAGTTCCAGGCTTTGCACATTGCTAAGAAGTGTTTGCCGAATTCTACTGAATTCCTTTTTTAATTTCCCAACTGAGACATTGATGTCCATCAGCTATGCAAAAATTAGGCACTCATTCAACTATTTGATGTTTGTAATGTTTCAGAAAATAGTCTCATACTCAACATTTATGAAAACAGCATAACTATAATTTAATTTATGGGTGAGATAGAATGGATTAGCCACTCATCTTTTCTTTATAAATGAAATGTGCAAAGAAAAGAAAAATTCTAGGGCTGCTAGGTGGTGCAGTCACTTGAGTGCTGGGCTTGGAATCAGGAAATTCATGCTTTCAAATTCTTCCTCAGACACTTACTAGCTGTGTGACCCTGGGCAAGTCACTTAACCCTGTTTGCCTCACTTGCCTTATCTGTAAAATGAGCTGGAGCAAACCATTCCAGTATCTCTGCCAAGAAAACTCAACTCTGAATCACAAAGAGACAGACAGAAATGAAACAGCTCAACAGCAATTGTCTTGTGAATTGACAGATTTCTTCTCATTAAGATAGGCTGGTTTAAAACACCATCCTTGAAACGTATTTCCTACTGTGCCTCCTCCTCCTCCTCCTCCTCCTCCTCATCTCACACTTTAGTCTTCTCTGAGTTAAGCAAGACAATCCAGGGTTTGATCTTAGGGATTTTGGTTACAAAGAATATAGCCCATCTGTTTCACATCAAAGAGACAATGCCAACTACAAGATGGTGACATTGAATAAGATATAAAAGATGTAAAGATCAACCATGGATGATGGATTATTTTAAGTGGGTCTTCATTTTCTGCAGTTTTATGAAAATTTGAGCAAATACTGTAATACCTCCTGATTTGTATTCATTGTTATCAGTCTTGCATTTTCAAGTACCTTATATCAGCTGCTCCTTGACATTACTTGAAAATCTCCTGTTTAAATGCAGAAGCACATTGTAATAAGACCTCATGAAACTTTTAGTTTATCAAGGACACATTCATAAACAGGAATCTAATTAAATTCAGAAGTAGGAATGTGTCAGCATATAATTATCAGTAGCTTTAATGGTAGGTCATTTAAGCTGATAAAATTTTTCACAGTCATCTATTCTAGAAATTCACCCAAAGGTAAAAATCAGTTAAAAATATTCAGAGTTAACTCAAATAATTCCAAAAATTATTCTGAATATAGTACATAACAAAAAAGCATATACTTGTAAAGCTTTCCCCTTCCTTTGGTAATGGCATTTTTGAGGTGCACTAATATTTACCCCATTTTCATCCAACACAAAAACTTCCATTCTTTTGGACCCTAGCAATGACTAATCTAAAACAAATTTATTCGCTAGCTTTTCCATTTAGCTATACAGTTACTCTCCAGTGCCTTCAACTTTGCTCTCTCTCTCCACACACCATTCATCACTGTCAAGCTAGGAAGATAAGTGACTTTTCCATAGTCAATGACAGCATTGGAGTTCCTTAAGAGAAGAATTTTAGACCCCTGCCACTTAAGAAGAAGACTTTCAAAGAAACCCATTTAAGACTTCCACTGAATTGTTTTAATTTGGGTATTTGTAAAGTAAGAGCCTAGCTATGAATTTGATCAATCTAAGACATAAAGACAATCTAAGTGATAAAAATAGTTGGTCCCTTCCAGTCCCTAATTTATATATTCCCTAGGAATATGCAAATTGAAGGACCTGAAGCTACACTTTGTAATTGCCATAGTTTCTTTATCTAGGGTCCAAGAATTTGCTATTATTAAAAAAAAATGACAAGTAAAATTCAATATCGTTAGTTTCCATGTAATCCTTTGTATTTTTTTTTTTATTTTGAAACATTATTCTGAGAGGAGGTCCATAGGTTTCCCAGACTTCAGGAGGTCCCTGTGACACACACAAAAAAAGGTTAAGATTCCATGGCCTACGGTAGTTTAACTAATTGAACACACTTGCATCTTTACACAAAATGTGATTTAAAATATTTTTGAGATTTAAAAATTTAAGAGATTTAAAAAATATAAATATATTTTAGGGAGGGCTTGGATAGCTTCTAAACCGATAAGGACTACTCCCTTATGTAGGGAGCACTTCTTTTTTGAGGGAAAAGGAAGGTCAAGATTTATAGTCACCATATCTTAATCTGGTGTTGGTGCCTGGCACCCTCTTGGAGAGGCGTGATGTTCCCTGAACAGACTTTTGTGAGGCTAGGGTTGGCAGAGAAGTAGCTTCAATGAAAAGCAGTCTGGTGTTTCATGGTTAGAACTACAACTTTTACAAGATAGGCAACTCTAAAGGCCATCTTCTTCAGTGGGTAGGAACATTTCATTGCCCAAGCATGGAGGAAGAGTTGCCCAATCAGAGAGCTTGACTATGCCTATGAGTGACACCTCATGCCACCCATGGAGAGTTACCTAATGCAACTATAACCATGATATCTTCTGAAGCATCACCTTTTGGGAGGGATGAAGGAGGCCTAATCCTGATGGTAAGACTCTAAACTCACCTTCTTAAGAGAATTACTTGTTGCATTGTGGATTGTCTTTCTAAGACCCCTTAAAGAATTCTACTGTGTTTTCTTAGGCCTTTTAATAACACTTTCCTTCTTCAATGTTGTGAACCACACACTTGGAAATAAGCACTTGATACAGTATATTGGTAGGTACAAGCAAACACTGTTTTAGAGTTTCTTAGTGTGAGCTATGAGATAAAAGAGGCAGAAAATCCCTTTAAGTGTACCAAGGCCCTACATGTCTTGAGAAATTCGTAAGATCTTCAGTTTCGAGTTAGAAGAAATCCTAGAGATTGTGGAATCCAACCTCCTCATTTTTTAGATGATCAGGCTGAGGTTACAAAAGATCATAAGGCTTAGCTGTTAGAGCCAAGTAGGATGAACTAAGTAGGTCCTTAAATTTGTATCAAAATATAGAAGGAAAAAAACTGCAAAAGGATACACAAATAAAGTAATTTTGTTATGACCTTGGCAAATGTTATACATGTGTCCATAATGTATAATTATGTTTAATATAATGTATAATATATTTAATATAATATAATATATACTATAACTAGATTAATATAATCATGACAAATATTTAAGAAATTACAAATACCATTGAAAACTATCCATTATAGAAGCATAAGCCTTTTTATACAATCTTCTTTGTATGTTAAAATGTTTGTTCTTGATAAAGGTCACTATAAAAACAACTTTTTTTAGAAAGGAGTCTGTTGATAAGAATTGCTTTGACCTAAGCATTAAGCTGTCATCACTGGTCCCCCTGTGTTGTTACCTTCAGATTTGGCTTTATAACGTCCACAGTTAAAACTTTTTCCTGAGGATGGTTTGTCAAGATCTAATTGATTCTGGTCACTCTGTGTTATCTGAGATTGGCCATAGCACCAGCTGCTGGTTCTATGTGATGAATGATCACCTGGGACCTTTTTTTATTTTTTTCAATTTCCTAGCCTAAACCTAAAGAGTTTGCTTACAGCTCAGGAATAAAATGAACAGGTCAGTTTCAATGATCTCTGAAGTCCCAGTTAAAAAATCCTATGGATTCAAGTTATGAAGTCTTTGAAATGGGTTCAGCTGGTTTTTTTTTTTGAGGTGCAGTCCAATACTCCCACCTCCAGAAAATGGTATATTTACATTATTATGCATGCATATTTGCATACTTCTTAGCTACAATAAGGTTCAGAGCACTGTTTAGGTCATTAGCTCTTTAAAAACCAGGATTTGAATTCCTACCAATACATCTTTATGTCAAATTTACCAAACAGCAGAAGTAAATAACACATAATAAAATAAATAGTAAGGTACATAAATAAAAATACTTGCATCATATAATAAATGTTCTGTGTTCCCACACCCAAATGACTTCCATCTCTTAGGCTTGTTTTTTTCCTATGAAGTCTTCTGGATTCTAGTAATCACATGACCTTTCCTCTGAACTTCCTTGTACCTATTTTATGGCATTTTATAGGATGATAATAGATCATAGGTTCATAATTATAGATTTAGAGATGAAAAGTCACTTTGAGGTCATCTGGTTCAATTCCCTTATTTTATACATGAGGATCTTAAGGTCTCTGAACTTGTTAAAGGTCCCGTAGAACCATAGTCCTCTGGTTCCAAATTCAACTCTCTTCCCAAAGAATCATGGCGCCTCATATCTTGTTATTTCATGTATAGTAGAAAAAAGTATTAGTCTTAGATTGAGGAGATCTGAGTTCAGATTCCACCTTGGATGCTTGCTAGCTGTGTGAGCATGAACTTCAGGTTTTTCATTTGTAAAATAAGAATAAAAAAACTTGCCTTATCTATGTCATGGAGCAATAGTAAGAAACACAATTGGCAAACCTTAAAACACTATACAAATGAATTACTGGAATTATCCATCTTACTAGATTTAAAGTCCCCTGAGAGCAGGGATTTTGTCTTATCTATCTATGTGTACCATATGGTATATAAAATAATGCCTTACTCAACACCACTGTTGAATTCAATTCAGTTGTACTAGGTAGGGAATGAGGTTTTAAGTACATTGAGTACATTTAAGTCTGAATCTATCCAGGTATTGGAATTCAACTTTGACAGGACAGAAACACTTTCAGCCTTTGTGGAGTCAGTCTCTGAAAGGTCCTTTGAAATATGAATTTAAAAGCTATTACAAGGTTCATTAAAGCATATTGTGCCTATTAAAATTGAACGCTGAAACTCAAAACCCAAGTCTGTTCCCAAGAAGTTAGAGTTTTTTTTTTCTTTCTGCAAATATGTTAAGAAATAGATTTAATTAAAAATTTCTCTCTAGGATCATCTGATAGGATCATAGATTTAGTAGAAAGGAGTTTAGATAACATTGAATCCAATTCCTTACAAGGAGGAAACCAAGGTAAAGGGAAAATTATTTATCTAGTATCACACAGGTAGTATATGTCAGAAGGAGGAGTTAAATTGCTTCTTAGTCATGATTCAGACAGGTGATAGTATATATAATTCTACTATCTTAGACTTTATGTATCTTCTTGATATTGGAAAAATAATAAGAAACTATTCATATTTAAGTACTGGTGTATGGCATTGTTAGAAATAGAATATTGTAAAATATAGTGGTTTTATACTTAAAAGATCTTGGTGATTTTATAAATGGCTTGAGATTGTAAGAATTGGCTTTAGTATTTCTAAAAATCAATGACTTCACCTATAATGTGTCTATTCTCCAGCACTGAAGATAACAGCCTGCCCACACCCTGTGCTTAATGAACTGAAATGCACAAGATGATAACATGTCCTGAAACTCATAGTGCCATTTTAAACTTTAATATTTAATACTTTAAAATGGCACTTAGATTTTCGTGACACCCTGTATGAATTTGTTTTTGTCCAAATCTATGATTTCATTTATATTGGAAACTCCTGTTGACAAAACTTCCAGTACCAAATATTGATTTGTAACTTCTCTGCACAGTTACCAGTGGTCAACTTGGACTTCATCTTTTGCTGTATCCTTTCGCTGGTACCATGGGTCATTAAGACTGTATAGGTCTGTGTAGGTAGGTAGGATTTTGAACAGCCATACTTTCTTTCCCTTTCAATAAGGTCAGGATTATTTTGTCAACTAGTTATGGGCACAAGTGTGAGTCCCCTTTTATGTTTATTGTTTTTAAAACACCTGATCTATAGTCAATATTTTGTTGACCTGAGTGTTTACAGGAGAAGGCTTTTTATAGAGAGAAAAACTTACCATTTATTGTCATTCTTGGGGTTTTTTTGGATAGAGGAATGAGTTTTAGATTGTGTGTGTGTGTGTGTGTGTGTGTGTGTGTGTGTGTGTGTGTGTGTAATTCAAGGTAGATATTGACATTGCCAGGGTTTACCTGGATGGGGCCATGACCCAGAGATTCTGTAAGAGACCCTTCCTGAAAAGTTATATTTTAGTATATCATGTCAAGTGTCAAAGTCCAAGTGAAATATTAATTATATTATTAAACAGGGATTTCTTTTAAAAAGCAATGAATAGGGCAATAACTAACATATGAGAGGTTGTTGAAACAATATTTGAATGTTTAAGTCATTTTCTGTATGTTTTGTATAAAATGACAATATCTGACATTTCTTTTTAGTAGTTCTTTAGGTATTTAATCTTTCTCCTTCTCTGCCCTTCTAAATGACTGTAATTTCAATTTAATATATTTATCCTTTTGGTCAGTCTTGTAATGAAACCTTTGGCTGGTCATTAAATTCAATTTCATTTTTAGAATCTAAATATCAAAAGTTGGCTCACTAAAGTTAATCCATAAGTAAGAATACATATTATAATTTTTAAACTTCTCTGCTATTTTTTTGCTCTTTCAGTTTTGTAAATAAACCCTGGTGTCCAACAAAGTCACTGTAGAATCCCTTAAGCAAAAAGTCAGGGTAATATGAAATTCTTGAATGAAATTATTTGACTAGGTTGTTTTGATTTATGTCTATGTGCCAGAAGTATCAATAATTCCTCCCTGCTAGACTATAAATTCCATAGGTTCAGGGATGATACCTTATCTCAACTTTGAATCTCTCCTAGTTATTGAAATAATGTTTTATACATAGCAGAATATTTAAACAGATGTGTGAAATTATCTATTTAGGCAGCTCCTCCAGATGGACAGATTACAACCTTGCAACTCCATCCAGCCCTTATCTTTCATGCTTTATAAATATGTGTTGAATTTTTAAAATGAAAACATGGACCTGGAGACTAATCTCCTTACCAATTTTGTTTGTTCTGACCCTATTTCTTCTTCTTCATTTATCTTTCTCTGTCCAGTTGCAACTGCAGTTCCTGGAGCACTAAGAGGTCTAACTTTTTTCACTCTTTCATCCTTCTCTCTTATCCTTGATAGATAGATGTTTTTGCTTTTACTGTTGCTGCTAGTTGTTTTTAGAAGTCATAATTGAAACCTAAAGGAAATCCCCAGTGGCCTAACTGCTATAGTCACTAAGTCTTATAATGCCTTTTTTATCACTAGTCTTTTTCCTAATATCTCTGCTTTTCACTTTCAAATAGAGATAAAACTCCCCGGTTCCCTACGTTTTCTTTGGGTATTTTGCTTTTTATCGTATTTGTCCAAGAATTTGACTGAAATGTCTTCAATGTGTAAACTGGGCTTCTTTGATAAACTCCTTACATTTTATGTGTTTATTGTCTTTATGACTTTCTCCTTCATTTGCAAGATTTATTTGAATTAAGTTTTCTGGAAAAGTTCCTTCCTTCACAATTTCTTTCCCTTCTGACCTTCCTTTAGAAAAGGCAAAAAGCAGTTCATCCTCTGAGTTTTATCACAGTCTTCCAACATTATGGTCAGATGCTTAGTTCTTTTAAGCCCTCAACATAGATGCAGCCTTGATCTTTGAGTTCATCACCCCAGATTGTTGTAGTATCAATATAAATACTGGTTTTTCAACAACAAATGAATATCTTTTCTAAATTATGCTAAGATTTCATTACAATCACTTCCAACTCTGTATAAATACTATATCGTTGGCTATTTTACTACTGGAGGAAGAACTTGATTTTAGTTGAATTGTTTGTAGAAAAAACAGTGATTTTTAAACTGCCTGGTACAATTTTACCAGTCCCAGTCTTTTCTTTTGTGGAGAGTCATATAGAGAAATATTATGTATATTGGTTTTCCATTCTCCTTGTCTTCTGATGCATCTGAATCGAGAGTGCTGTCATTTCCCTTCTTTCCACTCTTGTCTATTTTGAAAATTTGGTATGCTTTTTTTCTCATTTCAAAATTAGAAATCTTTTTGACATTGCTACATCAAAAATTAGTCTGAAATTGAAATGTGTTCATATGTGTTAATCTTTAGGTGTAATAAAATAAGTAGAATCAATTGCCTTCCATGAGAAATAGAAGTATAAAGTAATAATATTTGAATCATTATAAAACATTCATTTCATAAAGTTGCACATCTCCTTAACTTTAGGATATTAATATAGAATTACATAAAGGAACTTAGTAGTCAGTAAAAGAACTTAGTAGTCAGTAAATCATCCAAGCATCTCATTCCACCTTCTTTCAGAGATGAGAAAACTGAGTTTCAGAGAGTTTAAAGTTTTTTCCACTTTCACATACTGAATAAATGGAAAGTTGAAGAAGTCTAGTACTCTTTTTCTGCCCTGTTTCCTACATCTCACTCCCTTTTCGATGCATATTAATAATTATAAAAAGGTTTTGTGATTGAAAAATACAGGGACTATGCTTGAAAATAAATCAAATATTGCCCAATTAGTCTAGTCATTTTAGATATTTTAATGATCTTTCAAAATTTGAGATACTGCTAAGCAGTTCTCACACGCCATTAGATCATGGTGTGGTGTCTGGAGAACCCAGAACTAAATTTGCGGATCTATTTCTAGTCAGATTACTTAGGAATCAATTCTTTTCAGTAACTACTGTGTCCAAAGAAACTTATCAATTTTCTTTCCCTTCTCCTTATTGTCCTCCCTCCTTTCACCTATAGATAGATCCAGATATCAGGGTCTTCTCAGGGATCCCTTCTACCCTAGAAGAAAAAATTCAAGACCCCAGAAACTTCCTAACTCTGAAGGCGCACCATGTCCTGAATTTGTGATAACTTCCCAGCAAAAGTTTAGAGGAATAGATAGATGAATCCAATTACTGGGAATACTCTGTGCTACAATGAATGATAAATTTAACATAGTTTATTTCTTTTTTTTTTACAAAGAAAAAGTATGTGATGTCACCTTTCATTGTGCTATTTATATAAATTTTAAGCTTATTTTTTTATTCTACCAAAATTTAGATTTCATTATGACTTAATGAAAATCTTAAACTTATAATTACCAAATGGAACATGCAGATATTTACTGAAAATGACCTTTACAATTTGTGAATATATGTGGATGTACATATATATATATATTATTTGTATGTGTACATATATACATATACATATGTACATATATATACTATATATACATATGAGAGAGAGTGAAAATGTCAGTCAGGGTAGGATAATAGCCAGAGATCTAACCTACAAAGCAGGAAGATTTAACTTTTCCTACCTCTAACATGTAGGATATGAGATGCAGACTACCAAACTCCATTTTTGGGTTTTTCAAAAAGTATTGAGGCCATAGCCCTAAACCAGAAAGTTTTCATCTTGGGTCACTGTGTGAACCCTTATTTGCTAGGAACCATGGCTGGTAGTCAATTACAGCTTTGGGGATGGTCTCTTGACACAACAATTCCATATAGTTGAGCTTCAAAACAAAGACTGCAACTCCCAGCTACTGCCTCAACTCTTCTTACCAACATGGTCTATCAATACAAAGGCATGAAGTTGTCCAAGAGTACCATGATATGTGACTGGGAAAAGCTAGGGCCTAACCTGAACTATGTGGAGAGTAAGAGAAACCATATCTCTCATTTTTTGTGGGTTATGGTTCTACCTTTTCATTTGACCTAAAGGTGGAAGATGCCTATGATTTGATCTAGAGACTCATCTACCAGGCCACCTATAGGGACTATATCTCAGGAGATATAGTCAACCTCAACTACTTCCCAGAGAATGGCTGGATCCATGTCTCCAGCAACAATATAGCTGATCTGAATGTCAAGTATCATGGAGCCACTCTCTGGAGGAGGTTGGAAGGTGACTTTCTGTTTTTTTTTTTGGGGGGGGGGGTGAGTAACATCTGATACCTGTTTTTTTTTTTCCGTTTGAATCCATCTGTGGCCTTAGAAGAGACTGTAAGAAACAGAAGCAGAACAGACTGGAGGATGGCAATGGAGGATGTTGACCAGTAGTGGACAAGCACACAGTGTGTGGTGATAAGACTGGTAGCTCCTGAAATCACAGCTCCCAAGAGAAGGAAGCAAAATTTCTACTCCATTGTTTCTTTTTTTCCAGTTTCCATAGAGCACATAAGCTTAAAATCTCAGAGTCAAAGAACAAAACAAAACATCGTCCAGTTCTTTGGTTTCCTTTCCATTCAGGAGGTGCTGTTAACTGCTAAACCACTTGTTCTCTTGGGGGCCTGGGTGAGAGAATGTGCCTCGGATACCCTTTTAAGTTTAATTTTCATTATTAGCATTGTCACCATCACTTTATATCTAGATCAATGAAACAATGAATCGGGCCCTTGCTTGTAGCTCCTGCCTAATTCTAAGACATAAATGCTCACATGGAAGAGTTCAGCAAGGTCTCAAGAACAAGTATCAGTTGATTCTATCATACCTCTGATTCCATCCCTCCTCAGAGGAAACTGGGGGTGAGGATGGAGGCAGAGGCAGAGGAGGGGAGGGAGAGAGCAGCTTGACTCAAGCTGCAGCAATCCTATATTTTGCTGTTTAAAAACATTTTTTCCAGTTTATGTTCCTCAGCTACCAAATAGTTTTTAATAAACCACATGGCCATCTACTGACCAAGAAATATACTACATTCTCTATCCACTAGTTAAGTAATTGATCATGTAACAACCTTCTCTCCAATAGCAAAAAGTGGAATAGTGTAATGGGTACATGAAAATCAAGACATTACTTTTATGATGTCATTGGTCTTCTTGGAGAACACTTGCATACGCTTCTAGCACCCACCATCTAAGAGAATAAAATTTTCTCTGAATAGTTCTTTAGTCTTGAAAATATATTGTGTATGTCCACTTTCAAAATGTCATTTTAGGAGTTGGAGCCAAGATGGTGAATAAAAGCAGGACTTGCCTGAGCACTTCCCCAAACCCCTCCAAATTCATTTAAAAATGACTATAGGCAAATTCTACAGCATCACAGCCCACAAAAATATGGAGTGAAACAATTTTATAGGTCAAGACAACTTAGAAGATCAGCAGGAAAAGTCTGTCACACTTGGGTGACAGTAGAGTAGTGTTCAGTGCAGGCCACTCTTGCATAACCCTGGCCCCAGCAAACTAGGAGCAGGTCTTGAGAGCCACTGAAACAGTGGCTGCTTCCAAAGCTCTCAGCCCACAGACGGTAAGGGGGACAAACAACTGGTCAGAAGGATATTACAGGTCTTTGCAAGCACTGAGACAGAACCCTGATGCTTTGCCCATAGGAGCCAGGTTGCAGTCCTGGGTGGCAGTCTTAGGGTGAGAAGAAGCACTAGCGTAGCTTGCAGCCACAGTGAAGCAGGGACCCCCTCATAGTTCCAAGGTAGAAAAGAGTGCTTGTGGTCACTCACAGACCAGAGCACAGGCCAGGATCTCCTTAGATCATACCTACTTGAAATAATTGAAAACTTACAGGTCCCTAGAAGTATCTCTGAAAATAGCTGCACAAAACCTCTAGAGCTAAGGACAGGGTAACTTCCACCCTGGAAGCAGAGCCCTATTTAACAAAATGTTAAAAGTCAAGTAATAAACTGGGAATATGTGCAAACAACAGAAAAAAATTCTGATCATATAAAGAGATTATGGTGACAAGAGAAATCAAAACACATATTTAGAAGAAGACAGTAAAGTCAAAGCTCCTACATCTAAATCCTCCAAGAAAAATATGACTTGTTCTCAGGCCATGGAAGAGCTCAAAAAGGATTTTGAAAATCAAGTAAGAGAAATAGAGGAAAAATTGGGAAGAGAAATCAGAATGATGCAAGAAAATCATGAAAAATGAGTCAATAGCTTGGTAAAAGCAACACAAATGAAAAACACTTAAGAAAATAAAACCTTAAGAAAAGCAATCTAGACCAAATGGTAAAAGAGGTACAAAAAGTCAATGAGGAGAAGATGCCTTTTAAAAAAGCAAAATTGGCCAAATAGTAAAAGAAGCACAAAAATTCACTGAAGAAAAAACTCCCTAAAAAGCAGAACTGGCCAAGTGCAAAAGGAGGTTCAAAAGCTCACTGACGAAAATAATTTTTTAAAAATTGGAACTGAGCAAATGGAAGCTAATGACATGTGATGTCATGTGACATCAAGAAACAGTAAAAGCAAAGTAAAAGAATGAAAAAATGGAAGACAATATTTAATATCTCTTTGGGAAAAAAATGACTTGGAAAAATAGATCCAGGAGAGATAATTGAAAAAATTTTTGGACTACCTGAAAGCCATGATCTTAGACATCATCTTTCAAGAAATGATCAAGGAAAACTTCCCCGATATTCTAGAACCAGAGAGTAAAATAGAAATTGAAAGAATCTGCCAATCACCTCCTGAAAGTGATTCTAAAACAAAAACAACCAGGATTATTATAGCCAAACTCCAAAGTTCCCAAGTCAAAGAGAAAATATAGCAAGCAACCAACAATTCAATTGTAGAGTCATAGTAAGGATAACATTATATATATGGAGAGAGACAGAGAGAGAAACAGAGAGAGACAAAGAGAGAACAAGTGTGAGTTGAATATGAAGGGGTGATATCTAAAAAAAATAAAATTAAGGGGTGAGAGAAGAATGTAAGAATGTGCTAGGAGAAAGGAAAGGGAGGGGTAGAATAGAGTAAATTATCTCACCTAAAAGAGGCAAGAAAAGACTTCCACAATGGAGGAGAAGAGGGAGAAGTAAAGGAACATTACTGTTATCAGAATTAACTCGAAGAGTTAAAGTACACACTCAGTTGGATATAGAAATCTATCTTATTCTATAGGAAGGTAGGAGGGAAAGGGGATAAGAGAAGGTGGTGATAGAAGGGAGGGCAGACAAGGGAAGGGGGTAGCTGAAAACAAAACACTTTTGAGGAGATAAGGATGAAGGAGAGAGAGAACAGAAATGTGTGGGGAAGGGAATAGAATGGAGAAAAATGCAATTAGCAATAGTAACTGTGAAAAAGAAATTTGTGAAACAAGCTTCTTTGATATAAGCCTCATTTCTCAAAAATATGGAGAAGTCAAATTTATAAAAATAAGGGCCATTCCCCAATTGATAAATGATCAAAAGATATGAGCAGTTTTCAGGGGAAGAAATCAAAGCTATGTAGAGCCATATGAACAAATGCTCTAATTCACTGGTTGGTTGGTTGTTGCCCTTCATACTCAAAGGGGACCAAATGACCTCACCATGATAAAGTGAAGTTTCAGTGTGTCTCACTGTGGCTAAGCAGACCAATATAAGCTCGGAATGCTCTACCACAGGCTGGGCACGGATATTCCATGTGAATATTTGGGGTGGATACTCCATCTAATTCACTATTGATTGGATAAACACAAATTAAAATAATGCTGAGGTACTACCTCATACCTATCAGGTTGATTAATAGGACAGAAAAGGCAAATGACAGAGGGGACTTGGGAAAAATGGGGTATAATGCACTGCTGGTAGATTTGTGAACTGATTCAACTATTCTGTCGAGCAATTTGAGACTATGACCAAAGGGCTATAATACCACACATACTGTATCAGTAAGAACCCTGACATACACAGGGTGGGGCTGCTATTACAGGTTCTTGAGGCAACTTTTGAGGGGTTAACATTCACTTTAATCAAGCACATGTATCATTCAGTTAGTTCAGGGAGAAAAGAAAGTACCCTAAACTTTAGAGAAAATACAGAGAAATCAAAGATTTCCTCTGTCTGACCATAATCAATACATACATACATACAATTCAACATTCAGGTTCAACTGTCTGACCATAGTTACCAGAGAGGGAAGCACCAACATCTGAGTTTTCCAAGGGTGGTGTGGGGGGATCACTTAGTAGCTTCCCAGAGTCCTCCTCTGGCCAAACACTTCCAGTCAGTAAGCCCCAAAGTAAAACCTCACCCTCAGAGTAGTAATACATTTTTCAGAGCCAGAGGGAATAACCTCCTGACCTAGTGCCTCAACAGAAAAAACCAAAGGTACTTGGGACCCTCCTACAAAACAACTCCCTTAAACCAAGCTTCCTACAATGGGCAGGCCCAACATGGAGAAGATTTTCTTTAATCACATTATTCAGAGACACTTTTAGTAAAACAAACACATCAAAGGATTCCACATTGATCTTAAATGCTTTGACCTATCAATACCACTACTAGGTCTGTATCCTAAGAGAGAAAAAGCTAAAAAGGAAAAGGACATATATGTAAAAAAATCTTTATAACAACTTTTTTTCTGGGGACAAAGAATTGGAAATTGAGGGGATGCCCCTCAATTGGGAATGGTTGAACAAGTTGTGATATGTGATTGTGATGGAATACAGTTTTCCTGTGGGAAATGAGGAGCAAGATGCTTTTAGAAAAGCCTGAAGAGACTTGCATGAGCTGATACAAAGTGAAATGTAACAAAATAACAGCAATATTATAAGATTTCTGAATGACTTGACTATTTTCAGCAATACAAAGATCCAAGACAATTCTGAAGGATTTATGATGAAAAATACTTTCCATACTCAGAGAAAGAACTGATGATATCTGAATACAAATTGAAGCATACTTTTTTTTTGCATTATTTATTTTTCTTGAATTTCTTTGGCCTGTATTCTTTCACAACCTATTATGAACATGTTTTGCATGACTACACATGTATAACGTTTATCGAATTGTTTGCCTTTTCAATGGGCATGGGATTGATAGAGAGAGGAAAGGAGAGAATTTGGAACTCAAATTTTTGAAATACAAATGTTAAAAATTGTTTTTACATGGAAGTGGGGAAAAATAAAATTCTAAATAAAAAACCCCCAAAATGTCATTTTTAATTTGTTAGATTTCTTTCATGCAAACACTACTTGAAGCATGTGTACAAAGCAAATATAGTAGTTTTTTCTCTCCTTGAATAACAGTACCATTGAATCCCAATTATAATGCATTGTATTTTCTATATTTGGGCTTTTTGGTTTATATATCTGTTTTTGAAATACTTAAATGGCCTCTCTTTTCTTTGTTGGTACTAGTTTCAGCTGCATCTAATTTAGAAAATTTCTTCTAACTAGCTACTTATTTATCCATCCTAAAGGAATATTATTCTACTTTAGAACCAAAATTACTGTAATTAAATTTAAATTGTTGGAAATTTCAATGCTTATCTACAATTATTTTCAAGTTATTTTATTAAAAAAGTTGCAGATTACAGGGAAACCAGTATATTGGAATGTACTAACCAAAATGAATGACATTGAAATATATAACAGATAATACATATTTAACCTCCACACAAAAAAGTATTTAAGTTAAAGTTTACACACTTCACATTCAAATGCAACTGAGTCATGAGTTTATGTTGACCAATAGTGACAGTAGTTGATCAAGATTCAATTTTTGCCAACTCAAATTTGACCTGCTTTACGCATACTGTATTAATTATTACATTAATTGCATTCAACTCTTGCATTTAATTGTCAGTGAGAATGGTTGATGGTTGGCCTGAGTTTACACATTTGTCCCTGGAATTTTTCAGGTTGGAGAATGCCTATAATTTGGGGTTGGAGCTGTCAGATTTGGAAGGAACCATACTTGAAAACCCACATATTAGAGTGTGTGTGTGCGTATGTGTGTGTGTGTGTGTGTGTGTATAATATACACATATCTATGTAGAGTCCCAGTTTGGTTAATTTTCCCTGAATTTAACTACTGCCTAGACTCCTTTCTTACCTATATTTGCCCCAACTCCCTTCATCTAACTGAAGTCCGCCTTCCCTAGGATAGAGAATCATTGTCTTGTACTCCGATTGTCCAAAGATGTCTGTCTCTCTCTGTTTCTCTGTCTCTGTCTCTCCCTCCCTCCCTCCCTCCCTCTTTCCTTCACTCTTTCCCTCCCTGTCTTTCTTCCTCTCTCTCTCCTCTCCCTCTCTCTGTTTGGTGAAACAGAAGGCAATTACAAACATGCTCTCAGGAGATTTCAGAACTGTGGTATGGAGAGGAAAGAGGGGTGTGGTGTTTACTTCCCGCTGGGTCTGTTCCCTGAGCCCCTGTGGCTTCCTCACTGTAGTTTTTTTTTTTTTTTTAAGTTGTTAAGAGAGAAAATGATATACCTTCCTATTGCTAAAAATATGTAAATTCAGAATAGATGTAGTATTTTGAAAAGCACCAAATCATTCATCACAACTCACAGACAGTAATAAATACAAGCTGACAGATGTAGTAATAAAGATTTTATTTGAAAACCAATTAACCTATTTCACCTTTTGGTATTTTTTTCTCCACCTTTTAATTACCTTCTTCCTAGGAGACAGGTCTCCTTGACCATTCCCCATCCTCCACCCAATTTGCAACTATAGGACTTGGTTAAATAATTTAAAAATGGCTTTGGGCATTTGAGTGCCAAAAAAAAAAAAAAAAAAAATCCATTCTGAATGCAATTTCCTTTTCAGACTCTAAAACTCCAGATCATCTCTAGAGCACTGCCTCATTAAGGGTTTCTTCCTCTTTTAGTAGGAGAATTAATCTAGCTTCTGCCTCCTTCAAACAAATTGTCAGATCTTGTGAGACTCTTCCACATCCCTCTGTACCTCTTTCACTCAGACATGTGATTCTTACATTAATTTTCCTTTCAAAGCCCAAACTTTCTTCAAAATAAACCAATATTGTAAATAGTTGGTATTTATAAAGTCTCTATCAATATTTATTTGAATATCCACTGAGTACATCAATACTCTTGATAAATATAAATTTATATCTATGCATTCATTCATTTTTCATGGAGAATGAGATGGTAGAAAGAGCAGTGGGCTTAGAGAGTTAGGAAACCTGAATATGAATTCTGAATCTGACTTACCATTGGTTTAAATTATGGAGAAGTCACTCTTTGCTCACACTTATAACGTAGTGATATGCTTGTCCCACTAGCTTACTACAAATGAATATGATATAATTATCCCCATTTTAAAATGAGTAAAGAAAGCTGCGAATGATTGAGTAAATAGATGGATGGATGAAAGGGAAAAGAGCATTTATTGACCTCCTACTCCATGCAAAGTATGATGCTAGGGATAAAAATAGAAAAGTCAGTCCCTGCCCTAAAGGAGCTCATATTTTATTAGGTTGAGATAATACATAGGAAAGGTTTCAGCTTCAAGTCATATGGAAAAGTCTCAGAATGCAGCAGCAAAACAGTTCTAGTTCATTTTAAATCTATGTCCATAATTAATTAATAAAATATACCATAGGAAGAATATAAAAACATTTAACATTGTTTCTATTTGGCACCTACTAGGTGCCTTGGTGCACCTACTAGGTGTCTACCTTGGACCTCATTATTCAATTCAATGAACATTTATTTTAAATGTCTACTACATAGTGAATATTAGAACAAGTTTCAGGGAAAATCCAAATTTAATAAAATATGACCCTCCTACTCAAGGAGATTTTACTTTAGTAGAGAGTTAAGGCGTATTCTACATCAAAAAAAAGTGAGGTAAGAGCTTTAGAGAGGGGTAAGACAAGGGCTGAGGCTGGACTCCATATCCTTATTCTTTTTCCTCTATCACTTTCTTTAGGGAATTTTTTTTTTTAAATTTCCACAAGTCCTTACAATTCAAGTCAAGTCAACTGTAATTTAAGGACTTATTATGTATTGGACACTGTTGCTAAGCTCTGGTGAATACAAAGAAAGGGGAAAAAAACATTCATTATTCTCATCTGAAGGCAAAATAGGCAAAAAACAGGCAAAAGAATTATAGGATTTGCAGCCATCAGGACCTCTGTGAGCAAAACAGAAAGAAATGAGACAGATAGTATACCAGTTTAGCTAGAATATAGAGGACATAATGATCACATGGGCCAGAAAGGAAATGTAGGATGAGCTTATGGATGGCCTTGGATACTACTTGGATGAGGACATTTGAGAGCACTTAAGTCTGGGAGTAAGGAGGTTTTTGTATTTGCCTAGGAATATGGTTACCAGCAATAGTGGGAATGGAAAAGAAGAGAAAGATAGCAGAGATCTTTCTAGAAGTCATGTGAAATAACTAAATCAAGAGGGATAATTCCTATTCTAAAAATGAATAAACTCACTAGCATCCATATCTCCTGAACTGCTATTTCTCTACTTTTACATGTACCACTTTTGAAAGGTAGACTTTAAAATCTTTTTTAGATTTAGATTTCATGACATTTAAAGTGAAATAACTTCTATTATATTAAGTGCTTAATAGAGGAATTATGTTTGTAATAAAAATAAAATAAAATAAAGACACAATCAGGAGCCACTGAAGTTTTTAGTTTGTTTTTGAACCAAGGAGTCGTGGTTAGCTCTGTGTATAAAGGGGAATGTGTGTAATGATGCTGAGAAGTTTTGTGGAATGGAGGAGATCTCATCTGTTGTCATTACCTAAGGGAAGCCTTTCCTTACCCCTTGGTTGAGAAGGCATATTGACAAAAGCCACAGATTTTAAACTTTAGATACAATATGAATAATTAATGTAAAGGATCTTGCCTGAGAAAAACAAACTATTTTCTTCCCACTGAAGTCTTTTCTTCATTTAAAGCAGAAATATAATCTAAAAATCCCCAGGTCAATGTGAAATCGTGAAACTCTTACATAAGCTGAAAAACACTCAGTTCAGAACACTTTCAGTGTCTTACTCACCTCAGACATTCTCTGCCTTATAGCTATTTCTGTGATAGTACTCCACAGAGAACATGCCCAAGGGCACTAAGCCTCTCACCTTTGGATTCCCTCAGAATCTATAACCTCATTTTAACTCTGATCGTTTTCTACCTTGTGGAATTCCATTTCCACTGCACATCTCTTGATCTAAAAACTATAATGAACTCAGCAGTACTACTGCCTCTACAAAGGGCAAGTCTATACCACCTTCGTGACTAGGCCTAGACCAAAATAGCCAACCCTAGCCAACTCTCCACTATATGTAGTCTCCTCTTATTAGATGTGAGCTTCTCAAAGGCAGAAACTATCTTATTTTATCCCTAGAATTTAGGATAATCCTTGGCACAGAGTACACTTAATAAATACCTATTATTCATTCATTAATACATTCAGTCATTCACATAGAGATTGACAATGACATGACATTTGACATTCTTGTTTTCACATTCATTACAGGAAAACCATTAGCTCTAGTACTGCACTACTTTGCAGTAGGATATATTGATTTTCACTGGGTAACACTGAAAGCGAAATGCAGTCATTTTCAAATCAGCTGGGATTTGCTATTGATACCATTTTAAACAGTAATAAAAAAAAAAAACTCCACTGAAGTTGAGGGCTAAAATAAAATATAGTGAGCAGTCACTGGGAATCCTTGTGCCTGAGGGAAATTTTTTTGGGAAGAAGAATGATATTGACACAGAGGTTAGTCTTACTACAAACTCATCTGGAGGGGACGGTTACTTTTCCATTTTTGCTTAGCACAGAGCTTTGTATATAGTAAGGACTTAGTAAATATTCCACTCATTTTTTTAGCTCTGAAGAAAGGAGATGATGATGATGATGATGATGATGAAGACAGCTAACATTTCTATAGCACTTACTATATGTCAGCCATCATATTTGGCATTTTTATCTCATTTGCTACTCACACCAACCCTGGGAGTTAGATGCTATTATTATCCTAATTTTACAGATGAGGAAAGTTAAGTCAAAGAGAGGTTAAGTGACTTTCCCAGAGTCACACGCCTAATATGTATCTGAGGGTAGATTTGAACTCAGGTCTTTCTGACTCCAGGCCCAGAGTTCTATCCACTCTACTGCCTTCTTGCTCCAATAAACAAATTACCATCTACTTTTAAAATCCTACTCATCTTTCAAGGTCCTGATCAAATCAGGAAATCTTCTCGAATCATCCCCACTGAAAGAGAAATTTCTCTTCTGAACACCAGTTATATTATGTACCAGTATTATATCCCTTACCACCTCATTTTGTAGATTTTTGTATCTTATTATATAGGCTCCATGAGGACATGGACAATGCCTTTTTTGCCTTCATTGGCTACATGGGGCCTTGGCTCTTACGAACACTCCTGGTATGAGTTTAATGAAAAAATGGATGAAGGGATAAATAAGATCGCAAGCACTTTAATCTATTCAAAATGACTGTTTTAAGTAGGTTTAGAATACATATTTTGTTGTAAACAGCACTTTTGCTGTTTACAAATTCATTCATTTGGTAATTCTTTATTATTCTATTTCCACTTACACACACACACACACACAGGATCAATGATGTCATGGGTGATGTCTTGACTTGGGCATGAATGGATTTCAGTGAGACAGTTACACAAAGTCATCAGCCTCACTCTCTCTTCCAGAGTTATTGAATTCCAGTGGCAGAACAAAAGTCAGGATGACTGGCAATAGCCCAGGATGCAGTAGACGACCTTGGCATCTCAAATGTCTAAACAATCTCTAAGCTCTCCACGGTGCCTGGTTCAGTTGCCTTCATGGCCATTGGAACAATTTATTCACATCTACCCATTTTGCTAGAGGAAGTGTTCACATGGTTGGGGTAGATGTCCCTCTAACTCTCCAAGGGTCTGCTTTAGTCCCTCTGCCAAAAAACTTTACCTGGGTGCGGTGGCGGCACACGCTGCAGCTTCTTGGAGCCATAAATGAGAGTTGAGTGCCAGGGAGACACCAAGGGTGAATGAGTAGCCTTCAAAAGGGCTCGGCAAGCACTCATACTAGAGGTGCTAGTACTCCTTGAACATTCCATACACTATATGAAAGTGTGTATGTGTGTGTGTGCGTGTGTGTGTGTGTTATATGTAGCTGGGCAAATCATTTAACTCTGTTTGCCTTAATTTCCTCATCTCTAAAATGAGCTGGAGAAGGAAATGGCAAACCACTTCAGTATCTTTGCCAAGAAAACCCCAAATGGGGTCACGAAGAGTCACACATAACTGAGAAACTATTGAACAACAACAAGCATGTGTGAAACCACATATATACATATATCATGTCTCTATATGTGTAGGTATGTGTGCATATGTGCTTGTGTATGTATGCGTAGATGTATATACATACTACACGTATGCATGTACACATACATAGATATGATCACCAAGGAAGCAGGATCTGATGAGTTAAAATTACACATCTATTTATCACTTTCTAAAATCTTTTGATAGGACTGATGTGAGGATGTGAGATAATGCTATATGCAACACACTTTACAAACTTTAGATGATCTTAGAAGTGTCCTCTAGTAAGACAGCGTGATAGAATGACATGGTGAATAGAGGACTAGACTGTGAGGATTAGCAAAATGTGAGTTCAAGTCCTGCCTCTGACTTCAAGTCATTTAACTTCTCATACCTCAGGCAACCTTACAAGACCATGAGTTAAAAGAGGAGGATGAGTTCTCCTCACTCAGGAAATCACAGGCTGTGCAGCAAAAATAGATGTGTATACGTATAGTTATCTATAGAAAAGTAAGTCTGGTTTTTTTTAACTTTTAGAAACTATCTTGAGGAGTATGTGTGTGTGTGTGTGTGTGTGTGTGTGTGTGTGTGTGTGTATCTTGTTTTAATCCATGATATAGGTAAGTAAATTCTCAGTTTTAATTTCTAAGGTGAGAAATTTTCAGTGTGTAGGCACCAGCTCTTAAAGGAGAGGATTTCTTTTAAGAATTGTTCAGGTTACCAACATCCTATTAAATTAGACATTTCAGTTATTTTTCAATTGTGTTTAACTCTTCATGACCCCATTTGGGGTTTCCTTGGCAAAGATGCTTAACTGGTTTGCCATTTCCTTCTCCAGCTCATTTTAAACACGAGAAAGCTAAATCCAACAAAGTTAAGTGACTTGCTCAGGGTTACACAACTAGTACGTATCTGAATCCAGATCTGAACTCAGGAAGATGAGTCTTCCTGGTTTCAGGCTTGACACTTTTGGACATACTGTGGAATAAAGAATATTCCTATTTATATACATTCAAAAATTCCTCCCCTACCAGTGAGCAAGGGATTTCTAGGATTTGATTCTGAAATTTTATTAGATGATGCCTGAGAAGTATGATGAATATTAAGGAAATCAATAATGAAAATGTTCATGAAGCCAAGACTTAAAACCTTAGCATGTTTCCTTAACAGAAACTTTGTATTTAAAGCAGAAAAAGTTGAATAATAATATGAAATACCTGGAATAATTTCTGCTGTGTCTAGGAAAGGTCACATTGCACATTTATCAAAGGATCATAGATCTAGAACTTAAAGAAATCTGTCCAGCCCCCTTCTTTTACCTATGAAGTAACAGATGCAAGGGAGCCAAGAGACTTGGCAAGGCCACACAGCTTGTAAGACTCCGAGTTAGGATTTGAACCTATGTTAACCATCCAGAATATGGCCTCGAGGCCACATGTGGCCCTGTAGGTCCTCAAGTGTGGCCCTGGCCTCAGGGTCACAGGTTTCCCCAACCCTGACCTAGGGTTTTGGGAACTCTGGGAATGAGTCCAGTAAATTAATAGGTGAAAGAATAAGACTGCAAGACCACCTAGGTTAGAAGCGTTAAAAGTACAATTTTGAATTCAAGGTAACTAAACAGAACTACAGGCTCAGAGTCACCCATTCTCCATTGTACCAATAGGTTTTCATGTCGTGTGTCGATGATTAGTAACAACACAGTTGATGCTTTCAGTATTTATTGGTTAGACTGGGGGAGCAGCCTTTATACAACACAACTTGCATAAATTCTCAAGATACGTCCTGTATACAACCACAAAACCATGACATGGATTTTTTACATAGAATGTAAACTGAGACAGATTTACAAGCATTGTCTTTGTACAATTCTCATACATTTTTATTTCAATTTATACAACTTTTAGAACAAGGCTTTTTGATGTTTCTGTTTTTCCAGAGAGATCTCAGAAGTAAAATTTATAAAAGGAAAAGAAGTTATCAAATCACCACCACTGCATGCAACATTCAATTTAGAAACATGACATTTTTTCAAGGATAAGTTTTTTTAATTTTGAAAAAAATTTTTTGGACAGCTGGAATGCTGTATGGTTTTTTTGATAAGATATCAGCACACACGCTAGTCACCATGGTAGCACCTGAGCACATCACTGAACAAATATACAGACACAGTCAAATAATATTCACATTCACATGCTGAATGCTGGATGAAATCAATAGTCCAAACTCATCTGTTTTACAAAATGTATAGTTATATACAGTGTAACAAATTAAGAAACTGCTCTCTCAAATGACCTAATATTATGTGTATTTTTCAATGATTTTGAGTTCCCCAGGTAACTTTTTTTAAATGAATAAAATGGAACATACAGAAAACATTAAAACGTATACTCTAACTTAGAGAGATTATCCATTTTACTCATTCACCCTAGTCTTTTAGCAACGGCAGTTAATCATTTGAAAAAAACAACTGGATCATCTGATTTCTATTCATTGAACATTCTCTCCTTTTCATTTCAGTTTCAAGTTCAGTCACATAATTTCAATTCACTTCTATTAGACATAGGTATATATACATGTATAGATATAGTTGGCAGAATTTGGGATAATAGACACTGTAGCAATGAAAATAAGTCCTTTAAAATATTAAGTATGATTTAAATAATAAAAAAATACTATAAACATCTTTATGATATCTTCATGAAACTAAACATTGATCAAATAATTTCTATTAAATTGGGCACAATAGCTTTTTTATAGTATAGATGCTTACTTATATCTCCACATTACTCTCACCATGCCCACTCCCACCATCACTCCTATAGTAAGAATCCATATCGGCTGGTTACCAGCTACATTACTCCCACAAAATGACCATTTCAAGATGTGTATGTGTAATCTACAAAACTTACTTCACTTATGTCTTGAAATATGGATTTGATTAATGTTACTTTGATGTAAAAATATGGGTAATAGTAAGAAGCAGACCCTATATCCCTTTATTCTGCTCTTGGATTCTGTCTCTTTAAACTGTGAAATGGTAAATAAGTAGGTATTCATAGTAATGTCCTGCTTCTATCCCCATCCATATTTGTAAAGACTACATTATGAAGTCTTGTCTTTTGTAAACACTTACACTGTGCTTTTGCTCATATTTCAACATGTTTTTCATTGCACCAGCTCTTAAACCAAGGAACTATCTCAATATTTGATGGTTCAGTGGATTTATGGGAAAAATCAAAATTCCTTTGAAGAACTTGAAAGCTGTACTTAGGCAAATGTTGTAGAAGTATATTAATTAGATTAATGAAAAATCAGTTAATCAGAGAGCATAAGCTCTGGAACCACTAAGAAGTCAGTGGAGGAATAAATAAGTAGAATTGGAAAACCATGCTGTGATATATATACAAAAAAGTAAAAATACCAAGAGCCTTATATTAAATTTTAAAATGAACTTGTTCTTTTTTAATGAAGGGTTGTTAACATCATTCAGAAGAAACGCATTCACGTATGAATCAGTGTTGCATAGAATAATTCCAGAACAACCTAAGGATTTGGGTCAGCTGCAACTTTGGCAGTCTTTGGAAGCATCTTACATACTCTGAATGGATGTCGGCACACACCCATACAAGATGAGCCCTGTCACTGAATGTACTTAATGATTTGATTGCAGCTAGTCTCCAGGAACTGATAGGCCAACCAGAATGAAAATAATTTGAATACATTTGATCAGGGTAGGATGAAGGGACATCCTTTTGCTTGATGGTCTCTACTATTTTATCGGTCTAAGGGAGATCGCATATTGAAGCCAAATGACTGGTCATCTTGTATTCATGAGAACCAAGTATTAAAGATGATTGGATTATGCCAATGACTAAAAGAGAGTGCCAAAGTTAATCAAGATTCTGTTAGATAGTTTAGCTTTAAGGGCAACTAGCAGTGACATTCTATGTCAGATGAAGAGCTTATTGGGCTACTTTCCCCAAATAAAGAATGCTGATTATAGTCTCCCATATCACAGAAACTCCTGCCAGAAATTTCCATAGCAACCATCAGCAGGACTTGCTGTCACCAAAAAATAAAATTTTTGCAAGATCAAAATTGTCAGTGGTTTGATCTTCCATTATACCCTCATCTTATCCCTATGTCAATGGTAACTAAAAGTAGACTTTTTTTCTTTTTTTGTCAAGGGCAAGAAGGTAGAGGGGGTTTGTTGAGTGAAGAAGATATGACAACCTACCATAGAGCTGGAGGACAATTGGAGATAAAATCTTCATTCTATCAATGCAAATAAGGTCTGTTGCAATGAATGATTTCTAGCTATTTTGATGGTCCTTGCAGGATCAAGACCTCTAGTTAACAGAGAAAACTACATTTGAAATATGTATTCATATGTATTCCTCTGCAGAGGACTATTTAGTTGAGATTACAGCGCAATTTTGAAGCAACAAATTTAGACTGAGTTGCTTACCCCTTAAATTTTGTTTTAGGGACAAAGTGAGAGTGAAATAACAGATTTAAGAATGGAGTGGTTCATTTGGCTTCAACTTTGCATATTCTGTTTATATATATATATTTTCACTTCACTCCCTCACCTTCTTTTTCCCAAACAGTAAATGAAAAATAATACTTTTGGATTTGGAAATATCTTCCTTTTAGCCAATGTTAAGGTGATTATCTGGGGGAAGGCTTTTATTCCTTCTTGTATTGAGAGATTCAACATGTTTGATAACCCTTATTCCTTATATTTGTATAGTGCTTTGTATTGTGCAAAGTGCTTTCACATTTATGACCTACTTTTATCCTCACAACAACCCTGTGAGGTAGGAAGAGAAGGTATTAAGATCCCCACTGTACATATGAAATAGGCACACAGAGAAGTTTAGTGACTTTCTGAAGATTAGACAGGGAGTCATTGTCAGAGCTCACACTAAAACCCAGGTTTCCTAAATCCTAATACTAGCCTATTTCCCACGAGAGTGTACCACCACTCTTGTGAGTTTCTCATCAATATTTTTTACTACATGATGATGACATCCCCATTTCAATATCTTGGATATTTTGTTCAACATTTAATGAAATGAATTATCATATTCTGGTGTCAAAATCCTCACTCAAATAGAAAACAATTTTTAAACTTGGTATTTTGAATAGTCACACTATACAGTTTCCCAAGTTCCCCAGTTATGAACTTGACCAAGATGAATTGTGTGTGTGGGGGCAGGGATGTGGTATTGGGGGATCAGAAGCAAGTGTAAGGTGTAAGGATTTTCATGCTACGTATATATAGGTAAAAAAAGATTTAATTACATAAGACTAAGAGCTCATCCCAATTTCATTCACCACTACAAAGAGACTAATATGACATTTATTTGAGGGAAAATATTTTTGTCTCCTAATATGTCACTCAATAGAAATTAAATCTATAGGATAATGAATTTATTTGCAGTTCCACAAAGAATAGACTTTCATGCTTCCTAGCTCATACAAGGCAAGTGAAATCTATGTCCTTTGGTACATATAGCCTATATCATTCAGATAGTCTTTTCCAAAGGCTAAATTATGGGAAAATAAAGAATCTTTTATATTTTTATGATAGGTCCCTGGTACTATTTTGTTTTTGAGGCAAAATTCTTCCCTGCCAAGTCATCCAAGTCATGCTGCTCTTCCAGGATAGTTGCTTCATTTGTACAATAAATGGCATTGCCCTTTTCCGTATTCGACTTAAGTTCTACCCTAGGTTATCTTCAATCTAAATCATGTCAACCTGTACCAAAAATGTGCTTTCATCATATGGGTTTCAAGAATGGTGCTTTAGACCATGAAATACCCCTTGAGCTCATGCTTCAAGGCATAGTTGTTGTTTTTTTTTTAATTCAGAAAAATAAAATCCACACCTCTGCCAGAATGGCAAACAAAACAGGATGAATCAATCCTGCAGTAGATTACCAAAGCAAATAATCAGAGAGCCTAAGGTGCAGAGGAACTAGTTTTACACTTTAAAAAGTGAGATTTACAAAGTCAGTCCTTTGCTTTCACCTTAGATGCTTTTGCATAAAAAAACATCATTGTGTTACATCGCAAACCATATTGATCTTTGTACCACCACTTCTAGCTTCAACAGAGCTCCATGTAATCACATTCAACTTCTTTCACAGCTCCCCTTGCTGACATGTCCAATATCAACAAGTCCTCTTTTCTGTAAATCACACATCCTTTTATTTAGGATCACAAAGCTTGTTGCTGACTTTGTCAACAGCAAGTTTACAAGGTTGTAGATCCATCATCCAATCTTCCCACTTGTCTCTTTTTTTTTCTCTGAAAGCCTAGCTAAACACAATATTATCAATCTATGGAATTGATTTGATGCTCTTTATAGAATATAATGGCCAGTAAGGTTCTGAAGCCTAAGCAGATTCACTTCAATGTGTTTGAGTAGGACTGACCAAGAGTTTGTGCCAGTTTACTATTCTTTTCCTTAAATCCACTTTGTCAAGCCAGATATAAGCTTCACCAATCAGTGTCTTTTTCATAAACTTCCCTCCATTGGAGACAAGCAAAATCTAGAAGACAAAAACAATCAAAAATGTACTTTATCTCATTCTCTAGAATTCATGTCAATTCAACAAATAATTATTAAGCGCTTACTAAAAAGTAAGTCATTTTAAAGATATTTTCCTCACTGTGGAAGAAATATGAAAAGAAAAAAGGGGGAAGGAAAGAAAACCAGTGATTAAATAATCCTCAGAATACTTTCATGCCATAAATGAACTTTAATATTTCTTAATATTCCTTCAACCAAACTGTACATCTTTGAGGTTCTTACCATTCCAAATATGAAATCTGTATACTTAAATTAAAACTGGTGTACTAAAAACAACGTACAAGCCACTTTGCCAAACATCTTGGTCCCAGATCATGCAATCTGAAATCAACTAAATATTCTTTTAATGCCAGAAGAATGCAGTGGAATCAATTTTGCAAAACTCAATAAAGTTGTTTGGCACTTTAATCTTCTGGGATTTCACACACACTAATTCAAACTCTTTGCAAATATTTCCTTAGTAACCACCCCCCGCAACATAAATCCTACATTCCAATTAAACTATATTGTGAACATTTTTGGCTTACTGGTACCACCATCCCTCAGCTGAGTCTTAGCATTGTTTTGCCATGTCCTGCTTCGTCCCCTTTAACTATCATTATTTTTGTGGTTCAGTCATTTTCTATCATGTCTGACTCTTCATGACCCCACTTGGAGTTTTCTTGACAACGATGCTGGAGTGATTTCCTTCTCCAGCTCATTTTCCAGATGAGGGAACTGAGGCAAACAGGTTTAAGTGAATTGCCCAGAGCCCCATAGTGAGTAAGTACCTGAAACAGATTTGAACTCAGAAGGATGAGTCTTATTGACTCCTGGACTGGTGTTCTATCTGCTGTGCCACCTAGTTGCCTTCTTTACCTATCAAAAACCTACTAATCCTTAAATAGTCATTGAATACTTGTTATTTCCTAATATAAGATACTGTACTAGGTATTATGAGAGTATAGGAAAACTAGGGATGGGTTATTTTATTTTTCAGTTGGGTCATGATATAGGTCTCATCTTCAGCATAATCCTTGGAAGAAAGGGTTGAGGGCAACATCACCTAATGAGTGATATTTCGCCCTTCTAAAGAACAAAGACAATATTGATATTAGTTAGAGTTGCAAGGGGCAAGTGGAGCATACCTGGGATCAGTTGGAGGAGATGGAAGACAGCCACTCTGAATTACCTCCAGATTTGCACCTCAAGAAAGACTGAGTTAACCTGACCTCATGACTCTTTAGTGAGGGGTGTCCTTGTTAAGACACTAGCTGTTAAATTATTAGCTATAGTAGCTGAATGATTTGCATTCCCTGGTTTCTGAGAGTCAAGAAAATGTATATATGGTGTCTTGCCATCATGCTTAGATTAAAGAAGTTATCTCCTTCTCTCTGCAATAGGAGTCATCTCCCTTATTGACATTTAAAGATTAGCCAAAGAGAGATCAGTTTTATGTTTTATACAAAAAGCTGAGGAGGGTGGGAAGGAAGCATAGTCTCGGTTTCTCTGTGTTAGAGAAAGGCTATTAAGGAGTGACAAACATATCTTTTCTTTCTTGCCTTTCAAGACTACTTTTAAATATAAGAGGACTAAAATTTTAGTTTGAGTTAAAGGGTACTAGAAAAAACCTACTATTTAGGAAAAAATTTCTTCATTATACAGTTAGAATCCCACCAGTTTGAGTGAAATTGGTACCCTGGTAGGATCAATAAGGTAGGCTAAGACATTTCATTCACTCTTGAGATTTAATGAGTTCAGTCAAAAAGTTTATTAAGTACAAATTATTTCTGTGTAACAGCTGTATTGTAGACTCCTTGAGACTGGGGTTAAGTTGAGGTGGCATAATGGCAAGCAAAGTGGAATCTTTTGTTGTTTTTGCTTTGGAGAATCAAGTGCCTCTGATTGAACTTTCCTTTGAATGAAACATAGGATCTTTTGTTGTACATTTTTGAAGACAACCAAGTGCAAATCTAGTGCGAAACTCAGCCTTTGAGCATACCTAATTTCCCTGACATGGAGCCCTCTACATTCCCAGCTATTTGAGTGGTGTAACTTCCTTCCACTGGCTACGTCATCCATATGGTGGGGGCTCCATGTTAAGTAACCTAGACATGCTTATATGCCAAGTTATATAGAGATGAAGAAATAAAGTTCCAGTGAAAGGATAAATAACTTGCCCAAGGTTTCCTAAGGCAATACATGGCAAAACCAGGATTCAAACCCAGGTTCTCTGACTCTAAAACCATCACACTCTCTAATTTACACTTTGTGTTTCTGAAATTGTCTTCTTTGCACAATGACTAGGCCAGTGTGTGCTGGCACTTGTATTGGCTCTTGAGAAGAGATTGTTAAATTTTCAGTGTGAGCATTACCTCCTGGAAGCCAGCAAGAGTTTGAGCTATTGTTTTTTGGATTGTCAGACTTAAGAAAATAATGAAAAAATTTTAATGTACATTAAACTTAAAAACCTTTCCTGGACATATTTTTTTTTTTTTCAGAGAGCCAGTCATGAAATATTTACCAGCTCATCACTGGTCAGGTTGGCTGCTTATCTTCTAAAATGAGCTTTATTTAAATATGGCTAAGTCAGAACTTAATGGACATAAAAATATAATAAAACTATTTTTAATATTAAAAAGACACATTAAAAAAACAAAGCAGTCATATGAACTAAAGAATTTGTAGAGAATTACCTGAAGAGAATGCCCAGCAGGACTCAGACTAAACCTAAATGTTTCATTGAATGAAGGTTCCCGATCATGCCTACACACTCTTGTCTTTTTCTTGATCACTCTTTTTTGGGTAGAAATGTTGACCACATATAGTTTCACATACAAATCTGCCAATAAGAATTCAATTTGTTACATGTCTCTTGCCATCATGTTTGACCAATAATACTAAGGAACATTTTTTAAAATAGCACTTTCATCTGTGCAAAAGTGATTTACATACATTTTTTCTTATTTCATCTTTACAGTGACCCTAAGAGATAAATAATACTATCACTATCCCATTTCACTGAGAAGAAAATTGAATTTTTGAGAGTTTAAATGACTTGTTCATGGTCATACAATTAGCAAATACCAGAGGCAATATTTGAACTCCAATTTCTCCTGACTCCCTGTCCAAATTGCTTTTTACTGCAAACTTTCTGCTATCTAATTGAGGAATCAGAATTTTATACTGCATGTTGGCTGAATTCTGCATGACATTTATACTCACATTGCAATTTACATTCAACAACTTAGGTTTTAGAGCAAGCTATTCCAATTTTTGCAGAAAACAGATTTTTATTTTTATGCATCAGATAATTTGCTTCAAAATATCAATAAAGTAAGCAATAACAATATATTTGGTTTAAATTCAAGTAACCATTCAAGTTTTAGCTAATTTTAGTTTTCACTGAGATGATTAGTGTCATATCCAATGTCCTCAAGTTTCCTTTTTGATATATTGACCTGTTTAATTCTTATAAAAATGGATACCTGGTAAATGATCAGGAGATTTAAATTTGTAGGTGATGTTTCTGCACTGAAGGATCTCAACGATTAGCTGTTCTCCATCTGTTTTCATTTCCTTTTTCAGGGCAATCTTGATTTCTCCCATTACTTGAGTTTTAGCTGGAATAGGTAATGCAAAACTTAAAGAAAATGCAATAGATGGATGCTTGAAATGAATTAGGTTACCTTGAAGATCATAGTCATACATAATTATCAGGAATAGGTAATTCAGAAACTTCTGGAAAATGTGACCATATTTATCATTTATTATTAATCCTTCCCATAGAAAAGGAACTTTTATACCAAGAGACCCAAATCACATTTTATTCTCATTTCTTGTAACTGAAGTGTTCCCAAAGAAAAGAGGGAAAAATATATTTCTGGGGATGTGGAAATGACACAAAATGAGCTCTGAGCATATGTGCCTTCCATGTACACCTCTGGTCCTCACCATCACACAGTGTATCCGGGTTACACACTCTTCACACTTTTTTTTGCATAAGGTTGGGATATGGTGGAGAAATTTGACAGGAGATATGAAGGGCACAGTAAGTGTAGGTGGAGATAGTGAAATTATCACAGGCTGCATGTATATAGATTACTATCATCAATTTTTTGTTGGAATTTAGGCAATCTGTTGATTGCAGAATTTGATTAATTTCTTAACTGAATTAATCAGCTCTTTGACTGGAGTAATCTTGATGTTGAAGTTTAAGGAAACTTAGGCATACATCCTGGAACAACTTTTGGTTACTTTGTCTACTTCTTCCAATTACCAGTACTAGCATTCAAATGGAAATGAAGTGATCTTTCATAGTCTTTCAATTTAGTACTCAACTGGGACCAACACAAATTTTTCAAATGTAAATTGTGATTTCACAGAAGCATCTTGAAGTATCACTACCTTAGAATTATTTTAGAGAGTAGTCAGGCTGACCAATGTGTCCTTCTCTTTATCTAACAGTAAATAATGAGATATTCAGGGCCATGGCACACATCTGACAATCAGTTTCATTTTATTCTCTGTTATCACGTATAAAATACACATGAAGTCATGTGAAAAAGCCACTAGTAGAATCCAAAATTTTTCAATAATTATGTCTGGTGTATTTATCTTTCAATCATGTATTTAACAGTAAAGGCATGTTTGAATAAGTTCATTTAAAACATTGTTTACACATATAACTTTAATTTCATTCACTTTATAAATGAAGAGACATTAAAGCATGCCCATTTAAAGGTAGAATACTTATGCTAACTCAGAGATTATATACATAGCTCATGTCACACCATGTCTTTTCTGCTTTTATTCTTTGTTTGAGCTCATCAGACAGATAATTTTTCCCTACTGGGAAAGCCAATCAGAAATTTCTAGCTGTACAATTTTTGTTACCACTATATTCCTGTAATAATGGACACTATTATAGCATACAATTATATGAACTAGAAAAAGATAAGTCAACTAGGAAGATAGTAATCATTTTATCTTGAATGATGTACAGATGCTCCTTTAGAGTTAGGAGATGATTCTCCAATTTGTGTGTTGCCTTGTTGTTTCATAGTCACAATTCAGATTCTGAATTTTTCTTCTGTATTAGTCATTTCATTTTCTAGAGTATACTTTCTAAATTTGAAATATCAAATATTTTGAAGATGTATTATAATAGCTCTGAGATTTGGGGTAGCAAGTTGGCATAAGAGATACATAGCATTGGACTGGGACTCAGAAATTTGAATTAAAGTCCAGCCTTAGATACTGTCTAGCTACGTGATCCTGGGCAAGTCCCTTGACCTCTTTCTAAGCCCCAGCTTTCTCATTTGTAAAATAAAGTTAATAATAGCACCTATTTCACAAGATTTCTGCAAGGATCAGATAAGATATTATGTGTAAAACACTTTACAAACCATAAAGCACTTTAAAAGGTAAGTTTTATTGTTAATATAAAGTGTTAGTAATTACACATTTTGGTTCTACTTTTAACAGTCTTACTGAGTGTGGATCTAATACAGGAAAAAAATATAAGGTAGCTATAGGTTAATTGGTATGAGGAAAGATTAAGCCTATTGCATGGCTATAGTTTCAAAAATAGTAAATGGTAACTTTTTTTACCCTTACAGAAGAAAGTATTGTACAGTGACTATAAGAAGAAAATTCTATACTTTAATAAAAATGTCAATATGGATAAGCTTCAAAGTGCCTTTCAAGTATAATGAAATTGAAATACATAATGATCAGTGAAGTTGCAGAAATTGAATTCAATAACCAAATGTTAGCACCAATGGACATAAAAACAACTTCAGAAAAGTTTCCGATTTGTGCACAATATAATCACAACAATATATCAAGAGACTCATGCCTAAAGTATTCCACTGACATCAAGAAGGGCTACTGTACTTTCTATAGCCCCCTTGGTGGCTCAATCAGTGAAACAATGTATAGATTCTGGGTTTGGTCCAGTATTCAATTTAATTCAATAAATGTGGTTTTTAAAATTTTGCTACTGTATAATATGGCAGCCTCTTTGTTCTTCATAGGCATGCTTAGGTTCTCTGATCACATTGTGCTATCACATCAGTCAGAAAGTATTAGGCTTATCACTCTGGAAGATGTGATATACACAAAGAGAGCATATCTTGGTTCCTACCCTCAGGAAGGAAAGTCTAATAGACTTGAAAAAATGAGCACACAGGAGTGAATCAGGGGGTACAAAAATAGCTAGCATTTAATATATTATCTCAATTGATCCTCAAAGCAATGTCAAGGTACAACGTAGGTACTGTTATTACTCTGATTTTACAGATGAAGACACTTGACTTAGAAATGTTAAGTAACTTGCCCAAGACTGCACAGATAGTGTCAGAGAGAGGATTCAAACTCAGGGCTTCCTGACTCCAAGTTCAGTGCTTTATCCACTATGCCACCTACATGCCTTAAAAAAAAAAAAAAAGTGAATATAAAGAAAAAGAAGAAACTAGAACAATGTGGGAAATTTTTATTATATATTTTCTGAATTCTTATCAATTATAATACTCTTTGAACCTAACTTTATGTGTCTAGAAAATTGTCTAACCCAAAAGTTTACAGTAGTGCTCAGAGATGTTCAAGGGAAGTGGACAGCTGTAAAGAATGCTTAGATTCCCTACTCACTAACAATCCCCACACAGTGTTTGTTTTGGATATGTTCAAGCTGCATTTTCGGAACACCCAGAGCTTGTGTTTTTGGATTTTGTATATTAGATTGAATGCTTATACTTATTAGCATATATATATATATGGGATTTCTTCTCACAATGGACATTGACTATGAGAAAAGGCAAATTTGAGAAAATGGTAGAAAAGATTAGAGAGATGTGATGAGATTATATGATGAGAGAAATGATAAGCAAGTAGGATTTAGCACTGATACAGTCAGGATCGCAGTAGATATGTCTCTTTTAAAAATGATAACGAAACAGCTAATGTTTACATAGTAGCAACTATGTACCAGTCACTGTGCTAAGTACTTTACACTTACCATCTTATCTGACATTCACAACGATCCTGGGGGAGGTGCTATTATTATCTCAATTTCACATATGAGGTAACTGACACACACAGAGGATCAATGACTGGCCCTGGGTCATACAGCTAGTATATATCTGAAGAACAACTGAGGAAGTAGTTAAAATGTTTTACAATGAATTATAACCATTGCCTCCATATAGTTATGAAAGTGTAGGGTAGAATATAGTTGGATTTTATTGCAATCTAAGAAATGATGAATATAAAGAATTCAGAAAACAAGGGAAAGGCATACATTGATAAACAAGTAAGTAAACTGAGGAAAACAATATATGCAATGACTATTATCAATGGAATTATAAATAGAAATAATAAAAACACTAAAAAGATAAAAGAAAATGAACTCAGTATAGGTGTAATGAACAAGCTTGTCCCTAAAGAAAAAATGAGAAAATAGTCTTCCCTCTCTTTGAAGAGGTGAAGACTACGAGTGATTAAACCTCAACTTATTGTTAGCTCCAGTTAATGTGTGTCTGAAGATTTGTTGGAGTGCTTTTTAAATCTTTCTTATTCTTTGACTGAATAGTAGGAAATAATACATGTAGAAATGAAAGTTACATGAAATTTTTAATTATTAAAAACTTTCAAAATCATAGTTGATGAGATGAGGCCTGGGTAAGTTCTTAGTATTATTGAACCATAGTATTCAAAATCGAAAGGTAACTTAGAAAGCATCTAGTCTAACCCTTTTGTTTTATACTTGATAATAGTGAGGCCCAGAGAGGGTGTCCTTGGTTAAGATATGAGAAATGAACAGATAGGCTTTCATAAACAATATTCTATAGGAGACTGCATGTTTTTGGTTCCATGGTTAGTTAAAAGATGTAGAGAATATAAGATCCCGTTACATTCATTCCTTATGCTATTGAAAAGCATATTTGATATAGTAGAACAACCTAATATTTTAAGACTCTCCTCCAACAATATGCCAACACATCAAAATCATTCAAGATTCCTTGTCAGATTTAATACCAAATAACTTGGTGCATTCACTCTGATTATTACCATCAACAGAGACATATATTATGTACTCAATAAAGTTGTTTCTTCCTGTCACAACTGGAAAGAGTCCAGTGATGAAAGAGCTACTTCCTAGATGCTCTGTTTGGTGAAGGCTTTTAAATGCCCCCATTCGTAGATGATATTGAACTGACTGCATTATGTTCCAGAACAAAATCAGTCCATAATCATTCAAAAGAGTTGAACAACTGTCCACATGAAAAGAAAAAAACACAAAGGGCTGAAGCATACCTCAGGCTATGATACGGAGTTGAATGCATAGTTTATAGTACTGATCTCTGTAGAAATAAATCTTGGATAGATGCTGAAAATGAACAATGAGCTAGTCCCAGAATTTCACAAGAAGACAATGGGTTTCTTTGCCTTTAGGAAATTGTGTAGTTTTTTTTTTTGTTGTGGTTATTGTTTTGTGTGACCCTAATAAGCAAAGGGCCATTTTTTAACTTGTTAATATAATTTCAGTACATTAAATTTCCAGATTACTAAAATGCAAATGTAGAGAGATGGATGGTGGGCTGTAACAAATGAAAAATGAGACAACAGTGAAAAATATGTTATTAGAGAACTGTTTGATAACCAGGAAAAAAAAAAACTGGACCAGAATCAAGAAGTTCTGTGCATCATTTGTATTCTCATAGTTTCAAGAGAATTTTCTTCCCAGGTTGAGTGGAACCCTCCTTTTCTCTACCCATTCCCCAGCTTTAACATTCTCATCCCCACCGCATCCATGGCAGATTTAAGAGAAGATGTGGATGTGTCACATATTGGGCAGGAATGGATATATTTGACTCTAGATCACAGAAGGGATTATCTAATCCTTGGGATCATGGATCCCTGGAAGTACTATATGAATAGTACATTGAGAAAAAAAAGAAAAACTAAGGATATATTGAAATACAGGAAAATAGGGATAAATGTGCCCTAAAGTAACTGTCAGTGTAACCAGGAAAAATGATCTTATACTAGAGGAAATATTAAATATGGTTCATAAAACACAAAGATTTTAGGAGCCTTGGGAAAACTTAAAATTTAGTATATGACTTTATACATAGTACTTGCATAATAAATGGTTATCAATGAGCAAATGGATTGTGCTTTTTATTCCCACTCTTGTGAGACAACTTTGAATATTTTTCTAGTCTTTAAGTATGTTCCTAATGGCACTATTATCCAAAAAAGTTTTGTTTTCCTGTCTTTTATGTCATTGTTGCTTATCTCTATGGAATTAAAGGGAGAAAGGGAGACTGACCAAGAATGAATCACTAATAGACATTAGGGAGATATTTGTGTAGAAAACATCTGATTGTATTTCAGAAACAAAGGTTTTCAAACAAAGGCTTGGATGAAATGATTTGTGTAGTAGATCCCACATATATCCTCCCACATATATCCTTTAAATGTCATGTCTGCCTAAAGCTCTATTTGTGCAACCCAAGACTGTCATATTTCAGTGAAATATTTTAGTATTTTAGGACAAAAAAATAATCTTGCAAAGTAAGAAACCAAAGGTTATAAAAATCACAGTATTGAAGAATTAGCATGGACCTATTTTTCAACCTATACCCAAATCATGAATCTGTTTTGCCACTTTATCAATAAAAGGTTAGCTAAAAGCATGGAAGGAACATAAAAGAATTCTGTGCCCAGAAGCTCATTACTGCCTTAGGCAGCCCAAACCACTTCTGGAAAACTCTAATCGTAATGAAAATTTTTTTCATTATATAAGCCCAAACTTACCTGCCCATAATTTCTTTTCAATGTTCATTCTTTCTTTTGAAACCTAGCCTAACAAGTATAATATATCTTCTATCTAATAGTCTTTAATAAATTCTCATGCTCTCTTTACCACCCAACCCCCAAAGACTTTTTTTCTCCAAGATAAATATCTGTAGATCTTTTAATCAATCCTAATACAGTATATGTGGTTTTAATTCTCAGTATTCTGGGTGCTGTCCTCTGAACCCACTCCATTTTGTCTTTTCCAAAATGTGTTACCCAGAGTTCGACACAACAGGATAAAAACAATCAATGCTACAGACAATCTCATGAGGTCTTTGTATCAAATCCCTAATTTTATACATGAGGAAGCTGAATCCAGGAAAGATTAAGCACAAGGTTAAACCATAAGTGGCAGATTCAGTATTCAAACCCAGGTCCTCTAATAAAAATTCCAGTGTTTTCTTCATTACACAGAAACCTCTAGACGTCTAGAAGGCAGAGTGAAAAATACCAGACTTAGAGAAAGTAGAGATCAATATCTGCCTCAGTCAGTAACAGTGTGTTCAAGGATAAACCAATTAATAGCTTCAGTCTCAATAGCTGTAAAATATGGACAGTAATGGCACCTATAATAGTGCATTATTGTGCAGATCAGATCAAATGAGATATATGTGAAGCATTTGGAAAACCTATATGAATGTTAGCTATTACTATTGTTATTATAACATAATATACACTGTCTCACATACTCAAGCTGTGGTCTGGTCATAAACTCCCTGATTCTGGAACCTACCCCTAATGAATTTAAGTAAAATATTATTCTAGGAAAATGGCTTAGCATTTTAATAGTATTTTTATTCTACTTTTGAAAACACTAGACATCAGTTTGCCTAAAGAAGGAAGCAAGGAAAGGGAGGCCAGAGTAAGATATATCTGCTTCCTTATTTTCTGAATAAAAGTAATATGAAGCCAATGAGGTCTTTCTTGATTGTCTTTTAGGCCAGTTCAATGGACCATCCATTCATATGAATTTAATCACAGGATAGAGAATCATTTTCCCTGAATGGAACAGTTAAATCAATCAACGTCAGAAAAATCTCTTTCTAAAATGACAGCAACATTGAACACCCACATTTATGAGAATTTCCCAACTCTTTTTCAGTCACTAGACTTTAAGCATCTGGCAAAATCAAAAATCAAATACAGCTTTGTCCTCAAATCTTACTGACTTTAGAAGAAAGCTAAATAAAATGTAGTATTATATTCTATTTTGGGATCCCACTTTCACTGTTTCTTATATTGAAGATATTTTCTTGTGGTTACCTCACACTGTTGACTTATCCTATGCCTTCATATTTTTCAAATGAAGGCCCTTCTTACTGTATCTTCCTTGTCCTTGTACACATAGGGTTGATTTCTTTTTTAAACTCAAGTACAGAACTTTAGGGTTTTTCTAATAAACTTTATTTTGTTAGCTTCATGCTAGCCTTGTAAATATTTGCATCCATTGCAAAATATTTTAAAATCTCAATTCCATCTGGAATATTAGCTATTTCTCCAAGTTTGTTGTTATCAAAAAATTGACTGAGTATACTGGCTGTTTCTTCAACAAAGTTTATAACAAAACGTTAAACAACACAAGGCCAGAGACAGATTTTTGCCACACTTTCTCTTGAGGTAGATTTCCAGATGGTTCTTGATCTATTAATCAATACTTTTTAAGTCAAGACATTTAATGAATTCCAAACCAACTTAACTGTATCATCCAATCTGTTTAGTCAGTCAAGAAACATTTGATAAAAGTTCTTACTGCATTCTAACCCTTAGGGTAAGTATAAGAGCTACAAAGAAAAGTCAAAACAGAGTCCATGGCTTTGAGGAGCTCATGTTCTAATGGTAGAAACAACATGAATGTAACTATTTATATATACCTTATAGCTAGATTTTATAGTACATGAAGGAAAGGGATACAGGTAAGAATCCTGGAAACACAGAAAGAGGACATTGGAGGAAGGCATTGCTAAATGGCAAATAGAGCATTTTATATTTTACCCAGGTGCCACTGGAGTTTGTGTATGTGTGTGTGTGTGTTTGTGTTGAGGTGGGGGTATGTGACATCATGATACTGATACTTTAGGAAAATATTATAGATTGGAATACAAAGAGTCTGAGTAAAGAAACTAATCAGAAGGCTATTGCTGTGATCCAAATATCAGGTGTGCTAACAACCTATGCCCTAGGGGTAACTGTGAGAGTTTAAAAAAGGGGACATAGATGAGAGATGATATGAAAGTAGCAACAAAAAGACAGCAATATATTGGTTATATATGGGAAGTGAAACTTATTCTTATTCCTCTTCAAAGACCGCCTTGAAGAATTAAGGAGGAAACCCAGGTTCTGAGTCTGGGTGATAGGAGTTTGGGGGTATCTTTAACAGTAACACCAAAATTGTGAAGAGGGGAAGTATGTAGGGGGAAAGATAATTATAATTATTCTGTCTTAGACATATTGAATTAAAGTTACCTATGGAACACTGAATTCTAGATATCCAAAAGATGTCTCGTGATTCAAGACTGGTGGTCAGAAGAGGAAATGGGAATCATTTTGTAGAGATGATAGCTGAACTCATAAGAGCTGATGAGGTCAAGTGACAGAGTAAGAAAGTGACATTATAAGAAAGAGGGATCAAGGTAGAGCCTTGAGTGATATCCATAGTTAATGGATATGATCTGGATAAAGATCCATCCAAGGAGACAGAGGAATGGTCAGACATGTAGAAGGAGAATTGGGGGGACACCGTCACAAAAAACCTAGAGAATAAAGAGTATCCAGGATAATAGGGTGATAATGGCAATGGTGGTAAAGGCTTTCACAATGTTCAAAAAAGATGAGGACTAAAGGGTAAAAAATCCATTAAATTTTGCAATAAAAAGGTCAATAGTAACTTTGGAAAGAGAAGTTTCAACTAAATGATGTGGTTTAGAAGCAAGTAAAAGAGAAGATGGAGGTACCTAGTGGAGATAGATTTCTCAAGGGGTTTAACTCAGAAAGAAGTGGGAGAGATAGAGGATGATAGTGAGCAAGAATGATCACAACAAGTGAGAGTTTTTGGTTTTTTTTGTAATTGCAAATTTTGATTACCTCCAAAAAGATCTATATGATAATTAATGGATCTAAATAAATAGATCTAAATGGAAAAAAAGTATGCCATTGTATACTTCCTGAATTGTGATACCAATTTTTTGACCCCCAAAGGTACACATACCTGGGATAGGGATATGTAAAAAAAAGTCCAGAGTTAGAAGAGCAGCCAAAGGAGAAATGAAGACATAGATGGTCTGGGTGTCCTTAAAGTAGAGCATCTGGGAGGAAGCAGCCAAAAGATCAGCTAGAAGACTGCTGCAATAATCTCACCATTAAGTTAGGGCACAGATAAATTGAGATTACTTAGTATAATTTTCATTGTTATTCATTGTGCCACCAAATCAAATCTAATATCCCTGGAGGGCTATTCATGACTCATGTGTCTTCCATGCCAATATAACAAAACTGATAACATTAATAAATCAATTTACAAATTAGTACTACACCAATCAAATTGCCAAAAAGCATACTTTACAGAGTTAGATAAAATAATACCAAAATTTATTTAAAGGAATAAAAGATCTAGAATTTCAAGGGAAATAATGAAAAAAAGTAGGAATAAAGGGGAACTAGCATTTCCAGATCTCAAACTACATTATAAAGTATTAATTTTTTATTGCTATTAGCCAAAAACATAAAAGCATAGTAGCTCAATTAAATGGACTAGGGGAGCATCATGAGGACATTGCAAAAAAGGAAAAGTTATAGCAAAGCCTTTCAGTGCTAGAACTGTGTTTTGTTTTTTTTTTTACCACATCTCTGTCTCTCATATACCTTTCCCCCAAAGTAGGTATGTTTCCATTTAGGATATCATGTTACTATTCCTTTGATGTCATATCTATAAATGTCTTTGCTTTGAGCCAAGTGTATTTACCAGCTGACTACTAAGGAAAAACTCAGTGGTGAGGGCTCTTATGAGTTCAGAACCATGGATTGCCTGGACCCTGGGGGTAGTTACTGACCTAGGTACCTATCCTGCAATATTTTAGTTTGGAAGGTATGCTGTATTTTTATTGAGCAGTAATTGTCTTCTCTGCTAGGTCATGCTCTCTCTCTTGCTGTCTCTCCTACTGTGTGTGTATAAAATTGATTAGATGTAGGAATGATTGCAAGTTGAAAGATCAGCTAGAAGACTGGTGCAATAATCTCACCATTAAGTTAGGACACAGATAAATTGAGATTACTTTAGTATTGCTAGTATAATTTTCATTATTATTCATTGTGCCACCAAATATGCCTTTTGAAAATCCCTGCTTCAACTATTATTATATTATATAATTGAATTATATTCAATATCATTATTGAATTCATATTATGTTATTATGTTACTGAAATCTTGTGCAGTTTGAGAAAGGTATATAATGCAGTATAGGCTGGTTGAGTATTTTAATAACTAAAGAATTATATAGTAAAGTAATCTATACTGGTCCAAATTTTTCATGGTTTAAATAAGATTTCCCCAATTTAGTGTGGTCCCAGGACACTTAGAGATTTAAAATATAGTGAAAATGTCTATTCCTATTATTGGTAGTCTGGGCTATCCAACGTAGAGAATATTAGTGAGACAAGGGGCATGTGGGTCAAAGAAATAGAGTAGCAAGATGGAAGAGACTCAGACTATTTTAATTCTATAACATTTCTCCTCAATATAATGTTCTTCATGTAATTCTTAGAGCAAAACCTGGCATATAGAACATTTAGGTTTGAACAACCCTAGATCTGAGTTTGAATCCTTTCTCTGAAAATGTCTTACTTTACAAAAAGTAAACTCACTCCTCTAAAAAGTGCCTTCGGGGGAAAAAAACATTAAAAAATTTCTATTTATGTTTTAGGAGGAATTATAGTATGATGGAATGAGGAAATGAATTACAGGTTCAAATGACTACCTGTATGGTCCTGGAAACATGCATGCACATATCTATATCTATCTGTCTATCCATCCACACATAGATATGCCTATACACACATTTGTATACACACAAACACATATATGTGAATATATATGTGTATATATGTAGATGTGAAATAATTTAGATAAGCAGGACTTTAAAAGTTGTACAGAGCATCCTAGCATTCTGTGAACACAAGATACCAAAAGGGGGTGGGTGGGATAGGGTGCTCTTTTGTTGATAAGAGATGGGAAAACAGTCCAGTGAATAAAGGCTGTATCAATATCTTATACTAAATATCATAATGTTGCTGTCCTTTGTACTTGAGGAGGACCAGAATGACATCATGATGTTGGGGTCAAGGTACAATGTGTCTGACTGGCTGATCAAACCAATATAAGCTCAGAATATTGCTTTTGACCTACCACAAATCTGCTGTGCTCATAGAGCACAGTGGTTTCTTTTATGTGAGCATGCTACATTACATGGTCCTATGCCAGCGTCTTCCATGTCTCACAATCAATCTCAGGTTTTTCAGAGACACCCTGAGAAGTGTCCTTGGATCACTTCTTCTGACCTCCAAATTCTAATTTCCAAATAGATAAATTACTTAAATATAATAACTACCACCATAAAATAAGAGAACAGTAAGAGGTTTTAGTTTCCACAGTTATGGATAAGGAAAAAAAATCATAACTACACAATGATCATGTAATGAATTAAAACAAATATATAAGATTAATTGTCATTCTCCAGCAGACAAGTTGCCAAAAGGATACTAATGCAGTTTTTTTTAAAAAAAGAAACATGTCAATAATTGCCTTATAGTGTCAAAAATCAGTAATGAACAGAGAAACACAAATTATAAAAGTCTTAACAGTTATCACTGCACACTTATCCATATAGATAGGAAAACTATTTGTTGTGTGTTTATGGGAAGATACACATTCTAATTTACTGTTATTTATAAATTGATTTATAAATTGATTCAATCATCCTAGAAAACAATTTGGAGTATATTTAAAAAAACTCTATTCAAATTCCTACTCTTTGATGCAATGATTTCGCTACTGTGATTGTATTCTGAGAGCAACAGAAAAAAAAAAGACCACATGTATAAAAATATTCAAGAATCACTACTTATAATTTTAAAAAACTGGCAACAAAATATATGTCTGATGATTGAGGGAATAATAAAAATAATTGGACAAATAATGACATATGATTGTAAGTGTATATAACTGAAATGAAATAGACAATAAGAAATAGATACAATCTGAGAAGACTTGTGCGAAGTGGTAGAGGGTGATGAAAGTAGGGTCAAAAGAACAAGATCCATATTGACTACAGCAATGTAAATTCACCAAAGGACATGTATATAGTGCTAAAGTAAATGAGATAGCATGGGTTAAGTCTCACGTGAATTATATATGCAAAGTGCTTTGCAAACCTTATAACACTATACAAGTGCTAGTTTTTATCATTATTGTCTTCACACAGTTGTCATCATCCTCAATATGGAGAGGCAACAAAATCCCCATTAAACAAACTAAACAAATTAGTACCATAGCACAAAAGCTAAAAGATACATTCCCAATTCTTTTAATAATGTAATGTCTCCAAGGAACACTCTATTTAAGGTATGTTCACATATATATATATATATATATATATATATATATATATATATATATATATATATATATATATGTACAGATACATAGTAGCAATATATAAAGAAAATAGATGAGGGAAGTAAAGCAAAAATTTTCTAATTAGAAATGGGTAGCAAGACAAGATTCAATAGGGCTAAGATATTAATTAGAAAATTCTTTGCTTCCATCTCAGTTTTATTTTTTAAAACCTTTTTTATCCCTTTTGGACATTGATTTGGTTCCCTTTCCCTCCCACCCCCCCCTCCCACATTTATCTACTCTTTCCTCCTCCAAGGAAAGTATTGTTTGTGGCTTTTATACCTTATATGAATGAGACTAATATCTATTACCACTCCTAGGTATCTACAGTGATGACAGGAAAACTTTGTCCCTTTCTTTTTCTGTGCAAACCAGAGTTTTATTTTTAATTAAATTATTTTATTGATGCATTTTGTTTTTTTAATCACTTAAATTCCCCCCAGTTCCTCTCTATTTTCCTTTTGAGAAAACTATCCCTTATAACAAAGATTTCAAAAAATTAAAAAAAGGAAAAAGAAAAAAAAAAACAAAACTGATCAGCACATTAAAAAAAAAATTGCCAATATATGCAATGTTCCACATGGTGAATATCTACTTCTGCAAGGAAGTAAAGGGAGATGTTTTCTCTTATATCTTCTTTGGGATAACAATTTTGTAATACTCATCTGCATTTATTTTGTACTTATTTTTTATATTTGCATTGTTGTACTCATTTTATATAGTTTTCTTAGCTTGGATTACTTCACTTTGTATTAGTTCATATAAGTTTTCCTGTACTTCTTTGTTTTCATTATACTGTTTCTCAACACATGGTAATATTCCATTATATTCACCAACTGCCAACCAATTGTCACACATGTGGCAGGAAAGTCAATCAGTGAAGCAGCATGACTCTGTTCATGCTTCTCTTGGGTCTTGATATTTGAGATCAAATTTTTCTTTTATTTAATTCTGGTCTTCTTATAAAAGCTTGAAATGCTTCTATTTAGTTGAATGACCTCTTTTTTTTTCCTTGATGTATTATGCTTAATTTTGCTAGGCAAATGATTCTTGTTTGCAGTCCCAGCTCCATTGTCTTCTGGAATATCATGTTCTGTGATCTCTGATCTCGTAATGTTGCAACTCCTAAATCTTGTATAATCCTGATTGTGGCTCCCTGATATTTGAATTGTTTCTTTCTGGCCACTTGTAATATTTTTCCTTGACCTGATAGTTCTGAAATTTGGCTATAATGATCCTTGGATCTTTTATTTTGTGATCTCTTTCCTGAAGTGATTGCTAGACTCTTTCAATGCCTATTTTGCCCTCTGGTTCCAGGATATTAGGATAGTTTTCCTTAATAATTTTTTGAAATATATTGTCCACGTCCTCCTTTTGATTATGGCTTTGGGGTAGTCCAATGATTCTGATGTTGTCTCTTCTGAATCTATTTTCCAGGTCAGTTGTTTTTTCCCCATGAATTATTTTACATTTTTTCCAGTTTTTTCTTTTTTTTTGACTTTGATTGATCTTTAATGTCTCATAGACTCATTAGCTTCTGCCTGCCCATATTCAACTTTTAAATTGTAATTTTTCTGAATTAACTTTTGTTCTTTTCCATTTGTCCAAATGGACTCTTTAAGAAGTTGTTTCCTTCAGTGGATTTATGTTTCTCTTTTCCATCTGGCCACTTCTACTTTTTAAGCAGTTTTTTTTTTTCCATGCTATTGAGGTTTTTTTTTGCATAATTCTCTTGCATCATTCTCATTCTTTCCCCCATTTTTCTTCTACCTCTCTTATGTGATTTTTAAGCTCCTTTTGGAGCTCTTCCTTGATTTCTTTCTGGGCTTGAGACCACTTCCCATTTTTTCTTTGAGTTTTTGCTCATAGGTGTTTTGACATCCTCTTCTGAGTTTGTATCTTGATCTTTCCTGTCACCATAATAACTTTTTATGATCTTCTTCTTTTTTTGTTGGTTTTTACTCATCTTTTTGAGAGCCTTTTTTACCTTTCTCTGCTTCTGGAGTGGAGGGAACACTGTCTCAGTCTTCTTGTGCCAGTGATAACATGTCTTGGTTACATAGCTTGTGCTGTGTTGATTTTGCCCTGAGGCCCATAGAGGACCCTTATTTCTGGGGATGTTGAGGGGATTCTGGGGGTGGCTAGTACTGCTGGAGACCTTAGAGGACTGACAGTTTACCTGGTATTGAGCTGTTGTCCTAGTCATGGTGTCTGGTGTGTGATAAGGCCAGTGGGGTTTTTCTGCATGGTTACACTGAAGCACATGGAGGCCCAGCAAGCAGCTGGGGGACATCTGCCCTTCAAGGGCTACACTGAAACAGCCTATGGTGATCCTCTGAGCTGGAGTCTTCCAGTTCACCTGGTTACATTAAGATATGTGGGTGGTCCTGACATTGGCATTTACATGTTCCATCACACTGGGACTCAGGATTTCCTGCTTGTTTATTGAGATGGGGCTTGCTGCTGACTTTCTGGGATGTTTCCTGTCCTGGAATGCACTCCCATTTTACCTGAATGAGACAGACCTTTCTTGCTGATGTTCCAAGTCTGCCAGGCTAAAAGACTGCCCCCCTCTTTTTCCTTTGGCTCTGCTGTTCTAGAATTTGTTCTAGGGTGCTATTTTATGGTTGTTTAGATGTGAGTATGGGAAAACTACAGCAATTTACTGCTTAGACTATGATTTTGGCTTCCAGAAGTAAGTTTTACCCATTTTTAAAAGGGATATCAGACAGCTTTAGTCTCCTAAAATCATACCTCAGTCTACATGATTTGTGTTAATGTCACTGGAATATTAAAAAGAACTAGCATTTAAATCTAAAGTAACCAACATGCACCACTATTTAGCAGTATTTTATAGACTAGGGTAGAGAGTGAAACTAAAGATGAGGGAAAAATCACTTGCTTACTTTCCTCTGAAGTGACAAATGAACTCACTATTCTTTCCAACTATACCCATATCCTCATCCTGGGCAGCTCCATTTCATGAATTTCCATAGGTCCCCATGTACCCCTTGCTCCCACCCAGACTTAAGGGCTAGAGATTTTCACAGGATGACTTCCCACTGAGAATTGACCTATAATGACTACAACAAAGAACTCATTTAATCTATGAAGGAAAGGAAAGCCCCAGATCTAGTTCAAGCTTTGGTCATTGAGAAGATAATCAAGGGTTATTAATAAAATCACAAACATGAGGTTCTCAGCATACCTTTAGCTAGAAAAGCCTCCAGCAAGTTATCCTAGTATTTTGAGCAAAATTGTTAATTTCTAATCTGGTAAAAGTCCTTTGTATTCAAGGTACTCACTGTTGGTGTTTAGTCATTCAGTTGTGTTTGACTTTTTGACCTCATGGACCATAGTATGCCAATATTCTCCACAGGATTTTCTTGGTAAAGATAATAGTGTGGCTTGATATTTCCTTCTCCAGTAGGTTGAGACAAATACAAGTTAAGTGACTTTCCCAGGGTCAAAGAGCTAGTAAGTATCTGAGGCTGGATTTGAATTTAGTTCTTCCTGATTTCCAGGCCCAACACTCTATCCACCGGGCCACCTACCTGCCTCTAACATAGTCACTGGTATGCCCCATTTTCTCTTTTCTCAGATAGAAATAAATAAATACAGTAAAAGATATTCATAGTTGACAATTTTACGTGAAACAAAAGCATGTTAAAGAAATGACTTAAAGGAATTTGGAGAAAATTACACAAGGGCATGTGTTGCATACAGGAATTGAGAAGGGTGAATTGGAGAGAATAAAACATTTTTGGAGCTTTCCTCAGTTTTTAAAGCGATAGTTGTTTCTCTGCTTCAGGGAACACATGCTGCAAGATACCTGATAGCCACTGGTATTCTGTTCCTCTCCCTATCTCCAGTTCTTCTTGGCCATAGTCTCCTACTGAGGAAGAAGTAAAAGACATTCCTCTCGTTAGTCCTTCCTCCCAGTCTGTCTTTTTTGAGAGATTAATTTTCAAGTACCTGCATGTTGTCCCTAGAAATTACAAATTGTAGTTTCCAGTGAGGATTGTCCATGAGAGACAATCCAAGACCCATCTGAAAAAGACATATCTTCTTACAACTGAATGCCTTGTAACATTAGAGAAATATTTCTCTAAAACTAACTAGCTATGAGACCACCAGACGGCTGTTTGAAGTCTCCAAAGCTCTTTTTCTCATATATAATATTTGTATTACCTATGTCATGAAGTAATTTTGAGAAAAGTTCTTTGAAAATGCCAAATTGTTATTTGAGTAAAAGATGTTATTTTTGTTACCTTTTTTTTCCAACTTCATCGAGACCAATTTAAGTTGAGTGTAATAAAGGGACTAAAAATTCTTTGGAGACTTCTGTTGCTACTTGTGCAACTGGAGAAATTTTTCTCTGAAGATGTACTTGGAGTGCAGCTGTGCATTAGTGTGAACAGAATGAGATGCTACTATCTCTGGGTGAGAAAAGGGAGCTTTTTAAAATGTAAAAGAATCTTTCATCTGTGGGGGACATGACGTAGATTATATAAAATTTTTAAAATCACTGAATTTCTTTGCACTCACAAATTTCGATTAATCCTGCCTGCCAATGTCACAGATGACTGATGAGTAATGAACTCTGAACTGGTGTTGGATTAAAAGAAAATATATTTAGTCCAGACTGTCTGTCACCTTAAAATATAATAGGCAGTACTTTTCAGTTACCCATAGTCTAAGTGAAATGAGCTATGGTTGAAATAGCACTGGACAAAGTATCACATGACCAGGATTCTGGCCCTAGCTTTATCATTACTCACTTTGTGACTTGGTGCAAGTCACCTGACCTCTTCTGTTTCCAGTTCTCTCATCTGAGAGTTGAATGAATTAAGGGATCTCAACTGTCCCATCTAGTGCTATGGATGATTCTCTGAAATTTCTGGCTTAAGTTTTCTTATCTTTATAAGTGTACTGTCCTTTTAGAGAGCATAACTTTTATTCAGACTTTTTTCCCTGTACTAAATTGTTTATCAGCAAATTTGCCTTTGACTGTCATTTTGAGTTTTGCACATTTGAGTTTATTGTCTTCAGAGGATAATGAAGCTGTATTCATTCCTCAGTACTCACTATTCAAGATCAGAATCATCTCCCACAAACTGAAAGTAATAGAAGGAATTCTTTATGTTGTTAGATTTCATATTTATTCCCTCTTGCAACTTATTTTGCATGTGTACTCAAATTGCAAAGCAAGAGGATGTCTTTTTGCAAATGCTGGCACTTTCAACTTGTCATGCAAATCAAGGTAGGTTCTTGGGGGTTTCTAGAATGACTACCAGTTCCAAAATGCTTTAGATTCAAATATCTATTAATTGACCACATTGATCTCTTTTTTGAGAATAAAATGTTGTCAAAATATTAGCAAAACAACTTCTTTGCTGGTGAAGGCAGCATGTTGACCAGGACTTTACTTGCTCCTATGCTTGACCATATGATAAATGTTTTTAATCCTACCTATATTTGGGTGACATTTCAAGCCACATCTCCTCAATGAAGCACCCCTCCCCCCAATTACTCTATCTCAAATGGCCATTTAACTTCTCTTAACTCCTGTAGCATTGATGGAGTGTACCATACTTTATATAACAGCCTGAATTGTTTTCTAATTCTCAAGTATTAGTTTTTAGTTTTTAATTTGTTTGAAAGGTATCTGAAGGTAAGGACTTTGCTGATATTTCTCTTTCATCTCCACCTGAAAGCTATCATAATGTCAGATACAGACTAGACATAACTCTACCATAGCCATTGCTTGACTAACTATCTATGTTACCTACTGTATAATTCATTTTTCTTTGAAGCTTTGACCTGCAGTTCATTCGTGGGATAGTTCTAATTGGAGAAGACAACTGAATGTATGCTGTACCATTCATTCTCCAAAACATATGAACAGTTTTCAAGAGAATAATCATAACCTATCAACAGTCATATGAAAACATGCTCCAGATCACTAAAAATGAGAGAAATGCACATTATAATAATGATAAAATCTTACTTCAAAACCTTCAAATTAACAATGACCAAAAAAAAAAATGAAACTATGTCAGAGGGGTTGGAAGGAGATAGGCATGCTAACATTGTTGGTTGAACAATTCTAGAAAATAATTTGGAATTATGTAAGAAAAGTGAGAAATTATTCAGAAACTCTGACCCAGCAATCCCATTACTAGAAATATATCCTAAGGAGATCATAGGCAGAAAAAATATGTCTAATGTATAAAATGATTAGTACGAATGTCCACTGTTTGGGGAATGGCTAAACAAAATTTATATATAAATATAATCGAATATTAGTCAATAAGAAATGAATTCATAGAAATATGGAAATATTTGCATAAAGTGATACAGATAATAAAAAGCAGAAACAAGCCGTAATGACTCCAACAAGACAGCTAATAGGAAACTGAACCCTGATTAATTAAAAAAAATGATAATGGATAATATAATATAAATTTCTACCCTGGGAAGGCAGATAGGAGGCTATAGGAACAAAATATTGTATACATTTTCAGATACATGTCCAATCCAGTTTAAAGAATCACTAACATCACTGATAGTTATTGCATTTCTGTTTACAGAATCTTTTTGGTTGGCATATTAAAATCTATGTTTCTGTTTAATATTTAGGTGTAATATTAGATAATGATGGATAAAGAAACTGTATACATTTTCAAAGTTTCTCTCAAGCATTCTATTTTATAGCAGGGAAAAGAAGTGGCTTTGGATTTTGAGGAAAATGTGCTTCTAATCCAAAACCACTGATCTACAATAAAAAGATTTTTGATTGTATTGGCAAAGATCCTAGCTCCAAAACATTCCAAATTCTTCACTTATGGGCAGCAATAGGTAAATAGAAGTCAAGACAAAGCTATACTTTTCAACACCAAGGAAGTATGCCATGAATAAACATGTCATGGAGAGGAAGGGTTAAGAGTTAGCCACTGAGTAGTCTAAAAAGAGTTATACCTTGTGAAAGAGGGAGACATCTGTTATGATGGGAATTCAAGAGGATGACAAGCAAAGGTTGAACCATTTTATAAGAATCTCAAAAGCAAAAGAGATGAGCTTTTTCTCAGACTGTATCAACACAGGGCAAGTGAAGTGAAAAGCTAAAACATTTATTGTCAAAATAAAACAATAAAAAACAGTACATTATTTACTTAGATTTATTAGGTGAAATTATTTTTATATGAAATTCTTGTATAGCACATTAGGTACTCTCTTGAAATATGTGAGGAACCAAGGAGAAGAAATCCCAGGTTCAGGGTACTTAAGACCTTGCAACCATATTTCAAAACAGTGATATGGAAATCACCATCCTTTGAATTTTACAAACTACAATTGTGTGATCATACGAGGGCAATTCTCCATCCCATAATTTATAAAATAGCTAATGCTAAGAGTTAAGCCATGTTGCCTGGTCATTGTTAGCATCTGCTACCAACTCTAATTTGTTTCCCTATTCATTCCAAATCAATAGTCTGTACTGGCATGTTCTAGGATATAGAAAATGGATTCCTGATTAAGTATTGACTTTTGCTCAGTTATACAAGCCTCCTTGACAATGAAAGTTGCTGGACGTTAACTTGTGTTGCCAAGTGAGTTCCATAGTATCATAAATATAGAGTTGGAAGAGATCCAACTGCCTCATTTGATTTATGAGAAAACAGGAACCCCCAGGGGTTAAGTGACTGGCCCAGGCTTAGGAAGTTGAACACCTGAAGCTGGATTAAAACATAAGTCCTCTGATTCCAGAGTCATGGCTCTTTCCTCTATATCATACTGCTTTACCTTGTACCATGTGCCATTTTTTGAGGAATCTCTTTTTCTAGAGAGAGTGAAATAGATTTTTCACTATCATTAAATCCTTGGGTACATTTCTTCATAGAGGAAACAGGGTAGATTAGACCTGAAGGGATCCAACAGGATTTGGTCACTTGCCAGATTGGTAATGAGCAGGTTAGCATTTTCACCATTTATTAGTTATTAGACCCACAGCAAGTGAGGAAGGGAAATCTGAATCATAGACAGGGGACTCACTGCCTGTAAGAATCCCCTTACTTGAGTTACTCTAGTTGACGGATTAAGAAAGTGACCCCTTATTGATCTTTCCATAGCATTAATTGACTAAAAATCAATCTCCTATTTACCATGCTGCAGATTGTCAATGTATTGGACAAGCCCAGTTCAGATTAATTTCAACTATGTGATTTTATAAAACCAACCAAGAAGTCTTTAGATTGTTCTCTTAATTTCATTATTCAAGAATATACATATCAAAAGTTCTAGATCCAATGGTATGAACCAAGTATCTTTAATACTTTTTACATTTGTTTTTCTAGGTCTTTTACATCCTCTTAGTTTTTAAAAACAAGTAATTTATTCTGCCAAAGGGAGAGCAACTATTCAAGTTTTCATTAAAAGACTTTATTTCAAAGTAACCCAGATACAAGAGGATGTTTTACACAATAAGACAGTCATTCTGGTCTAATATAATTTTAAATGGTTTGTGAAAGTGGGACGAGCATGCACACGCTTTTTATACTCTGTTATATAAAGAAATCCTTTCTGACTGAAAGAAAGCCAGAGAGAACATCATTTGAGGGAAAAAATAGATTTTTCTGATTAGTCTGCCCTAATGATTTTGGCTTTTTTCCTCTTTTCAGCACATACTTTTTAGCATTCATTTTGCTAGGAGAGAAAATAACCAGACCTGCTATTTCTTTTTCAGTTAAAAGCCTCCTGCTGTCCCGCTTTTTTTAAAAATACATTTATTCTCAATGGACATGAAGAAATATTAACTTGAATAAGTCTTTGTCTTCAAATTAAAAACATGCAGGACCATTCAGAGGAGTTGTGAAATAAAATCTGTAAATTTTAAATTCCTTAGATGATAATGCATTAGTTAAAAAAAAATAACAGTTTCTATTATGAAAACAAATTTAAGTAATTTTAAGTAATTAATTAAAGTAATTCCATTTTTCTATTTCACTTTTAAAATCCCAGCCTATGACTTCCCTCAGGAATTGCCCTAAGTGAACATAACAGGAAGATATTCTTTCATAGGGGGTGAGATATGGATGATGGTCCAGTACAGGAGACTTATAATCTCTACACTTTCAGTGCTCACTAAAATCCAGCCTAAAACGTCATCTTATTTCTCTTTGAAAGTCTGTATTTTATTTAAGGATTTCTGTATTCACTGACTTACCTATAGCCACAATCTTGCACTAAAGTGTGAATGACCATCCCATTACTATTCGAGAAGTATCTGTTTGTTCAACAACAAGGAAAGTTGTTTTTCTGGGACAATGGAGAGGCACCATACTCAGATCACTCTACCTCTGGGCATGGTCCAGCTAGGGGAGGGGAAAAGAAAAAGAACAACTTGTGCATCTCAGCTTCCTCTACCCAGCCATAGGGAGAGAAAGGAAGAAAGAAATTGTGCAGGGAAATTGACCGCTTTGATGTCTTTTGGAATATAACTGCATCTGTACCCTAGGAGACCCAAGTGGTTAAGGATCTCCCATTCTCTAGGGATCAGTCATTCAAACAAACAGCCACCAAGCATTTGTGAAGTGTCTATCATGTGTCAGGTTCTGCTTTGGAGGCTAGAGAACGTGCAAACTAAAATTAAGCAGTCCTTGCCATTGAGAAGCTTATACTCTACCAGGAGAAACAACCTGCTTGTGGGGAGGGGGACCTGCTTATTCTAGGAGCCTTTTATTGAGATTATCTTTCTACCCCTCTATACTTCCAGGATGCTCCCTGCCTCTAATCACTCACCTGACTCACAGCCTTGGAGTTATCTATGATCCTTCCTGATATCTCACCAGGAACATTGCGTGACTTGTCCTACACCTCACAGTAGTAAGGATCAAAGCAAGATTTGAACCAAGGCTCTGTGACTCCAGAGACAATGCTCTTTGTATGGTACCATGATGCCTTCCAAATCAGGTATAAAGACCAGGGCTCTTGTCTCTCTGTCCATGCTCTGACTTACTTATGGGTGTGGATTGGAGCTGTCTTCCTTCATATATATTCTACAAACTTATCTACTGATATTGATTGATTTCTCTCTGAAATTCTTAGTCTTGGCTTCCTAGGCTACTGAGAGATTGTGACTTGTCCTAATAATTCCTGACTACAAGGCCTTCCCTCTATACCCTTGAGTTGGATAGGTACAGGGGGATTTGGAGTGGGCCACCATGACCAGGGGTGGCAACTAGGGATAGCTGAGCCATTCAGAAGTGCAGGTCAGTAGAGAACTGAAGGGGAAACTTGGAGATGATTTTTAATTGATACTATTTTCAGTTCCGCTAACGTGGGTTCTATCAGGCGGCACAGGATCCAACTGATACTCTGGCAGGACAATTGTTGAGAGCAGCAGAACTACGCTAATATTGGGAAAAGAGATCATGGCAGCCTAGGCCTCATAGTCCCATGTCACATGGCCTCTAATGTAGAGACAGAAGTGGGGCTACATCCTCATCTTGGTCAACGGGTGAAGAAATCAAAACTTTACTCCAAAGAGCAAAACCAATTGTGGTATAGCAAAAACAAAAAAAAGCTCTGAACTTGCAGTCAGAAGATTAGTGTTGAAACTCTAGCTCTGACACTTTGTGTGTGACACCAGATTCCTTTGCTTCTTTTGACTCAATTTCCTCAACTGTAAAATGAAAGATTGAGCTCAATAACATCTAAGATCTCTTCTAGCTTTAACGTTCTATGAGTCCGTTAGAGACAACTGCTTGATTTATTTCAGCAAGTCAGTCAGACCAGAGGACAGTTTAAGAGCAAGTGAAGGAATTTTGTTTTTTCTGGAATTATGGAGAGGAGCCATACCCAGATCACTCTACCTCTGGGCATGATCTCCTTTTTGTTGTTTCTGTTGTTGAACAAATGGATGCTTCTAGAATAGTTAAGGTACTGTCACTCACACTTTAGGTTGGGGAAATAGACTTTGGGAATGCCGACACATGCCAGTAGCATTTCAAAGCAAAATGTTTCTTAGCTAGGAAACTTGAACTTGATTTTGACTCAAATAGTTTTTGATGGACTGAATACCAAGTCAAGATCTAAAAGAAAAGGTTTAATCAGGTAAAAATATGCATCAATAATTAAGAAAGTTTGAGACTTGGTCATTTGCATATAAAGCAAGAATGAAGAGTTAAAAACTAATTCAAATTTTCAAACTTTCCTTCATTTTATCACTTTAATCTTTTCAATGTATTCTTCTAAGGAAAAACTGAAAATAACAAAAGATTTGGATATTATTTTCAGGGCACTGAGTAAGAGAAGAGAAAAAGTCTGCTCTGAAGACTTCCAGTAGTGAAATTAAGAATCAAAAATACACTCTATGTTTTTATTTGATTTATTTTTCTTAACGCTAAAGACCGTGGGAATGATAGTTTTGATTACAGTTAAGGAAAAATAAGATTAATTTTCTATTGTGGGACACTATGGGACAAGGACAGATGACCTCCTGTAGAGTCATAGAAAGGAAGTGATACAATGGAGATCCTTTTTGGGCTGATTACTGGGGAAGGAGAGGAGTTAGGGATTTAGGCTTAAACAGAGTGCAGGTGAGGCAAAAGACTAAATTTGTTCACTTTGGTCAGCACCTCCCCTTTTCTCCTTGAAGGGCAAGACAGATCTTAATCTCAAGTACCCTGTTACAACTTTCCTCAATTGGAATGATCAGATCTGGGGTGTTGGAAATGGAAAAGAGGTAAGGGTTGAGTTAGGTGCAGTCAATAAACTCTGTTTTGACATTAGGGGCTGAATTTCAGGACTAACCCTCTATACCATGATTTCCAATTATTTTTCTAATATTATATTTCATTCTTCATGTAGCTCATATTTCAACCTAAATGAACTATTTTCCATTTTCCCCCTTTCCTCAAACTCCTCCTTGACAATGCCTTGTTTTTTCTACCTTCTCTTTTTTTGTCTTAGACTGTCCTCCTTTAAATCTTGCTCCTTATTCATTTCCTATTTATCTCTCAGAGTCCAGATCAAATGCACAATTGCTCCTCATGCCCCACAAATTCTCCAAATGGCACAATGGAAAATGGTTTCTTATTCTTATCCTTCTAATAGTACTTCATCTCATTTTATTTATTTATTTCCTATTTTGTAGTCATTTGTATATACTTCTTTTCTCTCCTATTAAATTATAAATTTCTTCAAACCATGGAAGATGTGTTAGTCATCCTTGCACCCAACCCTGCACTGCATCGATCACATGTCTTATACATAGTAGGCACTTATGATTGTCAGTTGCATGAATGATTACCCAATATTCCCATGTCTTATTTTTATTTTAGTACAGAAGTCATAACTGTTGCAACATTGCAAGCAGGACTCTTTCTAGGCATTTGTGATGTAATTGTATCATATATTGTATTAAAGAAAACATTTCCAAGCATTAAGCATTCTTCTTTGGCCATCAGCATCATCAAGCATTTACTAGCATCATTTTCAGGTCAGGCATATGGACAAAATTTGTACCAGCCTATTCTGTGACTGGGGAGATACTGCATGGGTCAGCCTGACTCTCAACATTCTCTTCTTGTATGCCAAAGTCCTGCCTTTTTTTGGCATAGAATTCTTACCAGGAGATTGACTTGTCTGGGTTTGTTTAAAAAAAGAAAAGAAAAAGAAAAGCCTGGGCATTTTTTCCAGATTGCTATTTAAAATACTTGGGTTTTTGTTTGTTTTTTGGGTGGGTGGGGGAAAGGGGTGGAGTGGTTCTTCCTTTTACAAATGCAGATTGGCAACTGCCCTATAATTTGTTGTTTTAGAGATTTGTCTAGAGACCCTGAGAGGCTGAGTAATTGACCAGAAATGGGATTTGAAGTTTTTAGTATATCAGGCATTTCCTTAGGTTTTATCTATTAAATCAGGGTTGGGGAACCTGCAGCCTTAAAGGCCACATGTTGCTCTCTGGTCCTCAAGTGTGGCCTTTTGATTGAATCCAAACTTCAGAGAACTTATATTTGTGACCTAGATGTGACCTAGATGGCCACATATGGCCTTGAAAGGCTGCAGGTTCCCTAACCCTGTACTAAACCATAGACCGGGTTGTAATTTGTTTTGGCTGAGGGAGTTCCCAATATAGGAATTACTCTATGGTGAAGAAATTATAGATTTTATAAGAAATAATGTACTTCTTAATGATTAGAGCCATTGAAAAATGGAATGGGTTTCCAAGGAAAATAGTGAATTCTGTATCAAAAATGACTTTTTTTTTTTTAAAAAAAGCAATGATGATTACTTAGATAATTACTTTTTGGGAATGAGGAATTAAAGCTTCTAGAATAGCTGAGACTAGACTGTCTTTGGGGTTCCAGTAGTTCAAATCTTTTACAATGCTGATAATACAAATTTAATTTGGAGAAGATGGAAAGACAGAAGATTAGAAAGATTCAATTTTCCATTAACATATAAGCAATAGTCATCATACTGATGTGATTTCCCCCACCCCCCATGGGTTACTTATTACCTTGAAAAATAAAAAATTCTGGCACCGAGAGAGGAACACTTAAGACAGGTGAAGTTTCAGTGTAGGCAGGGATCTAGGAAAGCTCTTGGAGCATAAAACATTGTTTGGATGGGATGGTACCAGTATAATTGTAGTAGGTCCTGGGCCACATAGGAGATGGGGGAGGGAATGGATACACCAAAAAGAAAATTTTTTTGCTTCACTATTTTGTGAAGGGATGATCCTAGCCTTTTCTATATATATAGCCGCAGTCTGGAATTGGCTGAAAGGATCACTTTTTTCACAGCCATGGGTTGTAAACATCCATATGAATTATTTTATAATTGACACTAATATGATTATCATACCAGTTATGAAAGTTGATAACAGATTATGCAAACTCCCATGAGCCACAGCCTACATTTCATGGTATGGCAGGTTACTACAATAAAAATTTCACATTTAGCTTCTGCTTTGTAAAGTTAAAGAGTCCACATTATCCCCCAGAATTCTAAATACATGTTTAGTTACTCTTCCTTGAATAGCATGATTGTCATGATACATATCATAAAATACCAAATTAACAAAACAAAATAACATATAACAAAAAACAAATAGCTTTTTACACTATTATTTACGAATGTAGGCTTACATAGACACAGGTCCTAATCTGGTAAAACTCATATGCTAAATAACTTGATGCAGATAGCCACAATCTTAGGCAAAACAAAATAATACATGAATGTTCATTTGTTGTCACCTTTTCTAGGAGTTTTGAGCTTTCAATAGGCAATGCTGATCACATATTTGCACTAAAGTGACAATTATATGGTGAGGCTCTGAGAGAGGGAAAGAAGATAGGAGAAGCATCAGATTAATTTTTTTGGGCAAACTGGCCAAGGTCAGTTCAGAGAACTGGTCAGAAATAGAGGTCAAAACTCCCATACTGATAAGCAGTGGGATCTTGCCTGTGAGCAGTCCCCATACTTCCATCTTCAGTAAGGGGAAACCAAGTCTTGAGAAAGAAAAACAGAAAGATTTATTAGTCATGATAAGGAATAGAGCTGAAAGATTACCCAGTAACTATATGTGGTGGTAGCTAGCTAGTCAATCTAGACGAATTTGATTCCCAATAATCTTGTTTGGAATCCATTAACTGGATTTCTGTGTAGACAGAACCTCCGTCCATCATATACTTAGTAACTAACTCCTTTGGTAACTCTGCTTTGCAAACCTAAGCTCTGTCTGAGAAATTTAGCATTTCAGTAAAATCTTCAAACTGAAATAAATGACTACCCTAGGAAGTAAATTAATCCATTGAAATCAATGAGACAGCAGTTGATGCATAACGAAAACGTGAAGAAAACAGAATTTAATTTACTGAGATGCTTACTGATGGCTTGTAGTTTGGGCTGAAGCAGTTCAGGAAAGACACTTCTCATGTGGATAATTCTTCATATATTCCAACAGAGGGAGCAAGGTGACAACTGATGAATTTAACTTGTATAACATAATTATCACCAGGCCTACAGACAAAAGGCAAAGATATCTGCCTACTCATTATAAAATGCAAAGAAAAAATTTTGCAGGAAAAGTGTCTTCTGTCCCTTGGAAGAACTTGGATAGCATATCAACTAAATCCACGGTAATGCCATGAGAGTTATTTCAGCTATTAATTCAGTCATTTCAGTATTAATAATTACCTGGGTCTAAAAATCAGATGTGGGTATCATCCAAAGGTCATATATACAGCCTATGCAGTAGTTTCATTAGATTGTTTTCTATCTTTAAAAGTATAATTGACAAGAGTTTCATTTTCCCTCTGCCCAGTCCAATCATTTTTCATCATTTAAGAATTCAAAATTGACATGATCATGTCACGTATATTTAATTTCTATTTTAATTCTAAATTTCACCTCAAAAAAAGTTGTTTGACTTCATAAAACTGACACATCCATATAAGCTGTAAGGGATGAGTTTTGATTTAATCAGATTTCTGAAATGAAATGTTACTTAACTAATGAATCTAAGTAAATCATTGATTAGGATTTATCCTTAAAGTTGGATATATTATTTTGAGTTATAGGAAGATGATTTGATATTCATAATATTTATTTGATCAGTTTAGCATGAATGAGAGTTTATGAGTGTGTGTTTTCTTAATTTAACTTAATAGTACACTTGATTAAAGGGTGGAAAATGAGTAAAACGTACTTGATTTAAGATCAGAAGTTAGTTTTGAATCCTAACTTCATTGATGAAGTTGTTAAAATGACAATCTCCCTGGGTCACATTTTTGCCCTCTACAAAATGAAGGCCTTGGATTGTTGGATTAGATTATGTCTATGGCCTTTCTAAGTGGATAGAGCACAGAGCCTGGAGCCAGGGAGATCCGAGTTCAAATTTGGCTTCAGACACTTCACACGCAATTTGACTTCAGACACACAGACACAAATTTGGCTGTGTGACCCTGGTCAAGTCACTTAGCCTCTATTTGTCTCAGTTTCTCATCTATAAAATGAGCACTCATCAGAGAAGGAAATTGCAAACCACTCCAGTATCTTTGCCAAGAAAACCCCATGGGTATAATGGGACATGACTGAGCAACAAGAATCTTTCTAATTCTAAATTTCTTTGTTCCTATTTGTGTTCTCCCATTGACTAATAATAGGCACTTAATAATGTTTGAGTAATAAAAGTGACAGAATGTAATTTGCAAAAATTTCCAAATGATCCGAACAGCCTAAAGATTCTTAAACTACTTTAAGTAATTTAAAATTCTCTGGTACCAGATGCTTCTAGAGAGAAGGAATTTTGGTCTATCAAACAGGGATGAAACTCTGCCCATATTGTATATAAAAGTGTAGCCCCACCCAGTTCACCATTCTTTCTGCAGTCACAGATTAAACCCCTTCCATTTCTTATCTTTAATATTTATGGAATATCCATTACATACATGGATCTTTCCCAAATGCTACTTAGTGTTCAGGGTGTTAAAAAAGAAATTATAGGTTTATAGGCAAGGAAATGGTGACTCTGGTCTCCAAAGAGATAGGGGTGATGATTATCAAATTCCAGTTGTCCCATCTGACCATTTATATTGGTGGTCTTTGGTGGCTAATTACTCTAAAATGTCACCCTGATTATACCATGAAGTTCACAAGTAAGGAACGGGGCATGTCAGTTTCATTAATAAGTGGTCGCATTAGCTCTGCTAAGTTAAATCCATAGGGAAATACCATCATCAATTCATTTCTGTTTCAGAGAATGTACAGGTCAAAATAAATTCTTTTTATTTAGAAAGTGTTTCTGAAGTTTAGAGAGTAAAACAGCCCCCCCAAAAACACACTAACATAGCAGTTTCCTTATGCTACATGTCATAAATTTTGTCACATTAGTTATTCCTTCCACTAATGTTGATCACAACTCCTCTCTTACTTAGTTGATACTCCAGGGCAAACAATGTCATCTTGTTTCAGTCAACTTTGGTAAAACATCAATGACAACAAAAGCAATAAGGTCCTACTAAGAAAGAAAAATGCTGAATACTTTCCTTGAAAAATACTACAGAATAGCAGTAAATTGTTATAGTAAATAGACTTATTAATGAAGATAAAAATGTCATTTTTGTTCATGGATAGTAATCATTGTTAATGTTACTTTACACAGGAATAGGTAACCCATGGTATACCTTCCAAAGCTGTCAAATTGTCTTGTACACTAATTAGTAACTAGAAAATTTAGTGGCATGACTATTCCTACCCACCCCTCTCCCCATTTTGGAGATTGGCTCTTCATATCTCATTCAGTCTAGAAGATTCAGTAACTTCCCTACCCCTTCAATAACTCTATCCCATTGCTGAACTGCACAGAAGCTTTGATCTGGGCTATTTCCACCAAACGGGGCCACTTTGCCTCATCAGGCAGCCTGGTGTTCTTCCTCTTTCCATGCACTAAGGGCTTCACCATATTGGTGCCAGACTTAGTGAGGACTCCCAGACCTGCCATTCTCAAGGGATTCACTGGTCTTGGACTCCCCAGTAGAAGGGATTATCTTTGAGCATCCCTCTTGTCCTGTCCTCTCTTCAAAGAGCTATATCCAGCTACCAATACACCTAGACTGAATTTCTCAAAAACAACCCAAGGTTGTGTTGATGACTTTTAATTCCTTGTATACCATCTCCTCCTTCCCCCAGTCAAAGAGACTGAGTCACTGTAGAAGGAAAAAAGAAAATTAAAAAGTTAGGTGATGCTATGGATAGAATCAGACTCTAGAACTTGGAGTCAAAAAGGCCTGAATTCAAAACCTGCCTCAAACACTTATTATCTTTCTGATTCTGGGCAAGTTAGTTAACGTCTATTTTCTCTCACCTTTCTTTGCTGTAAAATAAGGGTAATAATGGCACCTTCCTTCCAGGGTTGTTAGGAGATAATCTTTGTAAAGTGCTTGAAACAGTGCCTGGAACACAGTAGGCATCATATAAATGTTGGCTGTTAGTTCAGAAGACTGACACCGTGCCCAAGCGCATGTCCTGCTAGCTTCCTTGAATCGAGCTCAATGGTTGTGGGTCATATCACGAAAGAAATAGAGACTCCTGGAGTTAAAAGTCCCTTCTCTAAGGAATAGTGAATTGCCACTGATCACCAGCAGATGGCAACAAAAACTCAATAGAGATACAGCTGAGAAAAGCATGACGACATCACTTAGGGGCATCGGTGGCTCTCTGGTATTAAGACTGTGATTTGCCCTGTAACTCTTGGGTGGTCTGTCTATTTGGTTTCCTTACAAATGCATTCCTCCATGTATATCACACATGGAGACTGAGTGGGTACTACTCCTTTCTTGACGGCATAGTAATCGATGGGAGAGTATACCCCTGTATGTGTATGCTTTTCTGCTGATTTATTCTGCTATTGATTTGATTAGCTTGTTTTTTTGTTTTTGGGGGGTTTTTTGCTTTGAATTAATGTGTTCTCCAGATGGGCCGTGTCAAAGTGAATGCATCATTGGGTACTCATGAATGATAACTTTGTTGACTTAGAAAGTGACTTGAACTTGTAATAGCTTTCCTGGGATGCACAAAGAGGTGCTACTAAAAACAAAAACAAAACAAGCAAAAAGTCAAATGAAACCTAAAATCATTTTACCATCTAATGTTACTACTTTTAGGCTAGGTTTTTGATAAGGAAAATACCGCATAAATTTTCCCTGTCCTTGACCATTCAGCAGAGGCACTGTATTTCATCTCTTGTGCATTATTGCCTCATAACTGCTATAATGGTTACATTTAGAGTCTCGGATTGCATTGCATTTTTGAATGGATTGACATAAATGTGCCAAGGAAAGAAAATGTCATACTTAAAAATCTTAACCTAAATGGAATATATAAAAGAGTGGCAGGGGGATGTTCTTTAGTTTTCACACTCCCCACAATGACTGATCTAAATGTTCTCTCAGGCTCCCAACTTTTCCATCAGCTCTTTAAGCTGATGATCTTTCCTCCTACTTAACTGAAAAGCCTGAAGTTGTGTATTGTGAAATCCTTCATCTCCCTCCCTCTGTTTCTAAAAAATGTATTTGTTTCTTCTTTTCCTTTTTTCCAGGCTTACAGGATGAGATGAATCTTCTCCTTGACAAAGACAATCACTCTTCTTGATTCTGTCCCTTCTCATTTCTTTTAGGGGCTTCTCCTATATATTATTTCTCTTTGATTCATGCAATTTTTCTATAACTGTTGCACAGCATCCTTCCTAGTTCTAGCCGATCTATCTATCTAGCTCTCTATCTATCCATCTAATCAATCAATCTGTCTATCTGTCTATCTGATGTCTATCTTTTATAATTTTATTTTCTCAATTATAAGAGAGATTTGATAATAACTAGTTTTATATAGTACATTAAGGTTTACAAAGTGCTTTTCAAATATTTCATTGGATCCTTACAACAAAATTGTTAAACTGATGCTATTATTAGCTCCACTTTACAACTGATGAAACTGAGGCAAATAGAAGTTAAATGACTTGGCCAGGTCACATAGCTAGTAAGTGCAGAGTTTGCACTCAGGTCTTCCTGACTCTAAGTGCATCCTTCCATGTGTATCACACATGGTGATTATGTTGGCTCAGTAGGAGGCTAGTTGCTTCACAGTTCAAATTCAGCATATCCATCTCTCTTCCCTTTCTTTTTTCTACTTTTAAAAACTAAATTTATTTAGTTTTAGTTTTCAACATTCACTTTTATAAGGTTTTGAGTTTTAAATTTTCCCCCTTCTTCGTCTTCCTCCTCCCTAAGACAGCATGCAATCTGCTATAAGCTATACATGTATAATTATATATTTCCACATTAGTTATGTTGTAAAAGAAGAATCCGAACAAGAGGGAAAAACCATGAAAAAGAAAAATAAATTAAAAAAAGAAGAAAATAGTATGTTTTGATGTTCTCCAAATTCTGTTCACTTCACACAGCATCAGTTCATGTAAGTACAGGTTTTTCAGAAATCTGCCTGCTCATCCTTTCTTATGGAACACTAACATTCCATTGCATTCATATACCACAACTTGATCAGCCATTCCCAAATGGATAGAGATGCCCTCAATTTCCAATTCTTTGCCACCACAAAAGGGCTGCTATAAATATTTTTGTACATGTGGGTCCTTTTTCCTTTCTAATGATCTTTTTGGGATAAAGCCCTAGAAGGAATATTGCTGGGTCAAAGGGGGTATGCACAGTTTTATAGCCCTTTGAACATAGTTATGAATTGTTCTCCAGAATGGTTGGATCATGGACCTTCCCTTTCTACCAATCTCTCCATTTATTTCAGTGAAAGAAAAGGGGGAAGTCAGTAGAAAGAGATCTTCCTTGTTATGAATGCTTGAACCTTCAGTTATTAACTCTTCTCTCTTCCTCATTCCCCCACTGCCAAGATTTGTCAGTTGTCCTTTACAATCCTGTTCCTTGTCTCCACTGCCACTGCACTGACCTAGTCCAGGCCCTTATTACCTCTAGTTTGGACCAGCCTCCTTCTTCCAGTCTCTCTACTCTCCAATTCATCCTCCACAGAACTGATAATAACATTTTTGTAAGGCACAGGTCAAGCAATATCATTTTCTAGATCAAAAATGTTCAAAGCTTCTCTGTTGATTCTAGGTTAAGATATCAACACCTCTCTTGGAATTCAGCAACGTCCACAATTTGATTCCAATCTACATATTTTATATTTTTTTACATTTTGTTTGCCTTTTGCCACAGGTGATTGACAAGCATTTAATAAACACCTATTGTGTTCCAGCCACTGAGGACATAAAGGCAAACAAAGAAACAAATCTTTATTTGAAAGAAGCTTAAATGCTGTCTAGGGAGACAATATATATGTAAATAAGTATGTTCAGAATAAATAGAAAACATATACAAGATGGTTAAATACAAGGTGACTAGGAGTTGGAGGGATCAGGAACAGCTTTATGGAGAAGGTGGTGCTTCAGATATATCTCAAAGTGCGTGAGCAATTCTTTCAGATAGAGATAAGGAGGGAGTGATTCAAAACACAGAAGGAAAGCTAGTATGAATTCTTGGAGAAATGAGATGTATTCTTTAGGTGGTGCAGTGCATAGAGTGTCAGGTCTGGAGTCAGAACAACTCATCTTCCTGAATTCAAAACTGGCCTCAGACACTTAGTAGCTGTCACTTAATATTGTTTGCCTCAGTTTCTTTTGTAAAATGAGCTTGAGAAGGGAATGCAAACCACTTCAGTATCTGCCAAGACATCCCCAAAAGGGATGACGGAGAGTTGGACACAACTGAAAAATGACTGATCAACAAGTATTGAGTGAAGAACAAGGAGAAGGCTGGTTTGGGAATTTGGGGCAGGGGTGGCGATACAAGGAAAGATAGATTGGAGTTACACTATAAAAAGATTTAAAAGTCAAATGTAGGTGTTTATATTTTTATCCTAGAGTAAATATTGGAGTTTATTGAATTGAGAAGTGATGTGGTCAGATCTGCATGCTTTAAGTTCTAGTCAAAATGTAGTTTACGGAGGTGTTCCTTGAATTCAACATGTCATCTACTGCCTCTGTGCATTTGTACAGTCCTGTCTGAAAGTAATGCCTCTACACCATCACTTTCAGAATTCTTAAATTCCTTCAAGCTTCAACTCAAGTACAGCTACTTCTGTAAATACTTCTCCAATATTCCCTAGGGGAAATTTTGCTTATTCCTCAAATTTCTTGGTGTATTTATTTTGATCATTCCTTTGCCCTTATCATACCCTATTCCTTATTATATCTTTGTCCTTGCCTTGTCCTCCACCCTTTAGTAAATTATAAATTTTTGGGGAGTTAGTACTATATCTTTCTTAATTTTTGTATATTCAGCACCCAACACAGATCTTTTCCATAGGCACTTATTTGCAAAGGCATAAAGCTGAGAATGAAAAAAAAAAAGAAAAAGAGATTAGTCTTTTCTTGACAATTTCGAGAGAGGAATAAACAGAAAATATTTATGAGATGGGGGAACAGGTTTGCAGAAGTTCTAAAATGCCAGATGGAGAAATTTGGATTTTGTATGACAGCCAATTAAGTCACAAAGGGGTAGACATGAAGAAGATGATGTATTGGAAAATATTTCCAAAGAATGAACATAAGCGTGGGACAATTTAGAGATATGACTAGACTAAGAGAGAACCTATGAAATTTGGGCCAAAGGGTCAATCTGAGAGATTTCAGAACAGAAAAATGGTGATGACCAGGGGAAAAGGAGGAAAAAATTAACTCCCAAGTGATGAGTTTGGGAGATGAAGTATGATTCTATGAAGAGTTAAAGGAAAATCAGGCTAGTGTGACAGGATGTTGTAAAAGATGGAGAAATGGAATGGAAAGGTGGAAGTTGAATGAGCTCACCAAGGAAAATATGATTAAAAATTGAAGAAGTGTTGAAACAGAAGGTATCGTATACATTGGCAGGTCACCTGGAACCTAGCAGAGGTTATTCATCCCTTTTGGCTATCTTCATAAGTAATGCTAACTGCTATCTCTATCACTTGCCAAATAAGCTTCATTGAATGTCAAAAGACAAAAAAAAATGAATTAGTTTCCAGGTAAAATTTGTGAGTACCTATGATGTATGATTATAAAGGCACTGGAAAGTCCTCCTATCTTTCCTACGTAACAAAAAACAAAAAGAAAAAACTACTTCTTGGCTGGTGCCTTGATTCAAGCACAGGACCTTTATTCTTTTAGTTTTTGACTTTGAGCCCCCTTAAGAAGATCGTTAACATCTATCATTCACTTATATTTTAGTGTGAATGAGTTTCAGAGCCTTTGTTCAAAGTAGGTTTTAGTAAAGAGAAATTATAATCAAATTCCATCACATAACATCCTTATAATTTAAGTGATCACATTACAATAGTTTGTAAATGGTAAATATCTGTGATCACCAGCATCCAGCTGGATATTTTTTCCCTTAAATTGCCTCTATTTCGAGGGAATAGAAGCAGGTAACCCTTTCTCGAGTCTTGATGTTTGTACACCTGCCTCATGGTAGGGATCCTTCAAAACACAATTTCTATCCTACTTTTATATCTCAAAGAAATGATCTTAGTACTGTGAAATGTGTACTCCTGTGTAAGAGGACTTAGTACTTTGTGCTGGATAAAACATTTTATGCAAATGTATATGAATCCAACAAAATATTTGCTAAAAATAAAATAATTTTATCTCTAGATAGTTTCCAATTTTAAGATACAAAGGTAAAGAACACAAAGACAGTAATTCAGCACTGTTTCTATATTAATATTACAACAGGAATCCAATGAATTCAGTTCATCATGTGACCTCAAACACAGACATGCCTTAATGAATAGGGAAGAGCTTAGGAGTCATTGTTAAGTATGTACCTGTCTGACTTTGTGACACCTAGTCATGATTTCCCAGCCCTCAGGTACTCTGGTCCTAAGATGTCAGATATTACACTGTATAAGACATTCTTCACAACACATATAGCACAGAGGAAGAAAAAAATATAGTCTCATAGGGAAAGGGACCCATGTCACAAGTCTCCCCAGAGTGATGTTCTTCTCCTTCATAGAAGTCTGACTTGACTTTCTGGTTCTCCTTCCTATCGGTACTATTCTATAGAATAAAAACCAGTTTGTAGGTCTGTAATCTGTTTCTACTTTTATAAGCAGGCTACAGGCAACCTCAGGATTAGGAGGAAAGTTGAATAATTTCTTAATACCAATGGCCACAGCTACTGCACTCTTTTCCCCCACAGATCAATTACTCTGCCTTCCCACCTGAAGTTGCAAACATTCAGTTACAGGATCCTATATCTTGTCTCTCCTGATATTGGACAAAAGAAGTCAGGTTGGGGAATTTTATGAGTAACAGTAATTTTATGAGTAACAGGATCTGAGTGTTATTACAGCAACTTTTCAAAGAAGATTTAATAAACTTAAGCAAAAAAATGAAACAAAAAAATACTAACAGTTAAATTTTCATCTTAATCATAGTTAAAATATGCACAGTTTTCATTTGCAACTATAGACATTGGTCATCTTTGCAACAATTTAATAGCCGTGCTTCCGTTTCCATGCCAACTGCATTAGTCACAAGATTAGTTCAGAGCAAAACACTGAAACATTTTATTAACTTTCACCCAAATGATTATGTATATTCAAGGACTAGTAACATTACATTTGTTTTCATGCCAAAAACTAATAATCCCTTATAAAATAACCTTGAAATTAAACATTTTGTTAAACCAGTTTTTCTGAAGCAATTAGTCATCCCTACCATTGGTTTTAATAAAATAGTACATACATGACCATTTTCTTATTTTTTACAGGATCTCAGCAAAAACTATGCTAAATTTTTAATAAATATCAGGGCACAGAAAGGTTCCCAGCAAATTATCTCCCTATTTCTTGATTGGGATTTTCTTCGCAAAATGATATTAAAAGGCTGTAGGAGTATTTTTGACATTTATTTTTCTCTGCCATAAGTTTCCAAAATTTCTAGCTATTTTTAACTTGCTTTGGAAGAAGAAACCAAGATTTCCAGAATAATAAAAAATATACAAGATATATAGGTGTTAGGGATACGTATCTGTCTGCATTTGCCATTTAGGCATAAGGTTTAATTAAAATTAAACATTCAACCTATACCCTTGATGTCGGTGTTCTACAGAATTTATCTTGGAGGAAAACCATCTTGTCATGCAAGGAAGTTCAAGAAAAAAGCCTACCTATAAAAACCGAAGGGGTGAGCCTATGAATGTCAATGATAAGGAGCAAGTGAGTTGATCAGTGACATGGGTAAGGGAAGAAGTTATGGTCCTGGAGTTTGTCTAGAAGGCTAGGAATAAGAATAAATATATGCAGAGGAGGAGGGAGATGAACGATATTCAGGGTCCTAGTCTTTCCCAAATATATTAATACCAGTACTGGGCAGTAATGAGGGTCATTAATCACATTTAGACTTGTGCTTCTCATCTGGATCAGCATTTTCTGAGATTCTTGTATCATATTTTTTTGGAAAGAAAAGGCTCACATAGGTGCAAGAGAATACAACACACAGGAGATCAGTGGCAATAGCATGACTATGAGAAGTTTCTAACAGTAACATATTTAAATGAGCTTAGTTCAACTTCTATTTCACAACTTTAACATATTAATACTTCTAGTTATTTAGTTATTAAAGACTGAACTCTGACTAATGTTCAGTTAAGAGGAATTAGCAAATTTATAAATTATATTTAGACATCTCTTCTCCAAGATAATTGTTTGTTTTAACTATGTCCATTAGCTCTATTTAGCACTTACCACTTTTTTCCTTTGCTGAACCAGACTCAATATGAAATAATTTGCATATTTAAACACATTCATTTATCAAGATTAGTTAAAGATGAGGTCAGAAGCCACCATTCTCATTAGGAGATCTTTAAACAGTAGTATGATTACAATAATTTGCTAATTATTCTGTGGAATGGATGGTATTCCATCTTTTTACAGATGGCATACCCATATGTAATAATAATTTATCGAAGTTTTCTAATACATTCATATTGATTGATTAATATTTAAATATTGGAATTTTAGCAACATACTGTATCATACATGAATAATAGTAGTGACACTGGCAACCTGTTATTGTTCAGTCCTTTCGGTTGTTAACAACTTTCTTGTGACCCCATGTAGGGTCTTGGCAAAGACACTAGAGTGGTTTTCTATTTTCCTCTCCAGCATCTTCTAGAGATGAGGAATTGAGGCAGAGTTAAGTAACTTGCCCAGGGTCACATAGCTGTTAAGTGTCTGAGGCCAGACTGGAACTCAGGAAAATGTCTTCCTGACTCCAGGCTTGGTATTCTATCCACTGTAACACCTAGCAGCCCCAAATCTCAGTTTTCCCCAAATTAAAATGTCAAAAAACCTCAAAATATTAAAATGGAAAAGTATATCTATGTAGATTAAGTACAAATGTTAAAGTACTTGTTTGCAAAACTTGGAGTTTGCTAATCTAGTTCTCAAAACATTCAGGATGATAAACAATATCCTATATAGAGGTTAAGTTCACAGCCTCAAACTTGAAAATACACTCAACCCAGCTAAGATCATTTCATGACACCTTTGATGCTAATTATAAAAAGTAAATAACTGCAAATTGACTGAGGAACATCACAGCAGTTTCACATTCAGACTGAATTGCAGAGAATGACCTGAATTCTGACCCAGACAATCCATCATCAGCTAAAAAGAGATGTCCTTAAGCCATCAGACAGTAAAATGGAACAAATGCATGAGAAGTGCTATTTTTCTTGAGGAAAAGTTTTCGAGAGTTTGGTTTTTATTCTGTAGGTCTTTTAGAGTTGTTGAAATTATCTCAAACTATTTTTTCACCTGAGTTAAGTAGGCATTAATTCAAATAAGATGTCCTTTCCAGATCTAGCAAATACTCTTAATATAGAACTTTCCAACATGAAACAGCTTCAGCAACCTTATTGTACTCCTCCAGCTCATGGGAAATACCAGGTCATACAATTACATCTGACCTTGGACACTTATAAACTCTGAGACCCTGGGCAAGTCATTTAATCTCTATTTGTCTCAGTTTCCTCAACTGTAAAATTGGAAGAAAATAGCACCTACCCCCCAGGATTCTTGGAAGAATAAAAACAGGTTAATTTTTGTAAAGAACTTAGCAGTGCCTGGCACAGAATAGGTACTTAATAAATGCTTGTTTCCTTATTCCTCAGGTTTTATCTCAGAAAATCTTTCTGAAATCCTCTCTGTTCCAAATTTCTAAGTACAGTGTAGGTACTGTAACAAAATTTCATAAATTTTGTGGTATCCTTAACTATCATCTTATGCACTAATTTTCACTCAAATATCGAAGATTTGGCTAAATCTACTGATTTTGGAAGGTGTGTGTTTAATTAAATCTCTAAGGGTTTATTTTAATGTGATTTATCTTTTTTTCCCAAAGTATTGGTTGCTATTGTTGAGTCATTTTAGTTACATGCAACTCTTCATAATTCGTTGGGTTGTTGCTGGATTTTTTTGTTCTGTTTTGTTTTGACAAAGATATTGGAGTGGTTTGCCATTTCCTTCTCCAACTCATTTTACAAATGAGGAGCTGGCGCAAATAGGATTAAGGACTTGTTTAGGGTTACACAGCTAGTAAGTGGATATTTGAGGGGTCTAATTAAGAGTTTGTCATATATAAATCTACTTTATTTCCCTGCATCCATGCAAAATTATCAACATGTTATGGATATGGCTGTCAGTGTCAGTTACACTTATAATTATCATGTAATTAGTCTTTGCCCAGTGAATAGCATCTGACCTTTGAGGATACACCTTGTTTTCATTCCTTATATGAAATCCTGCATAAATATTAATATTTCTGCCTCTTTCCAGTATCTTCAGTTTTTATGCTATCTAATGCTAAAGTTATTAACTTTTTCTGTTCCCCATAAATTTCCACTTTGTAATCTCAGCTGTAAATGTAAAATTATTTACATTTCATCACTCATTTGCCACTTAGAATCAGTTTATTTCATCCATATGACATAAGTACACTATGATGATAGGATAGCTCTATTTTAACTCCAATTTATTTTATGGGAGATTTATTAAGGAGGCAGAGTTGCGTAGTTAATCACAGAGTGGATTTGAAATTGGAAGAACTAACTCAAGCTTCTCCATTGCTGTGACCTTCACCATTACTTAATCTCTCTGAGCCTCAGGTTCAGCATCACTAAAACTGTACATCTGCTGCCGACTCTTTTGGGGGAAAAGGCATGTTCCAACTTCTGGGGAAGCTGAACCTGGTGGATTACTTGAGATGAGGAGTTTTAAGTTGTAGCAGTCCTGAAGCCAATCGAGTATCAACCCTAAGCCTGGCACCAATATCGTGAACCCTGGCAGTATGGGGCCACCAGGGTATTGAAAGAAACAGGGACTGACCCAGGTCAGAAAAATGGAGGGTGTAAAGGCTTCCAAGCCAATCACTAGTGAGATTAGGCTCACGAGTGACCCCAACTTTTAGACTATGCAAGATACGGTGGGAAAAGAGAGAGAGGGAGGGAGGGAGAGAGAGGGGGAGAGAGAGAGAGAGAGAGAGAGAGAGAGAGAGAGAGAGAGAGAGAGAGAGAGAGAGAGAGAGAGAGAGAGAGAGAGAGAGACTTTGCTTATGTATATCTTTTCTTGCTTAATTCAGTATCACGGCACTTATTTCCCATTTACTCTCTACCTTTTTCCTTTGCAAATTATGCAAATTCTAAATAGCTTCCTACATTACAATACATAGAATGATATGATTTTGATGTAATTTCAGTGATTGAATTTTGGATAACAATGGATTTGCTTTCCTCATTAACAAAAAGGGCATTTTCAGAATTTTTTTTTTTTACTTCTTTATGCTTTTTTTTCTAACATTTTCAGGTTGACATCTCTAGTAAAGTTAAAAGGATATTAAATATGCTTTACAGTCTCTACATTATCCCTTGACTTTTTGAAGCCAAAAATGAATATAAAAGACTTTTTTTCCCCTTAGGGATCTTCCATTTTGCTGTCAACAATAAAAGGAAAAGCTGCTTCAAGGGGGTAAAAAAATAAAAGCTTTATATATAACCTTGCTGCAATCAACAAGTGAACAGTTCTTCATGAAAGGAAATGTGATTTCAAGGGAGAATTTATTTGCAAGGGATTTAAGAAAAAGGTAAGCCTTTGGTCTTAATAGACTGTAAGGTAATGTTTTAAGTGCTAATTTCAAGGAAATTGACTCCATGTTGACTCCAATATCATAGGGTACAGGGGAATATCTGGAAAATTAGTTTATACACACATGCTTGCATGCATACATGCACACACATGTATGTCTATGTACATTCTCATTTAATCTTTACAACCACCCTTTGAAGTAGGTACTATCATTATACTCATTTGGCAAATAAGGAAATTGAGGCTGAGTGATTACGTGACTTATCCAGAGTCACGTAGCTAATAAATGTCTGAGGCTCATTGAGGGTAGGGATTTTTTTTTTCCTTTCCTTGTATCCCAGGCTCTTAGCATAATACCTGGCATGTAGTAGTTTCTAATGAATGTTTATTAATGGATGGCCTAAAGACTGGCTCAGAGTCATGCTCTCTTCATACAATTATTTACTTTCTACAAGTAGTCTTAAGAATGGGGCAGTAGGAGAGAGCCCTTTCCTAGCAATCAGTTGATGTCTTTTTCTCCTATATACTAACTGCTCTGTTTTCCCAGGGAAAGGAAACATTATATAAATATGTATGTATATATGATACATTTCTGCTTGTCTGCTGAAAACAACCTTCCTCTTCCTTGGTTTTTATTCAAGACTCCCAAATATTTTCCTGTTCTTAGCTTGGAGGATAGACAGACCACCCTGCTTCTGATATTTTTGTATTGTCTTCATCCTCCTCCTTTCCCCTCTTTTCCCTCCTCATTGTACTATCCTCATCCCAATTAGACATACTTAAATGGTGCTTTTCAGCTGAAAAATTGCTTCCATCATTGGGAATCTGTAAAGTAGTAACTTTCATGAATAAATCAGAATAAGAACTCCCAAACCAAGCATGGCAGGAAAAAATGAAAAAAAAATTTAAATGTTAACATCTCAGATATTAATCTTGGAATATTTCAGAAATCCGGAACTTTAAATTAAATTGTTGCCAATTCTCTGATATATGCCAGAGTGAAGTCTTCCAGACCTCTTTCAGAATGTAATTTATTTTACCTTCAGTAGTGCAATCAGTAACCTCCAGGGATGAATTTTTCTCACAGTGAAGTTCTAAAATATTTCAGAATTCAAGAAGGGACAAGTGTTCAATAATTTCCTGAATTTTAAATGCCCAATGGATATAACCCAGGATTAAGAGTTAGCGATGATGAATTTAAAATTACAATTCATTTGTGAAAATATTGCAAGAGTTAGAGAAAGGCACTTGGGGAAAATTTATGTTAAAGCCCATCAATGAGAGATTTTTTTGCTCATACATTGCTAAGGAAGTCAAATAATCTGTTCACTCAGGCTGACTCACAGAGCTATTTAAGGTGGTCAATTGGTCTGTTGGCCTATGTTCTAATCCAGACCTCAACCCAAGATAAGATGCAAAATGTGTCTTTGGATACCTTCCAAATCCCCTTCCAGCATCACTGTCCTCACTTTATTTCTCCACTTCTCCTATTTTCATCCCACCTAGGTATCCAGTTCTGATGAGGCAATACACTCCTCCATCTCCCTTCCCTATTGAGATGTAGTTGTACTTGGGGTAGCTAGGTGGCACAATGGATAGAATATTGGAGGACCTGAGTTCAGATGTGACCCCAGACACTTGACAACAGCTGTGTGACCCTGGGCAAATCACCTGACCCTGATTGCTGGGCAAAAAAAAAAAAAAAAATTAGTTTTTTCTGTCTTATTCTGATTCATTTAGCTATCATGTTGGGGAAAAAAAAAACTATGATGGGACATTTTATTGATTTTTTAATGATTTTTTATTTGATTTGATTGATGTTGGAATGATTGATGATGGCTTAATGTAGCAATGCCTATAGAGTATTTTCATTTTAATCAAAGAGATGGAAAGTTTTAGTCCTAAAGAATGAATCTCTAATGATAAAATACCCAGAACTACATCAAGCTAAGTATTTAGGGTAGGAAAGACTGTGTGGTCTCTCAAATTATATAATATAGGGCAGTAAATTTATCTTTCTCTATATATCTGTGCCTACATATATGTATGTATTATGTATGTATATATGTATCTATCTGTCATCTATTAAGTTAACTAGTTGTTCAGAAGAGATACATGTATGAAATTAATTATAACCCTCATACTATAATATAGAAGAAAAATAAAGCCATTAACTATACCTCTGATTTAGAAGCATCCTTGGCAAATCCCTTGCATAGGAGTTGAGAATACTACATTTGAAACTGTAGTTCAATATAACTACATAGTTTAAGTCCTTCTTTTGAGTGGTGGACAGGGGTCGGGAACTTACTAAACACCTACCATGTGCTGGATATTGTGCTAAGTATTTTTACAAATATTATCAGATTTGATCCTCACAGCTCTGAGAATTAGGTGATATTATCACCATTTTACAGTTGAGGAAAATGAAGCAAAGATCTAGTGACTTGCTCATGGTTATATAAGGAGGAAGTGACTGAGAGTGAATAGTCTGAGATTTAAAAGGTCTTTATGGATAGTACAGATATTACAGTAGCTTTCTATGAAGTCTAAAATTTGTCAAAGAGAGTTCATATCAGGCTGAGCCCTTCCTCAGAAAAGAAGATTGTTGGAATATTCTAAATCTTCTCAGATTCCTAAACTGTGGGCCACCTGCTACAGAGCAAAGTTCTAATCTGATGTTGGCTAGTCTTGGCCAATATCACTTCTACTTAAAAGAAACAAAACTGAATAGATGACAGAAATGCATGATCACACTATAATATGTGGGTTCAATACCATGTCTCACTCAAAAAAATTCAGACCTGGTAATAACAATAGTTAAAGGCATGGGGCATTTAAGAGATAAAACTAAAGGGGGAGACTGTCAGAGCGGCACTCACCTTGGGGATCCCTTGCACTAATGCTGCCTCTCTGTTCACTTGAGAAAAACTGGGAAACTGGTGATTATGCAATGTAGGAGAAGGTCTCTGATTATCCCAATGCTCCCCCCTTGCCCCAATACACACAATGCTCATTGATGTCAAAGGAATAAGGATACAAACTATATCAATGTATCTGAAATAAAAGCAAATGACTGAGGAATGGAAATAGCAACTTCTGGGATGATGCTGGTTACAGTGTGCCCGCACCATCTTGAGAAGGATGAGCAGAAGTGCTCTGAATTCCCATAGCACACCAGTAAACTGGGCACTGATTCCCTAGGAGATTTCTCCAGGAATGCAACATCCCCAGATTGAAAACCTTGCCAGGTCTGTGGGAATATCTAAGCAAGAGGATTGAGTTTCCATTTGTTTGGTTGGTTTCCTGTTGGAAGAGGGAGTTTGCTTTTTAGTTTGAAGAAGTTCATGCTGTATGGGGCAGTGTGGAAAGGGGAAGTAGAGAAAATTCTCAAGGAGATCATCAGTGTTATTTACTTAATTTTAATATTCTGATGAAATATTTCATTTATATTGGCTATTTGAATCAATGAAACAAACATTTAGGTAGGGAGAGAATGAAAGGGGCAGCGGTTTATTGGTAGGATGAAGGCTGAGACAAAAATCTGATTAGGTAATCCATACTCCCTGAATAAACTAATTCAAAAAGGGACACCACCTAAAAAGTGGCAGTACAAAAGGGAAAGGGGCAGCAAACTTCAGGAGTTTCCAAAACAGATTCTACTTTCACATTGATTGGTGCTCATTATTGCAGGTAAAGATGAATACTTGATGCATAGCACCTGGTTCCTACTTCTAACGAGTCATTCAGCAAATGCTCAGCAGCACCCTAGCATTATTCCAAGAAAAGATTATGGAGAACGAGCATGCCTGATCAAAAGTTAGGCAGTGGTTTGGGAAGGGATTAATGTGTCTACTTTGATTCCAGTTCCCAAGAACCCGGTAAAGATTAGAAAAAATAGATGTTTGTTATTTATTCTCAAATCTTTAAGTTTCTTGTAAACAAAACCTAAGGAGGAAGACATACTTGAAAATTCAAAATAAATTCCATTTTGTATATTCAGCAAAATATTATCATGTTCTAAAGTCGCACACCAATATTTCATTACGATGTGGAGGATTCTCAAATCCTATGTAAGAATATAAGCCAGATTAGAAAAAACTTTGAACATGGACCTGATGATGCTGGCATCTCTAGTCCAAGTTTGGACAAGATCATCATCAAGGTAACTACAAAATGAACACAGAAAATCCATACTAAGTAATATATGATAAGTAATAGAGGAATTCTGATTTATTCCAATGGAAGGAGGACCTATACCTATCAAATCACAAAATCTTGAATGTGATTTTTTAAATGATTAAATATGTCAATTGTTTTCCTATGTTGAATGATCTTAGCATCTATGGTATAAACCTAGCAATCACAGTAAATAATTTTTGGATATATTGATCTAGTCTTTTTACAAGGATTTAACTTTTAAATTTTTCATCAAAATTCATTAGTGACTGTTTTTATTTATTTTCCTTTGCTTTATCTTTTCCTGGTTTAGTTATTAAGACTTACTTTGTCTTACAAAAGGAGTTTGATAGAGAATTTCCTCAATTCTTAAGAGTAATTTGTGCGGTATAAGTAATAATTGCTCTTTAAACATCCATCTAGATAGAAGTTTCTCACATCTGCATTTGGTAGTTCTTTTACAGGTAGTTCAATTTCTTTTCTTGAGCTGGATTATTTTAAGACCTTCAGGTGGTGTACTTCTAATAAAAACATTGTTTATATTTTGCAAATAATTCTCATTTTTTTTTGGATTTTCAGTTTTCCTGGCATATAATCATGTGCAGTAGGTGGTAAAAATTTAAGAAAACAATTCTCTATTACATCACAGTTTCTTAAAATAATTAAATAGAAGTAAAAATATAACATCTGTGTTCCTAGTTTAAAAAAAAAAAAAGGGTTCTCACTAAGCTTAAGAGGACAGGGAACTAGGTTTAATACCCAAAAGTAGAACATTCACCATTTTGGGATCTGTGACACCCTGGCCACCGAAGCTTCTACGAACAAGACAAGAGTTACCTGATGACTACATAAAATGCATCCCTGATACCTTGAACTTCAGCCTTATTGAGATTAAGTTGAGTTTCTCTAAATGTGAATTTTGTTATATATTATTTTAAGCATAGTTTGTATGTTATTCTATTTGTAGGTCATGATAAGTGTGCTGAAATTATTTTTGCACATTTAATATGAGCAATATGGAGAGGTAGGAAAGACATGATTATGTTACATGTACAATTTGGCTACTTAATTTTATAAATACTGGGGTGGGGATTATACGTTATTGAGTCTCTGTTTTTATCCATTCGAAGGCAAAGTGGAGAAAAAACAACGTTATGGAGGAAATTATTAAAGCTTGTATGTCAGAGAAGGTGGGAATTTATGTTTACTTTTGTGGGTTTGCTCCTTTTCCAGGTCAGAGATCATTATGATCTCAAACTTATTTAATGCATTCTTTAAATACAGTGATCATTGTTCATTGATCAACATAGCCCTATGCCAATCATTATTAAGCTCTCATACAAAATAGCTAGAAGGACCAAGTTAAGAAATTTGCATCAGCCATTAGGAGTTTCCATTTAGCTTGAGGAAATAGCTGTGACTTTCCTCAGAAGTACTTCATTTAAACAGGCTACTGAATCAAACTGTGCTAAGGATACCAGGCACAATGCCATGAACCCCTAAACTTCAAGTTTAAATCTGCCATATATCAATGTGGCAGACACCTTGAAGGAAGACACTTACATTTTGTATCTTATTCCCTTCACTTGACATGACAAATTCATGATGGATATGCTTCCTTGTTTCCACTATTGTGGAAACTTCTGAAACTACAGTTATGTATTTCCACAGTAGTATGCAGTTCAGTCATTCAGTTCCATTGAGGATGATAAAATATATCAAAACAAGAAAATTAATGCCATATTTATGTAGTCCTTTTAAGTTCTCAAAGCATTTTGCATACATTATTTCATTTGAGCCTCCTCAGAACAACCTTATGAGGGATATACTAGTATTATTGTCATGGATAGATGAGGCATATAAGGCTGAGATAGGTTAAGGGTCTTTCCCAAGATGGCACAGCTAGTAGGCATCTCAGTAAGATTCTAAATCAGGTCTTCCTGACTCCCAAATCTGCACATCATTCCTTATAATGCTGCCTTCACAGTGAATATTTGCATTTTATGTCTTTAAATGTCCTATAATGTCTAAAAAAGAACATTGCAAAAAAATGATGTTTCATAAATATGTTGAACGAATAAGAATTGATAACTTAATTTGGGTAGTTTTTTTTTTACAGTATTCACAAATACTGTTCCATGATTAGATTTGAATGTAACATATTCATTGGGAAAGTTAAATATATAGACCACAGGGTGGGACTGGGATCCTCACCAACCAGGTAAAGACCTACAACAGATGCATATTGCTAATACATTTATTCCAGGCACCTTATTTAATCTATGGAGTCTGTTCCAATAATAACCACACTGACCACCATATTAACCAACCTTCTCTTTGGTGCAACTAGTTTTCCCTTCAAGTTTTCTTTGCTGATGACTAGGTCCTTTAGGGTAATCCTCACCCCTCATGACATTCTCCTCAGCCACATAATACATTTATCCCTAAATCTGACTCCTTATTGATTTCCTTCTTCTCCACAAACATGTCACCAAAATGCTTATAAGAAATTGGATTATGCCTCCCATCAGACCAATTTCCTTAGGCCTGACCAATTATGATGCTAAAAATAGCACAGAAATCATATAATTCTAGTCTCCCTCCCCCAAAATGTTTATTTTTTCCCTGAACCTTACAATAGTTTTGTAGTACTTTTCTCAAAGACTGCAATTTCTCTCATGGATTATGGAAGGATCGGGTACCCAGTGCAGACTGTGACCTCCTAATCCTTTTCCATGGACCTTAACACCATCATCTCTATAAGAAATCTTGCAGTGAGACAATGAATTACCCCATGAACGAAATTCTAAACCCTTTTCTGATCAAGTTGTCTGTATTTTGATCAAGGTAATTAATGGTTTGCCAGTCAGTATTTTGATCAAGGTAATTAATGGTTTACCAGTTCTGATAAATTGCAGAAGGCTAATCAATGTTTGGTGCATATATCAAGAATTTAATCATCCTGGTACTGATTCACATTCCTTATAAGCCCAATCTTGCACAAATCCCCTTGTACTGAGGTACATGTGGATTCCTCAGATATCAATAACCACTGTGGAAGACTCCTAAAGGATATATTTTCTGGGTTTCCACTAGCTGACAATAATTTTAGCACATTTTAATGCTTGGTTTGCAACAGAATATTCATAGGACATCTGAATTGGAGAGATGGTATCTGTTCTTCAAGGATTCCTTTATCAAAAAGAAAAATACATGGTCAAGCTTATTTATCACTAAAATCACAATACTAAAAAGTACTCTCTAAGATGTCTAGAGAAGAACTAACTTACATTTTTACCCAGCATTCTATCACTGTTATTATTTAATAATCTGACCTTTTTTGGCAACCTTCAGCCACCAGGTATGCATTTTAACCTAGATTGCTAGTGATCATTTCCTCTTGCACTTTACTCTGATTCATGGTATTACCTAGTGGACTAAGATACAGGCATTGGCTTTTAAGAAGAGGAACCCACATATGCATGTTAACAATTTATCTTTTTTTATCAAACCTAATTAAGTTATAGCATGAAAACTGTATACCTGGGCCGCATTATTCAAGTACCTCAAAAATGCCTTAAGTTAAGCTTTAAGATTGTGCTCTCAGAATTAATGAAAGGTCAAGATAAGAAATGTCCCATTTGTGAATTTTTTTCACTTTTTGTAAAGTGAGTTGACAATATTGTCCCCAATACCCTTACATATGGAACTTTCTATGAACCTAAGATCTCATCATTGCAGATACTTAGTCCTCTGACTCAAATCACAACCTATCCATGCAAACTCTTTCAAAACAAGGACTTTCTGTTCCTTCTTTGTAGCCCCAGAACCTAGCCCTGTACCTTAAACATAGTAGGCATTTAATTCAATTAGAAATTAATCTTTCAATTAATTGAATTAATGTTGCATTTAGCTAAATTGAATATTGAAATATTCCTAGTTAAATATCAATTCTAAAGCCTGTGTGGAAAAAATACACAAGTATTTGCAATCTATTCTTTAAATAAGGAATATCAATTTCCTCCAGACAATTGAAGTCTCTTTTATTTTAATCATCATAAATTCATTTTCTGACGGCTCAAAGTAGGATTAATTGGTAAACCTTCAATTATTCAGTGTAGTAAGAGAAAATTATCATAGAATTATATGTCTCAGAGCTGTAAGATTTCTTAATATATTTTCTAGCCTATCTTCCTGCCTTCATAAAGATGAAGTATCATTATCTTAGTTCTACAAATGAGGTACTTGAGACTGAGAGAGGTTAAGTTTCATTGTCTAAGATTTACACAAGTTTAACTAAGTAACAGCTAGAACAGTAGGATTTATAAGAGCTGAGTTCAAATACTGGCTCTGACCCCTCTTAGCTGAGTGGCTTCATTCAAGTCATTCATTCAGCCTCAGTTTCTTTATCTGCAAAAAGGAAATCTGATGAGATAATATTAAGGAATACAAACACTAGATCTTACGAAGCTAGTGGTAGAAGGAAGAGAAAGTATGGTGGTGTTTGGGGGGAGATGTCTAGAACCCCAGTTTGATGCCTTCTGGTGCTCTTCCAACCAAATTATTTTGTATTCTTTCTACTCTACCATGCTGTTGTGCTAATTAACCAAGTGATCGTGCCAATACATTTAGGTGGCCCCTTCTAGCACTAGTGCCAAGGATTAGAGAAGTCCTGGTAGGTAGGATAGGAGTAGCATTTGTACATATTAACTGCCAAGTGGACCAGGTAGGGATGGGCATGTTGGAGTCATGTCCCAGGCTTGATTCTTAATCCCAGTGTCACCTTACATTTTTCCCATTCTTCTCAGCCCTTCCATGATACATTCTGAAATCTCCTAGGCTAGACACTGAGGAAAAAACAAAATCCAAGAAAACTAAGGGGTGAAGTTCCTATTTAGATGGTGCAAAAGTTGGAGCCATTTTTTTCAGGGTCACGGGATGCTGAGCTCAGTAGTAGGAATCCTTTCCAGGATCAAGAGTTTGATGTACAAGAAAGGAGGTTTGGTATTATGTGGGTCAGAGGATGTGTGACCTATAGAGAAGAAACAGCATGTGTTTCACTCAGTTTCCTGGGGTGTTTATGTTTTTATATCCAGTTGAATAGAGTCATCTCATTATGAAACTTCCACTAAATGAATGGTAACTGGATAGCTCCAGCCACTGCCAGCTGCAGTATTCTCTAAAACAAGCTTTCGTAGCATTTCTGGTGTCATGGACCCCCCCTTTGGAAGCCTGGTGAAGTCTTTGAACCCCTTCTCAAAAGAGTGTGTATTTTTAAAGATTGAAGGAAGTGCTAAATTTAAATTAGAGGTTAGTGAAAAAGTCAGCAAACATTTATATAAAAGCTCTTACTATGTGCCAGGCATTGTGCTAATTGCTTGGGGATACAAAGGAAGGCAAAAATAGTGCTTTCCATCAGAGTTTACATTATAATGGGGTAGACAACAGGCTAACAATTATATACCATACATGGGATAACTTGGAGATAAGCTCAGAGTAAAGGTACTAGATATTGGTAGATGCTTCTTCTAGAAGGTGGGATTTTAGTTGAGACTTGAAGGAAGTCAGAGAAAACAGTGTGAATAAATTCAGTGAAAATAAATATGCAATATTTTTCCCTTCCTAATTTACTGACCCCACCCTTAAATTTATCAACAGACCTTGTGCTATGGGGCTCAAGTTAAAAACCTTTTCTGTAAAGAAATATCTAAGTAGTGGTGGTCTAGTTCTCTGAACTTTCTTTCTCAAATATCTTCTCTTATCTCCCTATTCATTATAAACCTACCAATTATTCCTAGCCCTTAGCATAGTACCTCCTTTGTTCAAATAGCATACACATTATAAGCCATACTTGGCTTTCAAAAACATACATGGGGTAGCAATTTTCAAAGCATAGAGCCTTGGGAAGATTGTATTTTTGATCCTGGAAATAACAGGGATCCACTGGAGTTTATTGAATAGGAAGATGTCATAGTCAAAGGCAGCTGTGCTTTGACATTGGTTTGACACCTGAGAAGAGGATGGGTTAGATAGAGCTTGGGAGAGACTAGAAAGGTTTTATCAAACTAGAACTTCTGAAACAGAGGACTAAAAACCTGACCATGGAATTCAAAAAACTGATGTTCTCAAAATCATACCTTTTCCTAATTTTTAACTGGGAGAAAAAAAACCCACAATAAAGGGAAAATAAGGGAGAATATTCATTCTTATTTTGTGCCCCTGTAGTTCATTTTCATGACAGAGTCTCCCTGACAATGGGTTGTTTTACATAAGTAAAAAAAGACATGTATTACATATCTACAATGTGCAAGGATATGTGTTAGATCCTGAGATATAAGGTTAAAAGATAATTCCTGACCTAAAGGATCTTACAATCTATTGGTGGGGGTAGGAGGATAAGTCATGTATGCAAATAAATATTACATTCAAGATAAGATCTTGAGCACACAATTTAGCTTCTCCAAGCCTCAGTTTCCTTTCCCCAGCCAGCATCTATTGCCTTCTCTCTATTTATATGGCCACCATTTTAATTCAAGCACACATCCTCACTGTCAAATTATTGCAGTTGTCTGTAATTACTCTCCCCTTCTTAAGACTGTGCCCTTCACAGCTGCCAAAGAGATATCCCTAAAGTAAAGATCTGATCATTTCACTCCCCTAACTCAATAGATTCCACCAGTTTCCTAAAGCTCCTGGGGTTGAGTATAAAACCTTCTGCTTATCTTGTAAAGATCTTCATAACTTGCCAAATTGATTTTTACATTACTCCCTTTCCTGGAGTTTCGGTCCAGTCCAGCTGACCTCTTTGATGTTCATCCCACTTCAAGATTAGTCTCTATGCATTTGTGAGGGCAGTTCCTCCATGCCTGGAGTGCCCTTCCTTCTTCCCTCTTAGAATCCTTCATTTTTCTCAAACATGGTGGTCTGTTTGATCCCTTTCTTGATTTCTGTGCTCTCCCCCTATCCTATTTTATACTTATTTTATCTCTGTATTTGGACTAGACCTATGATGTGAAGAGTATAAGATGTTCCTGGTGAAAAACCTCCTCTATCAATTAAGAGCAGCATGTTCTCAACCACTTAAGATCTTAGGGTATGAAGGGGTTAGCAGACTTCAGAAGAATCATGTAGGTGGTGCATCTCACAAGCAAGACTTGATCCCACACCTTCCTGACCCTAAGGCCAACTCCCTAGCCTCTATGACACAGCACCTGTCCATACTTGCATAACCACATGATAAAAGGTGAGAGTAGGGCCAAGAGGATTTCGTTTTTGTCTTTGCATCTCCAGTGCCTGGCACCCAATTGCTTGTTGGTTAACTGACTTCCTTCTCCTCCTCCTTGGCATCATCATAACAAAATGGCACTTTTATAGCACCTTAAGGTATGTGAAATACTACACAAATGTTACTCCATTTGATTCCTGTGAGGTAGGTGCTTTTATTTTCTCCATTTTACAGATGAGGAAATGGAGGTAGACAGAAATTAAATGCCCCAGAAGCTGGATTTGAACTCAGGGTCTTTCTTACGCCAAGTCTAGTGCTCCATCCACTGTGCCTTCCCCATCTGTAAACTCAAGAGTTTGGACTAGATGATCTCTAAGGTTCCTTCCAGCTCCAATTCAAGTACTTTCATGACACAGAATATGTAAAACAAAACAAAAGAACACGACAGACTGAAGTAAAGAGAGATCATGAATGGGATGGTGGGCTATCTAACAATTATGTGGTGGAAGGAACATCCAAGTCATGATTAGGGAATAGTGAGGAATCCATTTTCTCTAGAATAGGAAATATTTGAAGTAGAATAGAGGTTGTTTTTCAAAAAGCTTCAAGGAAGTCTGACTGGTCAGCCTTAAAAGCCATACTAAAGAACATGGATTTTATTCTACAGACTGGAAAGCCATGGAATGTCTTGGAGAAAGGAATCACAATGTCTGATTGTTCCTATATGACTTTCCCTATATTGTATAAGGATGTATAAAGATACATTAGAGAGGTGGAAGATAGGAGTCAGGGGAGGCCAGTAAGGAGTCTACTATCATAGTCCATACAACAATTGATAAGAATAGTTGGTGGCAGTAAGAGTGAAGGAGATGGAAGTTAAAGGTATCACATGGACATATTGTTATTCATTACTACTTTCCAATAAATCATTATAATTTAACTGTAGTCATAAATTTGCTTAAATGGAATTGCTGGCTAATAGAGAAAACTTTTCACTTGGCCGAACATTAGGTTCAAAAATCAACAGCAAAAGTCTAGTAACATGTTGGCAACAGAAGCTAATGCAATTTTAGGCGAACAAGAAAAGCATAGAGCTCAGACTGAGGGAGGGGATGATATCACTCTAATGCTCTGGCCAGACCATATCTGTAATATTCATGTTGCAGCGCAGCACTTAGGGACATTAGCAAAATTCATTAGGCCCAGAGGAATGGGAACAAGACAGCAAGGGGACTGGATGCTGTGGAATATGAAGACTGATCAAAGAACCTGGATTGTTTAGCGTGGAAAAGAGATTGAGAAAATAGCATTAGAGACAGAACTAGAAGGGAACTTTAGAGGCCAGAGTGTCCAACACTCTGGATGAGAAAACATCAGAAGCAAGATTTGAAAACAGGGTCTGTCCTCTGACTTCAGAAAGTCAATGCTCTTTCCACTATACCACAATATTAGAAGAGTTCAACTTACTCTACCTATCTGTTGGTGCTGAATTGGGTAAAAGGGACAGAAGTTACAAAGGAGAAGATTTCAGATTAGTATAAGTAAAAATGCTCTGATAACTTTAGCTCTTCCACAGTGAAGTTGAGGGATTCCCTGGGACTCTAAAATACTTACACAATGGGACTGTGAAAAGGAAGGGAATATTTTTTTTCCTGAATCTTTATAATAGTCCTTGATTCAATTTATGAAGGACGTTTGGAATGGTAAAATTTCTTGCAGCACCATTTTGTGATTTCCAAATCCTATTTTTTAATCAACTGGTTAGACTAGTGATATCAAACATATAGACATGCATTTGGTCCATAACATACCTGATTGAGGCACAAACCAGATTAAAATGTAATTGGAAAATATTTAACAAAACATACATACACTAAAACATGGATAATACTAGTGTGTGGTTTCTAAGACAAGGATCCTTATACTTGTTTTAGTGACCCATATTTCTTGAGTTTGACATCACTGGTGTAGGCCAATTGTATAACAGCTTAATGACAAAAACAAAGAAAAAGGAAACAGACAAATTATCTTAAATAAAATTGAATAAACTAATTTGAAAGAACTTTTCATTTAACAGTTCATCCAGAGATCAGTTTAGATATTAAAGTCATACTACAGCCTGAGAATTTTAAATTGGATTTGATAATTAAAAGGAAAAGATACTCTATGAGAAATGGGAGAATGTGGCATTTGTGATAGTGAGAAAATATTTCCAGAAGTTAAATAGTAAATGGATTCAGGGCACTTTTGTTAACATAATGTTATTGGGAAGTCTATAGGTAATTTTTTTGTGGGGGATGTTAAACCCTTTGAACACCATGTCAATCAAATTATTTGGTCTTTGTTTCTATGACTCTGGACTGAAAATCTGGGGCTGGAAGGATGCCAAGTGCCCCCCCACCACACACACTTTTCATTTCTTCTTGTACATTTCTTCTTGAACTCTCCTGATAATGAAGGTTCAGTGACTTCCTACTCCCTCTAGGATAAACAAATTCCCCTGTTGGATATTTAAAGTCATTTGCATTGTGACTCCAATAGGTGGTTTAATGAATAAAGTTCTGGGCTTGGAGTCAGGAAGACCTGTGTTCAAATCTTGCCTCAGACAATTCAGTTTCTTTATCTGTAAAATGAGGGAATAAACTCAATGGACTTCATGTTCCCCTCCATCTTTTAATCTGTGCATCTTTCTAGTATAATAATGAGTGAAACTATACAGTAATGGAAAGAGGCTTATTAAGTATATTGAGTTCTTAGTTGTACATAACATCCCACAGTATTTTACAGGGTTAAAGTATTTTAAAAGCAGTGTTACTTCCTATTTTCATGGATTCTGCCACTGAAATTTAAATTAGAGGTGGGAATGCCCTTTAATTCTAATCTTAAGCCTCTAGCATTTCTACAAGGAAATAATTGAGTAATCCAGAAAGTAACCATGCATCTCCATATTTGATAACACAAGCTATCTGGTCAAGAAATCATTGCTGGGGAATTTGATTTTTCTAAAAAAAGTATTAGGAAGCCTAAGAGTTTAGTTGAAAGCACATGAAGATAACAGAAAGGAAATAATTCAGTCTAATAGAACTTCAAATGGCAAGAGCTGGTTTATCTTACATGTCAACAAAATGGTGGACTTCATTAGTCTTGCCCTTTATCTTTGTACAAAGATATCCATAAAGATAAAGATATCTTTATCTTTTTACAAAGAGTCCAGACTTAGTAATATCCATAGGTACTTCATTCTTCAAAATAAATGTAATGCCTGTGAAATTTAGTCACTGAATTATAGTTTATTCTCTCCAAGAGTCCAATCTTCAGATTCCGTCTTAGATTCTTTCACAGATAAAGATGTGTAACACTATGAATAGATCTCTAGTATTATTTACCATTTTACTTCTAAGTTTTCCTTGACTTTGTACGTGGTCAAAAATGGGGGAACGAAACAACAAATTGTTGTAATGAGGAAGCGGATCCATGTTAAAGGTGGGGGAGGGATGGAAAGACACATTTTACTTATTCATTTCTCATTCATTTCCTCATTAAGGGTACTTTGCTTTATTTCTTCAATAGCCAGAATGAAATTTCTTGGTTTTAGGAAGATGCCACTTCAGTTTGACCTCAAAAACTTGCCCTTCTTTAGAAAAGACAATAACAATAAACATTTTCAAAAATAAAATCATCACATTTTTTTTCCCTTGGAAAACCCTGGGAGTTGTTTATAGATAAAGGAACTAAGGCACAGAGAGATTTAATGACTTGCCTATACCCTCATAGACAATAAATGTCTCAGGTTGGATTTGAGCTTAAATTTTCTTGCCTCCAGGTCCAGTATTCTATCAACTGTACTACCTAAGGGCATTTCTTTATTTTCTCTCTCATTCCCTTTCTTAGATCTAGGATTTAGCAGAACTTCTGTACTCAGTGTCTTTTGTGGTGTCTTATTCCTCTCAGCTCTTCATAAGATATAAGAAGTTAAACACCCAGCCTGAGATGAACTATACCTTGTTTATTTATGATAAAATAGCATTGCTAAGATGTCATTAATTGTTTTCTCTCATATACAGCAAAAGCAGTTTCTTTTTTGTTGAGTAATTATTGAGATTGTCTTATATGATGTAAATATCCTTTCAATCATTTAAAAATATAAATAATTATTCTCTGTAATTGTTCTTCTCATCAGTAAGATACTGGAAGACTGATCTTTTTTACCTACATAGGAAGATATCTGAATCTATTAATCATGATGTAGGAATATTAGAGAGAGTTGATGAAAGAGCTTTATTCCAAATCCAAGATCTTAACTCACAACCCTTAGAATTACCCTCCCCACTATAAAATTTCTAACTCCATGTGTCCTGTATTTTTCCAGGGATATTGGCAAGTATAAATTGTTTTTGTCACTGTTAGAAATCATGTCAACCTGGTACCATGGAAACGTGGTACTAACATTCATTCAAAAGAAACAGTCTCCTTAAATACAGGTGACAAAATGGCTTATTATCGGGCTCCAAAATGTGATATTCAGTGATTTGTATTGATGGTGCTCCATCTGTAATATTGTGTTTGGACTGGCTGCCCCCAAAAGAAGGGTAAGAGACTGAGTCTTCAGTGGGAATCTGAGGAGTCACAGTCTTCTTAATCCTGGAGGGGAAGTGAGAGAAACAGAAGGATGTTCTCAAGGTGAAGAGAAATTCCGAGTCACTCTGTGACAGCACAGAGATGACTTTCAACAATCAGAGATGATGCTTGCTGCAAGAGAGTTGCTTGAAGACAAAGCTTAGAGGGATACAGCACTGGCATCAGCCAAGTGCTGGCTGGGCATTTTGACTGGCCTCTGACAATGGATGTTCTTGTTAATATGGTTAATGTTTACCCTACTCTCAACTTTGACTATTGGAGGGAACCTGATGGAGGAATGTGACTGAACTGTTTGTCCGTGAAAGGCTGATGGAACTGTGAACATGCTCCAAAAATCCTGTCTTCTAAAAATCTTCGCATAAAGATTTTGGATTCAGTTTGTCTTTGATAGAGCTTTCCCTTATATAAATTCTATGACTGATCATAAGTACTGTGTTAGGCAAGACTTTGGTCTTCAAGGGAAAGAGGAAAGGTTTGGATGTTGTTATTGTTTTTTTTAGTTGTGTCTGACTTTTGTGACCCCATTTGGGTTTTTTTTGGTCAAGATATTGAAATTGTCACTTACTTCTCCAGCTTATTTAACAGATGAGGAAACTGAGGCAAGCAGGGTTAAGTGACTTACCTAGGTTTACAAAGTAGTAAGTGACTAAGGTCACATTTAAACTCAGGTCCTCTCAACTCCAGGTGCAGCCCTCTACCCGCTGCAGAGGTATAGGAAAAAGTATCCACCCATGGATATATCCCTAGAGCCAGTCTTTGAGAGGCAAAAGTTATGGTCAGAAAAGAATCGATCCTTCCCTTTTTACTTTTCAAAGAAAAGAACTGAAAAGAAAAAGAGCAAGTGCCTAGAAAATGTGTCCTACACCAATACCTCATCGTCATACACACACACACACACACATACATACATACATGTATACACACTATTCTGTCCTAACACTGTTGTGCTTACTAAATATTTGGTAAATATTTTCAAAGTGCTATTTTTTAGAGATGCAGAAATGTTATCAAACTCAGCATCACATGAACAAATGACAGGTAGAAATGGCTTCATCAGTCTTTTCATGTGTCTTTCTTTCTGGATTATCTACTCAGAGGATAAATATCCAGAAGGTGGTTTCAGATAAACTACTGTGCTTCCTTTGTATTTTCCTGGGCCATTATCTTTCTTCCAGACACAATTATTTAGTGCAGGTGATTCCACTTGCCGATATTTCCTACTTTAAATTTTTGGGGGGCATTGATTAATCATCCACTTTGAAAGTCCTAGACAGTCAGTGTAAGTCAGAGTTGAGAGATATGGAATAGGATGATGATTTAACCTCAAAAGGGAAAAACCTTGGTGTAATGATGCATATTTTCCCCAACAATGGATGAAAAATATAGCAAAGGAGCCTTACTATTTAAAATGCAATATCTGGCTTAAAAAGAAGTCAACATTGATAAAAAAAAAGTCGATTTTAAAAAGTTCTTAGAAAAATCTTTTCATTTATTCAATAGAGAGAGAAAAATGTGAATGGATAAGGGAGAAACAATGGATTATGTGTAAGTGATTAATGCTTAAAGCTGACCAATTCAAAACTGAACTTTATGAGCCATTTATGTTTAACCCGGCAGTTGAACAAATAATGAAGTCTTTTTTTAAATAAATAAAGCATTTCTTAATATTAGCTCAAAGGAGCAAAGGAAATATTTAGGATCATAGGATTATGGCTAGAAATGTATTCAGAATTCAGTTAGGTCAACTCTATGATTTTACAGATGAAGAAACTGAGGTTTAAAAAATTAAGTGATTTACCCAAGGACACACAGGTTGGAAGCTTCAAGGCCAGGATACAAAACCCAGGACAAACACCCCAATTTTTCCACTACATCTATGAGGAATTAAGCCTATGTGGGTAAAAAAAAACATTTGCATCTTTAAACTTTCCCACATTACTTTATTTCCACTTCAAGAAGTACAACAGGGGGAGGAAGGGGAGAAAATTTGGAACTTATGGAAGTGATTGTTAAAAGCGGAAAATAAATTAATTAATTTGGAAAAATAAAAGAAAAAAGTATAAACAAAGGCATTACTTTAAAGCAGAGGAACTGAGGTTAATTAAATGACCAATTGTGGTCCTGGAGAGGAGAAAATAAAACATATTTCCTTCTTCCCAGAGAGTTAGGTACTGCAGGTCTGGAATGCTGTACATGCACTCAGCCAGATATTCCATTTTAAATAGTAAGGCTCCTTTGCTATTGCTCATTATTTTTGCTTGATTTCCTTTGTTACAAGGCATGGATATAAACTAGGGTGTTTGATGGTGGAATAGGTCAGGAAATGACCAATGCATAAAAGATCAGCTAGTGGATAAGCACAGATGATAGAATATTGAACCTGGAGTCAAGAAGGTCCTAGCTATATGATTCTGGACAAGTAACTTAACCTCTGTCTGCCTCACTTCATTCATCTGTAAAATGGGGGTAATAATAGTGCCTGCCTCCCAGGGTAGTAATTAGATAATATTTGTAAAGCTCTTTGCAAATTTTAAAGTGCCATAGAAATACTAGCTATTATAATTATCTGATCATTACTATTAATAAAACAATAATATGTTTTTTAAAAAAGGAAACACAATAGTAGCTCTATTATTTTTCTTAACAGTTCCAGGATTTCAGGGTTTTTTCATGAGATGGTTACAGTCTGTTGATATAGCCACACATGGCTAGAAAAAAAACACATTCTGACTCCTAGTTACTTAGGAACTTTCAAGCACACTTTCTATCGATTGTTTGACTTTAATAACTGCCTCCAACCATGAGAAGTGATTCTCTCACACCAACCAATTAGTGATCAAAACATGTATTTTTATCTCCAGGCTCTCCTACTGGGGACCCTGATTATTTCAAATCTGAACTCAGTGAAGCTAGTCTATCATCCCCAGTCATCCTGAGGAATATCTGGTCACTGGATTCAGATGGCTCTGGAGGAGAAGTGAGGCTGTTGACCTGCACAGCCCTCCCTCACTCAAAACAAAGTCAAGTGCAAGTCATGTCATCATTTCTCTGATGGCATGGTCTTCTTCAGCAATGAAGGACGAACACCAAAGCATTGTGCTCATCCAAGCTCTCTCCTCAGGTGACACAAACAGCATCTTGCCTTAGGGTCACACCTCCATCATTTGCTGATTGAATTCTCTCTGCTTGAGCACCTTAGTAAACTTGGTTTGCTTCTTTTATTGTTTCCATTCTTTCCACACTAGATAGCAATACAGTAAGTAATCAGCAAGTCCTGAATCCTACCTTAGACACTTAGTCATTTGACCCGTATCCTGAGTCTCATATCTGTACAACAGAGGTGATAATGACAGTGCTATTTTTCCCAGTGTTATTGGTAGGCACAAATGAAATAGCATATGTAAAGTGTGTCACCAAACTTAAAAAGTACTTATGTAATTAGTAGCTATAATTATTATTCAGAACTGCTTTGTGCAAAGTCTTAAATCCTCTGGCCAGAATGTACTTCCTCCTTTTCATGTCTTCTCTCTCCATTTATACCCATCATGGTATAATATGCATAATTATATAATTATAATCAAATTGTATAATTTGATAATTGCATAGATATTTATGTGTATAAATACACTTATATTAACATAAATACATGTGTTTAAGTAAATCTACACATATTTAAATACCCAGTTATATATCTACATATAGAATGTTCACTTGTAATATGAATATATATTGGATATTATATATTTTCTTTAAATATGATCTTTTATTTTTTCACACAAAATTCATGAAACAAACAGGAAGCTGGATGGGGCAGTAGAATTCAAGTCAAGAATTCTTGAGTTAAATTCAGATTCAGACACTTACTATCTGTGAGACCCTGGGCAAGTCACTAAACCTCTGTCTCAATTTCCCCATTTATAAAATGGGTATCACAAAAGTACCTAAATCCCATATTTGTTGTAAAGATCAAAAGAAATAATGGTTGTTAAGTGCTTTGTAAACCTTAAAGATCTATATCAATGCTAGGTATTCTAAGCGATTTATTAGTATTATTATTTTTCGGATAACTTCTTCATATACAATACTTTGCCATGCATGAAGTAAGGATACAAAAACAGTCATAACACCTATCCCTGAAGATTGTACACTCTGACACAGGAAATCAGACAGTTGTACTTCACACAACAAATATTACAAGGGGACATGTAAGGGTTCATCAAAACCAATAATAAATAAGAAAGAAAGGATGATGACAAGGAAACATTCTTATGAGAAGGTTCTTCATCTCTAATCTATTTTTCTCTTAAATGAATAATTTGGCATTATAGATATGGGTCTATGGTATAGATGAGACAGAGAAGAACCAACTTAAATACCTATAACTCTAATTTCCCTTCTTTCTCCCCCAATTGATGCCTAATACTCCCACTTCATATTTTGAGACTACTGGGATCGAAAACCATGGACAGCTCCAGCTTACTGAGCCTACATGACTTAGTAGTACAGGACCCAGAGCCTACAACCTCTCTAGTCATTTACACAAGGTATTGCTTCCCTTTTCCTAGTCCTAGAACCTAGACTCTCATCCCCCAATACAGAACCAGCATTGAGTCATACCCAGATGCCTTTTCCTCAATACATTTTATGAACACCTCAAGGCAACATTTCCCACCACCACAAGTTATGACCTAGGAATGTAGTTGAGGATAATGCTAATTAAGTTACTCCCTCATATCACTTTTCCAACATAATGCAAAGAGAATTACTATTCTTTAGTAATCCTTTGTCTCTAATCTTATTTTGGCCATTTTGATACTTCAGCACTCATAAATTTCAATCCTTTTTTTTTCTACTAGAAGTTTCCAAGATGGTAACAGGTAATAATCAAGAAGAAATTTTTCATCATTTGGCATAAAATTATAAAAATTGGTCTGAGTCTCAATTATTTGCATATGTTGATCAAATTTCCTCAAAAGTTACCATGCAGAATGCAAGAGGGAAGATCAGGACAAAATCTGTTGAAAAAATTCTTAATGGACTATTAAAATTTTCAGAGGAATAAATAACTTAAGGTCATTAATTGGTAGTATTTAGTCAATAAGGGTATATCTAAATAACATCAACATAACCTGTTAAAATATAAATTTTAGTTGTTTACATATGCAAGAATAACTTTTTTTTTTTTTTTACTTTCTGCACAATGATAAAATTCCAACATAGATTGTTAGAAAAAAATTCACTGCCACTTTGTAACAAACCAAGATTAAGCTTTTTTGCTTTGTTTTGGTTCAGCACATATCAGTTTATTTAGTGCTTTATAATTGCAGTCAGTTAAAGAAATATGTCAAAGTCTCAGTTTTACATGATATGTTGGATCTCTTCTCTCTGTGATCCTTAGAGGTGAAAGTGACAGTATAATGAGAACATTCTAAAACTATATTCCCTTGGTCTTTGTCCAAAATGGCTCAGCTTATAACAAATCTTACTTTGTAAAACCTCACTCATTTCACTAGTTTAAAAAAGTACATAAGATTATTCATGTATTTTTCTAATACTTGGGTCAGGACCTCAGTGGAGGTCATTGATTTTATATTATGACCCCACTGAATTAATATCACATTGTGCTTGAAATATATGAATCACCACTGTGTAGCAAATGAAATATCAATAAAAAAGGCTGGGTGGAAAGTGGAATTTTCTATCATAAGCTATAATAAATAGCCTGGCTCACAATCTAATAAATAGATAGAACAAAGATGTGCTTGGTTAGTCTTGAAGAAAAAACTGAGATATTGAAGAACATGGTCATCATGACATCCAACCTTGTGAAATATTTCTTGTCAAATGCTGCCTGAGTCTCTGCTGGGTCAGAGAACAAACCATGTTATTATTCCCTAGTTTCAGTCCATAAATATATATTTGGTTAGGTGGAAGGTCATTTTAGATTGGCATCTTTGTATGCCAATTCCTCCTGGATTTCAACAAAAGACTTTTTTCCTCTGCTTCTTTCTTGAACAATTAGAGATTTTTTGACTGTTTTGCAAGGATACCATAATTAGTTGAAAAATGAAAAAAGTCATTCAGCAGCTGGTTGTTTTCTGACCTGCTCTCTATCTCACTCCCACCCACTTCCTAGTCCCATCCCATCATCTGGTGAGTGATTGTAGGATTTGTTTTATTTTAGAAACAACTAAAAGTCAAGAGAAGAATGGAGGAAAATCTCTTGAATTAATGAAATGTAATTTTACTTCACCAGACATAAAGGCAGGTAAGGCATTATGACTTTGATTGTCAAATTATTTTGGGTAAAGTTGTTCCCTGACCAGTATAGTCCAAATTATTTTCTCAATTTTAATCCATATTTACTGTGAGAATGAAATTTATAACCATTTAAATTAAGTTCTTATTCATGCAATTTTACTATGTATTTCATCTTGTTCAAGTAAAATTATTGCTAGTCAATCAACCTTCTCTATATATTCCCTATTAATACATAATTTATAAATTAAACAATATTATTTAATGATTAATATTTCTGGTAACTTCCATAAACATATGAATGCATATAATTATACTTCCTGAAGGATTGTTCAACTACACATAGATATGTAAATAATCATTTGATTTCACTTCAGTTTACCAATTCTATGAATATTTATAATTTGATTCATTTCAATAAGCATTTATTAAGGGCCAACTATTTACTAAGGTCTGTGCTAAGTTGGCATTGGGGTTATAAAGGTAACATTAGATATCCCTTGCCATGGGGGAATTTAAATGCTTACATATGCAAAATAATTCTGGAAGCAGAGCTAGCATTAACCACTGAGGGGATTAGGAAAATTCTCATGTAGGAGATAGTATTTGAACTGAAGGGAATTAGGGAGTCTAAAAGGTGAAGGGGAGGATAAAGAATATTCCAGGAGAGGAAGAGATAACCTATACAAAGGCATGGAAAAAGTAATTCTATGTACAGATGATAGCAATTAGACCAGTTTGTCTGGGATATATAGTATATGAGGAGGATTACCATTTTTGAAATTGGATTGAAACTAGATTGTTCAAGTTTTAAAATGCCACAAAAGTCTGCATTTTATCCTAGAATCAATAGCATTTCATTGAAATTTATTAAATTGGGGAATGATAATAATCACACTTGAGCTTTAGGAATATTAATATGGTTGCTGTGTGGAGTACAGCTGAAGGGATAGACGAGATGCAGGATAATGGATTTAGAAACTATTAGTATAGTCCAGACAAAGTCGTCAGAGGCTGAACTCTGGAAGGTGGCCATGGAAGTGAAAAGAAGGGCTTAGGAAAGGTTACACAGGAAAGATGTTGTGAAGGGAAGATCAAAAAGAACTAGCAGCAGGTTGGATATTGAAGGGAGGAGTAAACGAGAGGGTCAACAAACTAAGGATGACTCCAATGCCATGGATCTGGGTTTCTAGAAGCATGATGGTGCCCTTACAGAAATATGGAAATTAAGAAGAGGGTCTGGTTTTGATTAGGATGGGGTGGTGGTGGAGGGAAAATGAGTTTTGGTTTAGGAACACTGAGTTTGAGATACTCATGGGACAGAGATATTCAGTCAGCAGTTAGTGAGACTGCAGTTCAGGAAAAGGGTGAGTGCTGGAAATATGTATTTGGGAATCATATGCAAAGAGATAACAATTGAACTCATGGAAGTTAATGAGAATACAAGAGGAAAAAAGAGGCCCAGCATATACCCAAATAAACAGGTGGGACATAGATGATGATCTGGTAAAAGGGTCTAAGAAAGTATAGGTAGGAGAAGAATAAGGAGAGAAGAATATCATGAAAATCCAGATGAAAAGGGGTATTTTGGAGAAGGGATTGGTCAAAATTATTAATCACTGCAGAAAGGTCAAAAAGGATAAGATTTGAGGAAAAGCCATTAGATTTAGCAATACAAGATCAGTAATAATCTTAAAGAGCACTATTTCACTCAAGTATTGTGTCACAAATCAGATTACAAGTTAATCTGGTGAGAAGTTAATGAAAGAGGAGGAAATGGAGGCAGTTATTATAACTGGTTTTTTTTAATGAAGTTGATTGTGAAAGTAAGGAAAGGTAGGATGAAAAGTGGAGATATAACAGGGTTGAGTGAAAGTCTGTCTGTCTGTCTATATCTATCTATCTATCTATCTATCTATCTATCTATCTATCTATCTATCTATCTGGGTGAGATCTAGGCATGTATGTTAAATGCAGGGAAGGTGCCAGTGGACAAAGAGAGACTGAAGTTTAGAAAGGCAGAAGGAATCATCTGAGGCACAAACTCCTGGAGCTGGCAGGAAATGGGATTAAGCAGGTTTTGCTTTAGTGAGAGTCTTCTTTTTTTTTTTTTTTTTGGCCAGAGATTGGTCAAAGTGTTGGAGAAGAGAATGAAAGATAATGCTGGAGGAACTTAAAGTATAAAGCTAGGAAGAAAGGAGGTTCCAAATGAATGACCTCAATTTTCTTGGTCCTCTGATGAGAGAGAGAGAGAGGGGTGGAGATGGCATAGGTTACTTTGAGGAACAAAAAGAAAAAGTAGAACAAACATGGTGGGGAATAGAAACTCAGTCATGGAAGAGTAAAAGGTTTGTCAATAACAAATGTATCTACTATATCTAAGGTGCTACAAAGACCACGTGAATATTTCAGTTTTTCATATATTAATGTTCTCTTCATTGTAGGTAACCATTTCAGTTAAACAGGTTACATGTCTTAATGGTATTTGTGAATTGTAAACAGAAAAAAAAAATAGTAATGTGTTGGTGACCAGTGTTCCATTACTGATTCTATCTGAATTTGGCCAGGCTGGTCCTTGGGCAACAGACATACAGGCCATTTTCTGCTGTAAGAGACATTATTTTATTGCCAAAATCTTTAAGACTATCAGGCCACATGATGAGGCTTGGGGCATGAATATAAAGCTTCCATTTAAAGATGGTTCCCACACTGTCCATCTCTTCATTTCATATCCAGCTGCGCTTCGGTTTAATGGACTATATCATGCCCCCATCTCAGTTACTTCGTTCCACCCTCCATTTATCTCCTACTTTCCTTTTCAGTTTACTCTTATATTTTGTCTTTTCTCACTAGATTGTAAGTTTTTATGGGACACAAACTCTTTTTCATATTGTATCCCTATCACTTATAAAATGCCTTGCACATAGTAACCATTTAAATGTTTTTTTGATTGACTGATTGAACACTGCAATCAAAACAAAGAGATTGGTCAAAAGAGTATTAACATAAAGAATGCACTAATAATTAATTACGTGGTATTATTGATCATTGGTATTATCACTTCCCCATGTAATCCTCTGTTCAATAACTAATTTAAGATTAATCTCTGGTCAGGATAAGTAAGCAAAAAGAAACAACAGATTGAGTCAAATCTAAATAAAATTTCAAATGTCCTATGATTATATTACTCTAGAAAATAAACATCTTTTGTGTGGGAAAGAAGACACCCAGAGTAGGATGAATAGTTTTCCTCATTGAAAGTTGCTAAATTTATATTTAAATACTTTTCTTATAAAGTTGAAACTTCTAAAATAAGGTACAATCAAATATATATTTTCCTCAATACTCTGTAATACTCATCACCAACATAGATTCGTATTGATCTCTTTCATCTGTGAATTCTGGAAATCACATGTCAATTTGTCTTCAGGGGGAGAAAAGGTATCACAGTCACAAATTAATTCCATACAGTGACATCATAAATTTCTATCTACAAGCATCTTAGAGTCTAACTTAGAGAGACCGCAAAGAAAATTTATTCCTCCTTCAACTTGTTCAGTCAGTCAGGTGGTACATGGCAGAGCCACAATTACTAATAATCCAGGTCTCCTACCTCCCAATCTTTTATCTTTGCACTATAGCAAATAGCTTCCATGATAATTCTATTTCAAAATAAAGAGAAGTCTTAGGTGAGATTAAATAGGTAGTAAGACTATAAGGACACAATATTCCCACACAATGATTAAAAAAAAAACATTCAACAAAACAAACACAAACAACGAGAAACAGTATGAACATTTAAGTCATTGAGTAATGCTTTTTTGGGGAAAAAAATCTAATTTTGCATTTCAACAAAAAATAGAAAAGGGCATTTTATTTCTCATTCTCTATTTTAAGGCAGAATTCAGTTTAGAAATAAATTTCTTCTTTCAAAAGATGTCCCCTCTGCTTTTCAGAGTCTTCTTCAAAGTGTCCTGCTACTACACAGGGATCTAGTATTGACTTAAAAGAGGTCTCCATGTTTGTACTATTCAGTTAGAATGGAAGAGGTGGAAGCAGGAAAGATAAGTGGGGGAGGGCTAACATGATATGCTATGGTATTAGAATCTTGAATTTCCAACTCTCAGAAGGCAGAGTTGAAACGATTACTGAAATATGGAAAATGTTATATGCAACTACAAAGGTAGTCTTATTTATTGGTTTAAAAAAAGATTTATGGAATCATCATTTTGCCTTGGGATCCAAGATAATCCTTTTATATCTAAAATTAAAATTAAAGACACTTAAAATATTATATGTAAATTATAATTCTGAATTTCAATTTACCTTCTGCATCTGCTAATCCTATTCCTGGCTGCTTTGCCGTCTCTTGTCCATTCTGACCCATCTTTCCTCTGTTAAAATACATAGATATATTGTCAGCAAAAATCCTTACAAAGGAAGATGCTAAAGTACACAGACAATTATAATCACAGATAATTACAATTACATACTGTCTAAAAGATCCAAAGATAAGAAATATATATTTAATTTCAATGACTTTTCATAGATAATTTCAATGAGCACACCCACTATTGTTGTTCTAAGACACAGGGCGGTTCACAAAGACCAATTTAAACTTCATGTTCTTAACAAAATATTTAAAAATCTCTTCACAGTTTCTGGGATCTAAATGTTCTAAGTTATGCTTTTTTTGCTGTTTCATGTTGAAATACAACATGAAAAAAAATTGCTGTTCATACGTTCCCTCCACCAAGAGTAGCAGTATAGAGGTGGGTGGGGAGAATGGAGGTGAGATGGATTCTAGGGTAGAAAGAGAAATTTCTTTTCTTATTCCCTTCCCCTTTCTCCATCTCTGGGAATTATACTGTCTTTTTAGAGCTTAAAGGTAAGAGAGAGGTTGAAAAATTTTAAAGAAAAAGATGATAAAAATTGAATTCACAAAGTAACAGTCTAGGTACTTCTCTTCTGAATCTGGAATTTTCTTGGCAAAGATACTGGAATAGTTTGCCATTTCTTCAACTCATTTTATAGATGAGGAAATTGAGGCAAACAGGGTCAAATGACTTGTCCAGGGACCCCAATGCAGTAAGTGTCTGAGGTCACATTTGTATTTGGGTCTTCCTGACTCCAGGTCTGGTGCTTTCTTTATCTACTGTGCCACCTAGATAACTTATAATCACTGTGAATTTTTGCATAATCCCATGGATATTGTAGCACAGAAAATGTACAGTTCTTATGTGCTTTTAGAGCTGAAAGGAAATTTAGTTCAATCTTTTAATATTATATATTAGTTAATTGAGGTTACAAAACTGAGAGGAGAAACAATTGTCCGAAGTCACAAGGTGAAGATGATTTTCCTGAATTCTCATTTTTAAAGTCTTGTTTTTAAACTGTCTTGCCTCATCCTTTCATTTTGCTCCATTGACACATATTTATTGAGTACATACTATATGTGTTCTAGGGGCTATGATGACATGTAAAATTCAAATCCCAACTCTACCTCTTCCTATGTGTTTGACTTGGAAAAAACATTTCAGCCCTATCAGTCTCTGTTTCCTCATTTATAAAATAAGTGGATTGGGCTAGGTGCCTTCAAAAATCACTTTAAAGTTTACAATATATTTATAATCATTTACCTTGATATGTCCTATAGTAATATGTGGATGGATGTTGAATGCAGGCTTTGAGTTGCCATGTGATCTTAGGTATTGAAGATAAATAACATTGCTAAGTGTTGGACTCTTAAGAATTACATATTCCCTCTCTATCTCACAAATATGGACACCAAAGTAGATATTACATGATTTACATTGAATCAAAGCATGGGTCAAAGGTTACTGCTTTTAGGAAAAAGATCATTATTCTATGGGGGCAGGAAGACTCAAAAAGACTGATTCCAAGGTCTTAGAAATTCAAATAATCCTCCATAGACATTAAAAACTCTTTTGGATGCCGTAGACCCCTCTGGTAGTCTGAGGAAAGGCTATGGATCCCAACTTAAAATAATAGTTTCAAATGTGTAAAATAAAATACAGAGAATTATAAAGGAAACCATTTATACTGGTTACAAAAACAGAAAAACAAAGGCAAGTTAACAGACTTCATTCAGAAACTGGTCAGGGTAGCCCCAAGAAATAATTTTTCCTGGATATACCACGACGTCAAACTGAACTCTCTTAGTCAAAGAGCTAGTTTGATCAAGTTCTTCTTAGAAATAATTTCTAACAAAACCTATCCAGCTACAACAAAAGAGATAGAGAGCTGAAGTAATAATCAAGAACTCAAGCTGAAAAAGTGGAAAAAAACTCTAACATAAAGAAAAAGTACATTTGTGATTTTTTTCATGATTTTTTTAAGTCTCAGAGAGATGAAATTGTCCATAAGATTATATAATTGTTTACACTGCTTTGCCCAGTGTGGCCACACACAACCACAAGACCACACAATCACAGGACTTTTAAGAGGAGCAAAGGAAGTGAGTTGGAAGAGTCTGGACTTCCAAGCCAGAAGAGCTAGGGGAGCTCTAGTCCATAGCATACAATGATCCATTTACTTAGGACCAGGAGGAGGGCACTCTAGTGGATCCTGCTCCCTGACCTCCAGATTGTACCCTTTGCTGTGATTTGCCTTTCATCTTCCTCAATAAATTTATTTATGTTATAATATGTTATAATGCAAGCTTTGGCATTTGGGTAATGGTAGAGGTAGGGAAAGAAAAAGATTTGGGGCAAATTGTACTTGGTCTACACTCTATGGTTATGTGCTTTTATGTTCATATCACCAATCTCCCTATTATGATGATCTCCATCAATTTTGTCTAAGTCTAGTATCTAAATGTTTGTTCCTCTTCACAAAGACTTAGCATTATTACTTATGTGTATGAAAAGTAACTTCATGGTATGGATTCTGATGAGGAGTGCAAGTGGCCTAAAATAGCCTAGACTTCCAGAATAGACTGAAATTATTTTATTTTTGTCTAGACCCTTGTGATGTCATCTGTGTAAGGAGCTCCTGAGGAGGAAACTTTCTTAATCAATGCAGAGATAATAATAATACTCTGTAATTTATAGTCTGAGAAAGTTGCCTGGAGGTCCTGAAGAGTGAAGGTCGCTGACTTTCCAAGGTCCCAAAGATAGAGAAGAGTACAAACAGTTTGGGAGAGTGGAAAGTCAGTAATCGATAGATGTGGGTTTAAATCTTACTTTTGACAGAACTCAAATGATAATAAGACATGATACAACCTCCCTAGGCCTAAATTACTTATCTGTAAAATGAGGAAGTTGTAGTTGATATGGTCTATGTCCCTTCTAGATCTCACTCTATGAATCTAGATCATCTTGACATGGAGGATGGTTATCTATCTACTATGTTTTTGTATCTCAATTCTGTTTTTATTTCATAGCAAGAGTTCCTAATTTGCAGTTGGGGAACTTGTTTAAAGTTTTTTTTTATAATAGTATTTATAAATTCTATCATATACGTTTGTCCATGCATATATGATACATACATACACACATTTATATACAATTACACACATATATAGCATATATACATATATATGTAATCCTAAGTATTATATGCATTGAAATACCTTATTCTAGGGTCTATAACTTTCACCAAACTGCCAAAGAGGTCCATGATGTAAACAAAAGGGTTAAAAATGCCTGTTTTACAGAGAGGCTCATCGATTTTCAGTCCTGTTTCTTATTTGCAGGGCTATTTCTATTTTATATATGTCATATATGCATATGCCCTAGTAAGGGAGTCATCAATGTTTCCTGGGATCATGGTCCTAGAAATAGTATAGTGATATTTTTCAAGAAGATCAGCTTTAAATATCCAGGCAGTTCTCCTTTACAAGTGTAAAGGAGTATCACAATATGTTAATTATTTTAAATTTGGGTAGCAATGATTTCAAAAATATCTGCCAACTGGATCAATGCCCGTTTTTCTAAATATTTTTCAACTCTACTTTTGATTGTACTTTGTCAACAAAGGAATGATGACAGTGAAAAGGAAGAGCCGTGATGGAATTTGTTCTTAGAGAACCTACAGTCCCATCATGGCCTATTCCTCTGGCTTCAGTTTTAACAAGTTTAAAATAAGGGAGTTGATCACACAGTAGATTTGAACTCACAGGAAGTCACTGAACCTTTTGATGCCTCAATATCCTCATGTGACAAGAGGGGATTAGCCTCGGTGACAAAGAAGGTCTATATCAGCTTTAAATCTTTGATCCCATTATAAAACTAAAACATATCAAAATGTTTGTTCTGGGTTTAACTGTATTGTAGCTAATAAGATTATTCCTATGCTTTTTTCTATTTAACAATCTTCTGGATAAATAAAGGTGGTGGCTGATCTATATACATCTTTAATATAAACTAAATAATCAGATCTCCTTTGTCACAATCCAGTCCTTTCATATTTATAGAAACAATCCAAATGGCATCTTGCTTCCTAAACATTCGCTGAGAATGGGAAACTAGTCCTTATTTAAACTTTATTTAATTTTTTTCTTTGTCCATTTGTTCTTAATCTTGAAGAAGCCTGATGATGGTAGAAGATTCTAAAGAATGCTGTTTTTTGATTTACCGCTAAATATGTCAAAGGGGAAGGGGGAAAAAAAAAACTTACACTCTTGGAATGGGAAATAGATTAGTCTCCCCTGCAGTGCTGCTACTTCCTTCACTGTCCACACTATATCCACTGCCAAAGCTGCTGGCAGATGAGCCCGTAGAGACGGAGCTTTCAGCTGGTCGGTGATTAGTAGGTCTTGCTGTATAGGGTGGGAATAATAGGTTAGGAAAAACCTTAAAAATATTTAATATGAAAAGGTTGCAAGTACATACAATAAAGTGATTACATTTAATATTATATTTAATATAAACTTAAAATACCTATTTTTGGAAATAATACAAATTCAGATTTTTTCCACTTTTTGATCATATGAAATTTTCTGATTTATAAAGTTCCATAGCAAATTAATATGTGATCCTTGCCTTATGGAGGAGATTTGGTAGATGGGTAGGGGACAGTGAAAACACTATTCTTGAGAAGCCCATAGTTATTGTTTGTATCTCTAAGACCAGACTGCATCTTTCCTTCATTTTTGACATAATTTTTCTTTCATAATCCATGGTTGTGATAACTTAGAGGACAAATAATTATGTTGTACTTTTCACAGTGGAGACATGTCAAAAACCACTCATGAACAGAAATGGGGACAATGACAACAGGACAAACAACCATTAACATCTTTAAAATTCCATCTTAACAAACAACGAAATGCGTTATTTTTATTTTTTAACAACAGAGAATGACAAAGTAAAGCAATTCATTGATACGTCCAAACTGGTAGAACATAACCTGGTCATTTAGATAGACTTTAGAAATTTAAATACATAAACATCCCTTTGTCTTGTCCTTGATATTTTGTCGCCCAAATTTGCGAATTTGAATGAATTTCCTATGGAATTACATTTAAAATGGTGGATGCATTCCCCAGTTGTCCCACAAAGGTCAACTTAACATTCAGTATAGTTGAACTGCTGATTAAAACAGCCTTAGTTCTGAGATTGGGATTAAAAGGCCAAATAGGAAAATATGGAGATTAGTCATAACTCCCTTTCTCTGGGCAAAGAGACATCCCTAGATAAGTTGTTTTTTTTTTAACAGATAAAATATTGTCTTACTCCCATTTCATCTCCTCTTCTGAGTTACCCTCCCACCAGCTGTTACCTCTTTAGAAGGTCTCATTCTGTTGCCTGAGCTGGGTGTTAGAAACAAAACAATCTAACTGACCTATTTCATTTCCATTGAGGAACTCTCTTCTACTGATGCAGATTGGCACCTTCTATGTAATTCACAGTCTGAAAGAGTTGCCATGGGGCACTGGGAGATTAAAGGATTTGATTTTTGCTTTTATGGACTGGATTTGTCTGATGCAGGACTTGGACTCAAGTCCTTATGACTTCATGTTCAACCCTCTACTTAAGGGCCACTTTGACTCTCAAACTGTAAATCATATAAATATTTAAATAGAGAATATCACCTTAACTCTACTCTCTATTTGTATTTTTGAGAGAATACATGTAGCCCAATTGAATTCCTAATTTGGTATAATTTCTAGCAGTTTAAGGAAAAAAAATAAAACATACAGAATGTGTGGGAAAATATATTTGGGGAAGAATGATGGGACTTTGGTATAGTGACAAGTACACTAACTTAACATAAGAGGATGTGAATTCTTGAGCAACTCCACTACTCGGGTTTCTCTTTCCTAAAATGAGGAAATTTGAGTAATTAAGCATTCTGGTCCATTTTAGTTCTCAGTTTTGTGATTCCTCAGGCTACCACCATGAAGAGCCAGCACCAACTTGGAAGCCTTTCCCAGGATTAGCTTTTCTGGCCACCTTTAGTTTTTCATGGTTTCCTTTTCCTTCATGTTATGTTTTAAAGATTCTTTTAAAAAATTCTTCCTTTGTCATGAATGCTATTTTGACTTCACTTAAAGATAACTAAGTGTGAAGGGAGGAAGTTAGGGCAAGTGCATCTTTTATTGAATATAGGTAACAATATAGACAGTGCTGGATAGAGTCAGGAAGACCTGAATTCATATCCCACCTTAGATATTAGTAGTATGATCCTGTGCAAGTGACTTGACTTTGCCTTAGTACCTTTATCTGTAAAATGGGAATAATACTAGCATCTCACCAGGGTTGTCAGGAGAAAATGAGATAATGTATGTGAGATAATATATGTAAAGGGCTTTGCAGTCCTTAAAGTGCTATAGTTATATAAATTCCAGCTTTCTGATACTTGTAAGATAAAGATTGCTTATCTGAAATATATGGTTTATAGGCAACAGCTAGGGAGTTGCTAGATTTTTACAAAATCAGTCTTTTTTTCCTTATTAAGATATTTGGTCTTGGTATAATATGTAAAATATAATATGAATAAAGTAAAAGTTTTCATTTCCTCCAATATTTTAAAGAGACAAGAGCTACAGAAATGGATTGTTATTTAGCTAATTTTCAAAAAGAAAGATTTTTTTTAAAAAACAAAAATAAGAGAACCACTGAGACATACAGTTATATGCATATATATAAATAAAATTTAAAACTGTTTACAACTAGAAAATTAAATCAAGACAATTCAATGAAAATTATCAGTCAAACCAGTTTGATATTTCTATACTAAACTAGTTATCAACTAGATCTTTTATTTTGCAATGGGATGCTTTTTATCCCATATATCAAACTTTAGTTTGCTCAACAGTAATACCAATATAGAAGACTTAACCAAGTAGTTTCATTGCTCCATTCCATATTCCATTGCTTTTAGAATATTATTACTCCACTTCTTTAAATTGTGCCTTATTGAGATGACCATTTTTTCCCCAATCCGATATGACCTACACAATATATTATACAGTATCACAGGATTTATATCTTAATCTTCACCTTTGGCAAAATTTTCACTTTATAGAATTTTTTAACTCTGGGTTCAAGATAAATACATTTCTTTTTAAAGCAAGAAGCATGGCACAAATCATGAGACAATACAATAACAAAGGAAAACAAAAAATAACATTGGAAATGTCAGTGGGATGCAGTTGTTCATTTTGTCTTTTTCTCTGGAATGAAGTGTCATTTGGAAAGTCTGATGAAATACTGTAAATATTTAAAATAATTTAAAAAGAAAGTATGCAAAAGAAAATGGAAAGAAATTTTAAAAATTTAAACAGTTATAACCTAGTCCTCCAAAGTAAAATCATGAAATGGGATCTCTGACAGGTAGATGAGTTTCTATGTACAAATTCTAGGATATTCATATGAAAAGGACTTTTAAAAGTTAGTTTCTGCATATTTCCAATAGACAACACTAAAGATCCTACCTGCTGGCATTGTGTTAGTACAGAATCTATATAATTGTTTCAGTTTTTCACTTGAATGTCCATTGTTCTATCTGTATGTAAACTAAGTAGGAATAGACCAATATTTGGCCAGTTTCTGGAAGAGAAAAAAATCTAAACTATTATTTACTTTTACTTGTGCTGTATTTTTATAGCATAAAAAAATATTGAGGAAAAATGGAAAATTCAGTCAGTAATACAAATGTTTTGAGAATCTTAAAGCAACATTTTGAGATATTTCAGAATACCTGGATAATTTCTTAAAATTTTATAAAATTTTGACAATCAGGTGTGTAGGTATGCTTAGTCTTTTGTGTGGGCACAGCTTAGCAATGTACAAGTATAAACTTAATTGTTCTATGGGAACTAAGTAACAGCATTTTGAAGGTAGGCATACACGTGTATGTTTATATATATATATATATATATATATACTATACACATATATGTATATATTATACTGACTTGCATATATATAATGTACATATGCATACATGTATGTGTGTATAAATACACACATGTTAGTGATTCAATCAAAACAAATCTCTGGTCTATTCATCTAAAGGTTCACAATTTGTGTGTGAGGTCTAAAGTATTCTGTACTTACATAATGTGACAAATGTTTTTTTCTTTCCTCCCTCTAATGTGCTAAACCCTCCAAATAATAATGTCTTTGTGCAGACATATAGGAGGAAGTGAAGATATCCGTTTTCTTAATAATTCTCAAAGTACACAGTAGAGTTAGTAAAACATGATGTTGCTCAATAAATTATTGAATGAAACAATGAAGACTTCAAATGTCAATCACTGAGATACATCTGAACATATAAATATTAGGTATCATCTAGAAAGAGATATCTGATTTGGTAGAGACTATTTTCTTTCTTATGGAAATGTCTGTTATATACTTGTAGTCTGAACTTGAAGCTCTCTCTCCTCACTAGATTTTGAAAATAATATTAAGTCCAAAGGAGTACAAATCAGGCATCAAAGTAAACGTTATCATTGTTACAAATTTGCTTTCTTTCCTAAGGATTCAACAGCTCTAGCTCAAAATAGTTCTTACATTACAGGAATCACTTAATGGGGATAGTGCTAATATTTACTATACCTATTTTTATTTAAATAAGGCTTCATTCATTTATAGAGTGCCAAAATATCCAGTTAATTCAATTAGGTCAGTAAAAATTCAGTGACGCATTTATTTTGTCAAGAGAAAAATCTGAGTGAGTCATTGAAGTTTTGACTTTATTCACATTTTAGTCGAATAGCTATAATCTCAATCTCTTATCAAAAGGAAAAATAGGCTTATAATTTTAATTCACATTTTCTTGCATTCATATAAAATTAAAATCATCTTTTGGAACTGGTATTTTCAGAATTCAACATAATTAGATATTTCAGAAGAATATTTATTTCAAATATAGTCCATTTACTAAGAAATATAATTTCTTATTTACATGATAGAAAACAGTCCTATTTGACTCAGTTAACTGAATATGATGTTGTGTAGACACAACCTTTTAGTTTTGAGATCTCATGAGATAGCTTAATGTGTCATTTTACTTACTGTAAAATGAAATTTGGTTTATTCTAAGTAATTCAGAGTCAACCATAACGTGCCCCAACATTTCTTCCAGATCTACTTTGATGATTGTGTAATATAATTATTCTATGTATGTTGTTGTCACCTTTGAAATATTTCAAAGTTCAACTTTTTGTGATTATAGCAACCCTCTCTACCAGTTAAAGAAATATCTTTTAAAGTCCCTTCTTTTTTTATGGCCAAAAGGGGAAGAAAAAAGTGGATTGGTTTTTAAATTATTTTAGCAAATGATGACCTAAAATAAATCATACAATGAAATTATTTCATTAAAATATGTATTTATGCTTATATATTTATCAGACAATTATAAGAAAGCATAGAAATAAGTAATCATTGTACTTTAAATCAATTATATACAGTTTATGAGCCAAATTAAGAGTTACAGATTTTCTAAATTAGTTATTATATTAACTTTTTTCTTGATGTATAAGTACAACTATAGGAAGATTAAAACATTAAATTTTGATTACTAGGGGTCATGGTCAAGAGTCTTAAGTTTTTAATTGTAGGTCAATAGGCCATTAAAAGTCTTTCAACTACAGCTTTTTAAAAGTGTTATAGCATTCCTAGGGAGCCACCAGATGGTGCTGTTACAGATAATAGTAGTAGTGCTGACTTGGCATCTAGATATTTCTAGTTTGTGATTCTGTCTTTCTCTGTCTCCCTCCCTCTCCCCCTCCCACTTCATTCTTCTCCTCTTATTCATTCTCTCTCTCTCTCTCTCTCTCTCTCTCTCTCTCTCTCTCTCTCTCTCTCTCTCTCTCTCTCTCTCTTTCATTCTCTCTCTTTGTCTCTCCTTCCCTCCCTCCCCCTTTCCTCTGTTTCCCTCTCTCTCTCCCTTTCCCTCTCTCCATTTCAGAGAAAAAAACATTCCAGTAAGAAATTAAGAAATCAATTATAATTCTCCATTCTTCTAAATACTGTTGAGTTTCCCTCATTCTTTCAGTGAGGTATAGACCATTAATGTGTGGAAAATTATTTTGCTACTGAAAAACTGGGTTATTTTATTTTGGGGCTCATACCTTTCACATGGATTTTGTTTTATGACATACCTTCTTTATCAGTAAATCCCCATTTTCCTACCAGGAATCAACTAGGAGCAGAAAATAACCAGTTTAATAACACAAATAAACTCACAAATGATACGTTCGCTGTGTCCTATGTGAACACTTTGCCCACTGTCTTAAGAGGACCCTTTGATTAAAGAGGTATTATCTATTGTCAAGTTAATTTCATTAATTGTTTTTACTTGTCCTCTGATTTTGTCTTGATTGTCTTCAAAAATCTTAATAGTTAGATATAATTTCATCACTTCATATTGGTTAACTTTAATTCTTTTGAATCTTTTTTAATTTAACTTTTGTGCTCTCCTCATATATATATGGTGACAGACATGGTCTTAAATCGTACAATTATAATCTTTGGTTAGATTGATGAATTGCTTCTATTAAATTAAGAAAAAAATAAATCAATGAATCTCTCAAAGCTCTGCTTATGGCAGATGATATGTGGATGAATTGTAGTTATAGATTCTGGACTGAAAGTTACCATCCAAATAGTTACTAATAGGTGGTGCAGTAGAATGCTGGACCTCGAGTCAGGAAAACCTGAGTTCAAATTCACCTTCAGACACTTAGCTGTGTGGTTCTGGGCAAATCATTTAATAACATCTGTATGTCTCAATTTCAACTGCACGAGATAGGGTGGTTGTGAGGATCAAATGAGATAGTATTTATAAAGTGCTTAGCACAGTATCTATCACATAGTATGTGCTATATAAATATCTATTCCCTTCTACTTTCCCCAAATATTTTTTTTTGGAATGAAGATGATATCATGGGAGCACTTTTTTATTATTTCTAAGACATCTGTTTTGATCTACTCTTAGATATTACTGCCATGGAAATAATTTTTTTTCTCTACTGGTTTTGTTCCTTTTTTGTTTTGGAAGGGTGGTAACATTAATTAATCTATCAGGATTTTTTTCCAGCATCTTTGTACATATAACCATTATTTTTCACCACATAGTTTAAAATATTTTGTGATAATTTTCATCTTTTTAAAAGTGATGATCCTTTTTACTTGTCCATTACATATGAATTCCAAATTGATTTCCCTGCAACAGTCTATTCACCACTTTTAATGTCAATTGCAAAAAATCCCTGAAAATATCAGATTAAGCCTTGAGATATGTTCAGAATAACATTACCTTCAGCCAAACTTTCAGTTCAAACATGGCAACAGTATAATTCTACTTCTCTTTCCACTCAGCCAAATTATAAATAGTATCACACACTTAAAAGTAATGAAAATGTTCGGCCTGGATTTAATATATTTTAGTTTCAGTCCTTGGTGGGAACTTCATTAACATAGTTCCTTCTAGCAACAACATAAGGTGTATTAGCAGTATGTTAATCTCTTTAAAATATTAGTGAAATAAATCAAAACAATTATGAATTTTGTATTATAAAAAATTTCTTTTTCTTTGTAATACAAAATATCCCTTGCTCTGAAAGATATTTCACCTTCATATATAGAGACAGTTACAAGATGAACCATTTTGTATTCATAAGGAAGATCAATGTTGGATGCTTCAAGTATATTATACAGGGTTACAAGAAGGAAACAATTTGGTGTCCCTGCCCTCCACCTTCTTCCAAACTACATAATGCTGACATTGTGTTGTTTAAATCTTTCCTACAAATGTGAAAGAATATTTATATTTTAATCTAATAATATCATAACATTCATCTATTTCATACACTTGACAAGTTTTTACTTTATAGATAGCATTAAAAACTCAATAATTAAAGGGACCACAAGTAATTTATTGGCATAGTATACAGTCATTGTATTGGAAAATGGGAATGATATGAGAAAAGACCAAAGCTAGCACTATCAGAAAAATATATAAAAGTAAAATAATTTCAAAAATAGTACTATATTCTGTTATTTATATTTTAAAGAAATTGAATTTAATTGCATTTTGCAATGCCTGTCCTTGGGTCCATGCTATGGGGCTGACTTTGATTTGCTTCTGCCTTCTAATAAGTAGTTTTCAAAATGTCTGTACTTAAACCCTCTTGAATGTGACCAAAGTCAAAATTCTACTATTTGACCTATTTGAATTTGACCTAAGTCAAAATTCTACTACATAGGGAAAAAATAGGCAATGCAAGTAATTATTTTAAATGCTAATTATTATGGTTGGATATTTTGCTAAATACTCTTAGTTAAGATTTCATATTTAAGTTTATAGTTATGTAGATAAACTAAAGAGAAAATGAGTGGAATAAAGGTGAAAGTTTTATTAGTATAGGTAGTTTTCATTTGTTCCTCTTCCACTATTTCAAAGACAGATAATTATTAACAACCCAGACAAATGGAAACAATGAAATAGTCTATACAGAAAATAATACACAGATGTTTGAAATTTGGAATGAATTATCCACATATGTCCCAATAATATTACTGCTTTAGCAATGAGTGACACTTTGAAAATCTGCCCCTCTTAAATTTGAATACAGAGAGGTTATTCCTGATAGGGCACTTACCAGTTAAAAACATATAGGGACTTGCATTGTAGCATGCAAATTATCATCTTATACATAATATCAACAAATAGAAAATCCAAATTCTGATACATCATAAAATAAGAATACAGGCTTATGTCCCTTTCTATTGTGGCTTTTTAGTCTAGTTGCTTGGAATTTTCTTCCACCATCAAATAACCAAGAATGAAAAGGTTATTGGGGGTCCAGTTTTACTGATGATTATTAGTGATGTTTTATTTGGGCTGATGCTAAAATGTATTTGTATTTTAGATATACAACCTTATTGACATTAAGAAACAGTAATGGAGAATCTTGCAGGATAAAATCATAACCTAGGTCTATAAATATCCTATAATAATCAAAAGAGGGGAAAATCACTTCACAAAAAAATTAAGATTTGGGTATATATGTATTCTCATAGATGG